>OZ023232.1:19650413-20127208 GCA_964006365.1 Trididemnum miniatum | reverse complement strand
ATAGAGTGAACAAAGGTACTTGAATCAACAATTGGGAATATTGTGACGTCACAGCACCGAGGAAAATCGTCCATAGTAGCCTACTCTCGGTAACAGCGCAACTTTTTATTATCAGCAGTAAGGTTGTTAGTTAGTTAGTTAGTTGCATATTTATCCTCCTATTACGAGAAAGCGATCAAAGCGCTATACGAGCTCGCTTAGGAGTTGCCGGCCATCTGTCTACCACACCAAGATGGGGGAATCCCGCTAAGTGCCTTTCCCAACGGCACAACAAGTAAACTTGCCGGCTTGTTCTCCACACTGTCCCTTTAATGCTGAGCGTCAAGCAGGGAAGCTGTGAATACCAATTTTTAAGTCATTGGTTTGACCCGACTCGGAATCAAACCCGAGTCTACAGCTCAAGAGACAGACGCTCTATACCACTCGGCCATCTGAGCTGTTAATTTGGATGCTGCACAGAAAAAACGCAAATTGAAACTTTAAATGCTATTTTCTTGAAACTTACTTTTTTAACTTGGTCCAGTCTACGTTTAGGTTTTACAATTTATATTGCCAAAAAAAAATCAAATCTTTATTGTACTCGCGGTATTAGACGCCGAAACGTGTAACGAGTGGCGTGGCTGTAGTGACTAGGTCACTACAATTAATGAATTTATAGAGGTAACTTAATGCAAAATGCGTTGTTATTGCAAGTGTACTGTATGCTAGCCTACATTAACAGTTTGTCTTTGATCATTGATGTTTTTAACGAAAACCACTTAGTTTAAAACCTGGGACCGCACGCAAATTTACTAATTTATTGCAACTATTTCAGAGCAATTAAATAAAACTACGCATAAAATTAGCTCAAAAATTAAAAAAAAAATAGGCCTATATAAAAAACATTTAAGTTTTTTCATCTTTGTAAGGAAATTTTTGATGAAGACAATTATGACAAGTTTTGACTTTATGCAAAATTTTGACTTAAAAAATCTAGCAAAATAGACTCCTGCACACCTGAAACGAACGTTACCACACTTTTGATCATGTAATAAGGTCCTGAAAAAATTTTAACTTTATTGACTTTAGCGTGCCCTAGTTATATACTATTATCCAAGTTCAGTGATGCAAACAACAGGAGTGAAAATCGGGGAGGATTTTTAAAAACGCTTATCAGGCTTCGCCCCCAGAGCCCCCGCGAGTGCTTTACTTTTGTATGATTAATCTCTTCATTTTATGGAGTGAAAAGATTCGTATTTTGCAAAATTCAGTAGGCGGACCTGCTGGAGACTGGAGAGTCAAAATAACTGTCTTCTAAGGCTACTTCGCTTACAAACCTTTTTTCGCATGAAAACGGGATTCGAGTGAAAAGCGGCATGCCCCCATAGCATAACTTTTTTTCGTACGACCCCACCAACAATTTTTATGGTTTTCAAATCAAATCTTCCATTATACTCGCCGTATTAGGCTACGCCGAAGCGTGTAACGAGTGGCGGGGCCCATCTCCGCAGCTTAGCGCCTGGGCTACAGAGTTCCGAAGAAACGTCGCAACGGTGGCGAGCCGTTGGCGACACTGTGCCGATTTGACCAGCCCGGGAATCAATCCCCAGACCTCTCGCACCGATAGCGTGCCCTTAGCAAATGAGCTAACCGGCCAGTATTTTCATGGTTTTCACATATAAAATCACTCATTTTAGCAGATATTTTTATGGAAAAAGGACGTACCGGTACCTGCACTCGCTATAGAAAATGCAAAAATATTTTCGCAGTCTATGCCTAAAAGCATGAGCTGGGTTAAAATAAATGAAAGGAGGCTGCAACCACTAAGCTTATTAGTTTAAGTGATTGTAGACTGATAGTTAGGTTTTAGCCGCTTATTACCAGGCCAAGAGGGGGCCATGGCAACTTGCCCTTTCCCCCTGCGTGCGCCTATACTGCTACCACACCGCAATTGAGGCTGCCAACTGAGGGTGTCCAAGAGCAATGGGTGCGCTAGATCTAATGAGTCAGACAAACCATTTCCTTACCTCTTCGATATCAAAAACACGACACTTTACAAAAAATATGCCTTCACACTCTGATTATTAGAGTATTCGACCACAATTGCGAAGGCCATTACAAATTATCGATTAGTTTCATACAAAGAACCTGAATAATTGTGCATTGTGCACCCCGAACCCCCTAAATTGTCTCAACGGCTTTAAACGATTCACGAAAACGACTTTTTTGGCAACAAAATCGGCGAAATTCGCCGAAAAGCGGAAGATTTGCATCACTGCAAGTTTTAGGGGTAGCAGATAATACCCCTCAATTTTTAAGCTTTCTACAGTCTGTTCGCTGAAGTGTTTTTCACAGCGAAAAAACTAGCTACTGCTAAAGTTTTGAGCTCCCAAAGCACGTCACAAATAAAGAGACGAACAGATAGTTTGAGAAAACTATGCTAAAGTTGCATTTAAAGTGACGTCAGCACCTTTACTGTGACGTCATTACCCCCTCAGAATCCATTTTGGAACATTTATGCATTGCTTAAGGTAAATGCCAAGTTTGACGCGTCTATCTGCTCTTAAACATACTTTTCTACCACACCATGTTAAAAATTTGGGACCCAAGTAAAAACCGGAGTTTGCCAGCCGTCAGTTCTTCTACTTAAAGCATCTATGATCCAAACAATAGATATTGGATAGGTTTATTGATCAACAGCAAAAATGCGTTTTAGCAAAGAAGTAACGCAGCCAAACGGCCCTCTAGACCAGTCCCTGGCGTCGCCGTAACTCCGGGTTTTAACCAAAAAGGCTAAAAACACACCTTAAGCAAACTTTTAAAAGCTAATATTTTACACCATGCATTAAATTCAACTTCGTGGCACAAGCTACTACAAGACGTTTAAACTACTGCAACTAAGCAACAACTAATAATCTCCACCTTAAATCTATCGACGCTGCAATAATTCATTTATTCATTTCTACAAACTCGAGTCGACAATACGCGACAAAGCAGTCCGCAAAAACGCGAGTTTGCATGTAATTTCCGATTCGGATTTAAACCGTAACCTATGAATTAAACGAAATCGTTCTCTGTTTACAATACTATGCAAAACAGTGTGTCCATTACAATAATGAAAAGCATCTTTAGTAAAAACACAGATGTCATTACAAAAGGTAAAAACTGATGACTGCTGGAACTCGGCTACTCCGTGCCAAGTCCACTTTCCTTCATACTCGACGAGATATGTTTGACCATAATCATGCAATGCATCAACGACCAGCTTCTCAGTCGTACAAGTCAAAATCGATACGAGCGACATTATAATAGGCAGAGTCCGGACGATCGAGTCGTCGCACTTGGACGCCATCTTTGAAATAACCTTGTTCCTTCCATTGCTAAAACACACACTCACTGTAATTAAGCGCGCATTAGAATTACTCGGTGCAAGCTCAGCAGCTACAGAGTTCATGCAAATAAAACTGCACGCACGAACAAGTGCATTGGTTTCACCACCTTCGCTTCTATTCTCGACCAACAATTCCAAACCGCTTTTTAAGAAAGGCGTCCGGCAACTTTCAAGAGGGCGAGTTTTACTACGTTCTGCACAGGATTTTAGTTTCGAATTCAAAGATAGCGTTAAGCACTCTGTAGCACGAAACCCGAAGAGATATCATATCGGCAGCGAAACATCAAGTGTCTGGCTCAATGTTCATACGTGAAAGAGTAGACAAAAAAAACTCACATCACAGTAGTTATTTCAACCTGGGGCCCGGTGCACAAAACCAATTATCAGCAAAGGCGTAGTAAAAAATAAGAATTACTGGTCTAACCTTCGCTACAACTGTGATAACTACCAGTTAGTAATCCAACGCTAAATGTTAATTTGGTAGATACAAATTCTTAAATACATTAAATAGGCGCTCAAATAAATGCCCAAGTAATGCATAAGCAAGTAAGCAATACCAACAGCAACTTACCGACATTTGTGTGGAAGTAAAAGGACCAAACACTTGTGTTTCTTTGTCATTCCATTTATATTCCCATTTAACAGAATCATCATTATCTTCTTCACCTGAAATAAAGGTTTCATTTTTTCAACCACACAAACGCAAAACGTTAATAGACTGAACATACTCAACAGAACGCGTTATAACATGTGGGATTAACTTAACGGTTTCTAAGGAATTTGCTAGCTCAAACAGCCACTCAATCGAGACGGAGAATGAATTAGGTTTGCTTTTTACTGAATTCTTGCTGTCACTTTTTGTTTAAAAACTAGCCTAATTTAAAATTGAAACATCTACAGAGTAAAAAATCCATGTCAAACTTAGGTCCAATACAATTTGCTATCGAGTCGTTAACCGAAAAATTAAAATACTAAGAAGCAATGTAAATTCGTCAAAAGTCGGCAAAAAACATCAAAGAATTATTTTAACCAAGATAAAAATAGGTCACTACTAAGCTACAACACAATCACCATTAGTATTTTCATCTGTTGCGCCTTGAGGAGTCGGTTTTTCAAGTTCTTTGTTGTCGATATCATCAGCAAATATATCTAATGCGTCATCAGCATCTGCTGCGGCAGAGACATCAGGTACTTTTGCTTTCTCCGACATTTGTAACTGAAAACAAAAATAATTTTAACAGCCAAGGAATATTTTACATTCAGAAAAGCACTTATAAATGTTTTACATATCCAAACAGAAGCATTTTTTGAAGACGCCGGATTGTGAGTTTTACGTGAAATTTAATATGCAATACACCAATTGAAATCCTATAGAATAGCCTGCTAACAATTAATCCGCATGCAGGACAAAAACGTGGTCAATCTGGTCTGGCGAAACTTCAGTGAACCTGCAATGCATAAGCTTAGCACAAGCAATAAACGGGTTCATTGCTAATGATATACATATCAAACCAAACAACGTGGAAATAAAAAATCAGATGTGCAACAGCTACGTTTGAACTATACGCACCAGAAGAAAAATTGCCTAATGATTTCCACGTGCATGGTGGACTAATGGATCAAAACACCAGCTTCAGCTTTTTAACAAAAGCTCATGGAGAGCTTGCACATGCGCTTTTCAAAAACTATTGCACTCGTTACACAATTGTCAATTAATTCACCTCAATGTTAACAAAAGCACTTAAAAAATTTTGCATCAAACGCGACTCTTTGAATGCTGCTATCTGCTTACTTTACCAACAAAAAGGCGCACAAAGAACGGCAGTAAACAACAGAACAACCACGACGCACTTACGGAGTTAAGCTTGTGTTGTAGCTTTTCAAACGAATCTGTGTAAATGTCATAATAACCTGCTCCAGCCATTTGATCCACCAACTCCGTAAGTTGGAGAAACGATTTTTTCTTTTCTTCCTCTTCATTTTCTACTGTCGAAGTTTCTGTCCAAAATTAAAAAATTCCACTGGTTTATTCAAATTTCCTCGAATATAACTCGAAGGGAATTCCGAGAGTGCGCCACTATTTGACGCGACGGACTCGACCCAACCCCGGCCCTAACCCAAACACTAACCCCTAGCTCTAAACCTAAACCCGACTAGAACTCAAAAATACTGTTTTAACACCGAGTTGTTCCACGCCGAATCGGTCCAGTTCAAATGTCCTGTTTCGGGCTTCGAACTTCTGCGGTGAATTCAACAAGTCGGTGTGTGTACCAGAAAAAAACATTATGAGTTATTAGATTTGTTTTGCCATCTAAAATTACGAACTGCAGTAAATTCACATTAAAATTCAGAGAAATTTTTTTAAGTTGCGTTATAGCAACGCGCAGGCTATCAAAAAACAGGAACTACCATCACTTCGCAAGTTCATAACCGCAGATTACAATATGGCAAATGGCATTGGCGAAGTGTGCTTACTGCTTACATTAAAGCGCAAAATGATTTTTTCGTGAATTTGACACGACTTATCTTGCCTGCTTTTTAAAAAAATATCTTTAGTAAAGATCGTTTATAGACATGGTAAAACTACGGTCTGCAGATTTAAATAGAATCCACTTTCTTTCAGAGCTGATATAACGAGATATAAATACTTCTTGTGTCTTTAGCTCACAATTTTTTCTGTCCTCAACAATTTTTTCTTGTCGCAAAATAGCTCTTGCAAAGGTATAAACACTATAGGGTGGAGCGAAAAAATAACTTTTTGTTTCAAATCAATTTTCCCGGGGTCAAAATATGAGGCATTTGGTCTGAAAACATGTTTAAATGTGGTTTTGCATGGTTGCTGGCAAAAATGGCCGTGCTACCTCCCTCTAGTGATTTGTCATACCCAAATTTTGCAAAATTTGTCATAACTTCTACATTTCAAGGGGCAGAATGCTAAAAGTTTACATCAAAAGTCGCAGAGCATCCTAGTGTATATCTGCTCTAAAAGAACTTCTGCTTTAATTTTGGTCAGAAAAATAATTGATAGCAAAAAACACATTTTTATCAAATTTTTTATTTTCTTACAGATATTATGCAGTTGCTAACTTGTTCAAATAGCAATTAAACAAAAATTTATCTTTGACCTTCGAATTATGTCACAGTATCTTATGATTGAAAAAGACTTCCCGATTTTATGGCATACCCATATTGCTTCCAATTAACTTTTGACCTAAACCAAAAGTAAGGTCACAAAATACTGTTGTAGCGGACGTCACTTCTATTTTGTTTTCACAAAACGTAGTAACAAAAAAGTTCTTTTTCAATTCACTGACTGGAAATTTATAAAATTGTGAACAAAATCCAACTCCAAAACATTTCATGGAATGACATTACCAAAGCAAAGAGATAGATAAACCACACAACAACCAAGCTAGTTGATACATCAGAAGAACATAATATTACCAATACCAAAAATATTGCACTTAAACTTCTGGAGATTTAAGCTGTAAATACTACTGGTACTTATTCTTCAGATTCTGTAGCGGTATAGCGTTGCTTTCTACAAAGTGTGCAGTAGTAATACTACAAAGTCTTGAAACCTGTAAGTTTGAAGTAAACTCGAACTATGGAAACTAGAAACCAGACAGTTAAAAGTTACGCAGATATTACTGAGTGGGCAACTGGGCATGAGGTGAAGTCTGTAACAATTTTCTGGTTTCTTGCTTACAACAAAGCAAGTGATCTGTCGTGCATTAAATGAAGATAACTTCTTGACTTACGCTGTGGCTCAAGAATTAATTCAGTAATGGACATGGTGCAATGTGTTATACGATCAGCACATTCTGGGTGGTCAAAAAAGTTCATGAGTTGGTAAGGGAATTCAGCAATTTGGACACGTACCCTACGGCTAACCGAGGAACAACATTTTTCAAAGGAGGCAAGTTTTATGTGGAGAAATTGGATTAATTGTTTGATACCTCTTGTGAAGATAAAAAACACAGACGTATGCTAGAAGCAGCGCACGGTCTTCGCATGTGCAGCGTAGATTGTGATTTTCGCAACGACCAGAAGACTAGCAGAGATTCAAAATGTACTGCAGTAACTGAAAAATTAACATCCAGTGAAATGAAGTTCAAACAAACAAAAAAAAAAAACGGTATTCTTATGCCCTACAATCAGCAAAAGATTTCGACTGGACTCAAATGTAGTTGCCAAGACAGACACTGTAACATTACCTGACGACCATTCCGATTAAAATCCTTCTCAAAGTCCTTCGAAAGATTCACTATTTCAGAGTGATGACAAAGGTTTACACCATTATCGTTTCAAATACCCAAGCTTTACTTTTATTTGCGATCAAATCACTTGCTTTGTTGTAGGCAAGAAACCAGGAAACTGTAGCAAACTTTTCACCTTAAGCTATAGGGTTACCATATATTTAATATGCAAAAGGAGGACAGGTTTTCTGAAGGTCATCACGTCCACAGATGCCCCATTATTTGCTAAAAACTAAGTGAAGAGCAAAAAAATACATGGTCAGCACGTCCAAAGATGTCCAATTTTCCACCCAAAATCAAGTGAAATGCAAAAAAAAGTCATCACGTCCGCAGGCTGTAGTTTGAACTAAAACTTCCCAAAATTTTTCGTGCAAGAATGAATTGACATGTTTTTACTATCTATATTCTATAATGCCGAAAAAGAGGACATTTGGGCATTTTTCAGCGTCCTCGGAGAACAAATCATTTTTTGTTAAAAAGGAGGACATGTACTCCAAAAGGAGGAAGTATGGTAAGCCTACCTTAAGCCCACTACGTATGTACGTAATATCTGCGTAACTTAAACTGCATGGTTTCTAGTTACAATATTCAAGAGTTTACTACAAACTTACAGGTTTCAAGACTTTGTAGTATTACTACTGCACACTTTGTAGAAAGCAACACTATACCGCTAAGGAATCTAAAAAATAAGCACCAGTAGCATTTACAGTTTAAGCCGCAGTAAGTACATTATTTTCGGTACAGATAATATTATGTTCTTCTGATGTGTCAGCTAGCTTGACTGTTGTGTGATTTATCTCTGAGTCTATAGCTCTGGCATAGGCGTCGATTTGGCGGGGGCATGGGGATAGCGCCCCCTTGGGTTAAACACCGAAGGGGGCGACATATGTCAGGCCCACGCGGTGTTTTGGTACCTATGTTAAAAGTTAAACGCATGCGCAGTAGCTAAAACAGTTCCAAAGTACAACAACACAAAATCGTAGTAATGTTTTGTCGCTATGTTACGCTCACGCTATTTAAATAGCGAAAAGAGAAGTATCAGCGGTGTTCAGCTACGATGCTACTGGTACCGTGGAAAATTGTTTTAAACCCTATTCCGCAAAAAGCTCTTTTCAGAGCGTCATAAGACTGGGGGTAGATTCGTTGTGTACGCTAGTATTGAACACAAGTGACTTCGCACATACTCACTTTACAGTAATACGACGGTAAAAATTTAGGAACGCAGATAATTTTATTGTCATTTCGCCTGTATATTTTTTACGACACGACTAATTTATTCATGCGTTAATTGTGCCTTATTATACTGGGTGTCCAAATAAATTAACCAAGTTTTTTCTCGGTGATTATAAACTCAAAATTATTGAAATTCCATAAATCTGAGTATAAATGTTCTTTACACTTTTACGTAATATGTAAAACCTTGGTTGCAAATTATGCTAGTATTGCCAAATTAAAAATGATGTTTCAAAAAATTTAGTATCAGAGGAAATTTATGTGAGCAAAGGTCTAAATAAGCGCTTTGTTGCATGCGCTTTGTGACGTCACACGTCAGTAGATAATCGAAATAAACAAAATATCTATAGAAAGATGCAAGAGCATTTCTTTTTGGAAGAAACACCTTTGTTTAGTTGTGGGAGTGAATGGAGGTTCATTGAGCATAGACTGAAATAAACCCTCTTTGCTTGTGATACTAAATTTTTTGAATTATCATTTTTAATTTGGCAATACTCGTATAATTTTCAAGCAATTTTTTAGACATGTTAAAGTGTAAATATTGTACCAGTAGCTGGGATTGATGTGTATAGCAGGGGTGGGCACCGGGTAAAGTGCGGCCCGCGAGACCATTTTATGCGGCCCGTGGGTATTTACAGAAATATGAGCTCCTATCGTGAATGAAGCCGAAGACCTTTTTTCTTTTTGTTTAGCTCCGCGCTGAATGCCAATGAAAAAAAAGACATCTGCGGCCGCGTAGACCTTTTTTTGCTCTTCCAATTAGTGTGGCCCTCGGGTTCAAAATTTTTTCAAATACGGCCGTTCGAATGAACAGTATTGCCCTCCCCTGGTGTATTAAACTTCAATAATTTTGAGTTTATAATCACCCAAAAAATGCTTTACAAAAAGTGGTTTATTTTTTCTGAGCCACCGATGCATAGAAAACAAAGTTTGCATAAAAATTCTCGCCCCCCTACTATTTGCCTTTTTCAAGAAAAAAGCGACGCCTATGAGCTCCGGCAATATCATTCCATGAAATGTTCTGAAGCTGATTTAGTTCACAATTTCATAAATTTCCGAGTCAGTGAATAGAAAAAGAACTTTTTTGTTACCACGTTTTGTGAAAACAAAATAGAAGTGATATCCGCTACAACAGTATTTTGTGACCTCGCTTTTGGTTCAGGTCAAAAGTTAGTTGGAAGCAATATGAGTATGCTATAAAATTAAAAAGTCTTTTTCAATCATAACAAGATGTTTCTGACACATTAGAAGGTCAAAAATTTAGAAGTTATGACAAGTTTTGCAAAATTTGAGTCTGACAAATCGCTAGAGGGCAGAAGCACGGCCATTTTTGCCTGCAACCATGCAAAACCACATTTAAACATATTTTCAGACCAAATGCCTGATTTTTTAACCCCGGGGATATTCATTTGAAACAAAGAGTTTTTTTTTCAATCCACTTTAATAAATACTACGTTTGATGTACGAAAGAAACAAACCAAGTTAAAATGCACACCAGTTTCATTATCTTCCATTTCTAAATCGTAAACTTTTTCGCGCTGCCACGATCGCGATTTCTTCTTGTTTTTATTTGAATCGGATCCACCCAGTCGACGAAGTCCTTTGCTCACTGTTTCGCCTTTTTTCAAAAGTTGAACGATTCCTTCGATAATCTGAAACGAGAACAATGACTTCATTACTAATTGATTCATCACGGTTGATACAGTTCGAGTTCAACCATAATTTACCAGTCACAGTGATATATCCTTTGACAGATGGTAAACTAACCCAGATTTAGAGAGTTCGTGTGTACAAGGGAAAATGAAAATGGCAATTAGTTATGTAACAATGCTTTTTCCCAGTCTACTATGGTTTCGGCACCAAATCAGTTAGGGCCTTTACTGCATAAGCAGGCTGTCCACTCTCTTTTTTTCTCATTTTTTTTCCTTTTTTCGTGCTTCATTTTATAATCAATTCCCATTTTATTCATTTTTTTGCGGTCGAAATGACCTTTTTTTGCTGTTACACTTGATTTTAGATGAAAAATTGGACATCTGGGGACATAATGACCTTTCTTTTGCTCTTCACTTGATTTTGCGTAAAAATTGGACATCTCCGGATTTTTTTTCATTTGTTTTTAGTAATTATGTCTTTTTTTTTTCAGCAAATTGCCGGAATTTTTTTTCATTTTTTTTGTTGATAGTTAGCTGGACAGCCTGCATAAGTGAAAGTGAGACAATTAGTGTTTAATTTATTTTGGATCTGTTAAAATTGTGCTTTGACTTTTAAAAGGCTTAAATAATTCCTTTGCACTTACAATATGACACGAATTTCATGGTAACAACATAAAAAATTCATGACTTTTCAAGTTGCATTAAATGAAGTTTTGCGGCAATGGGTAGCGATTTAGAGATTAACTCTGAAGTATTAACGGTAGACGAAAATCAGAGATTTTAAAAGATAAACAAATGAGTTTAGTCTTATGATTAAACTCACTCAATATTATTGTTCACTGCTTAAAATTTATAAAATAATCTATAAAAGGAAAACCTCGAGTAAAATCAATCAAATTAACGAGCTTCAGTCATATTTTGAAACACACAACATGAGCGTTTTACTTAAAACTTAAAGTGCGTTTACCGATACGCGACAGGCAACAATTTGTTAATCGCACCTTGTTTGTTATATTTGATCACGCCAAAACTTTCTACATTCCCTTACAGTATAACTTTTGTCGCGTAGTCGCTTGTCGCGTATTGGCTAACGCACCTTTAAAAGTGATTTTTGTTTCCAAGGCAATCGTGATAAGTCGAAACATAACAAAAAACTGATGTTTGTGACTTTTATTGCTCTTAAAATCAGTGAACCTTACTTTAAAATGTAACTAAGATAGAATGCCTAATATAGCTACTGCAGACTAAATTGCAAATTCAAAATAGCAACTTAGTCTGCAGTAGCAATTTAGCAAGCAAATGCATCTTCGTTTCTATTTACGGAGTAAAAATCATGATCAAACGCAAAAAAGAACACATTGAAAAAACAAATTAAACATGTCATGTATCAGAGGAATAAAAAAAGGGAGAAGGCGTGACCTTTGTCAAAAAAAAAAAAACACGCTATTAGAATCAGACTTCATTGAAGAATGTGATAATCGTAGGTATGATGAAGGTTCGGGCATTATTGCTAGCGTTCGCAGCGGAGTAAGTTGCAGCAGACAATTTAAATGAACAACATAATGAGAAGGCTGAGGATAGTTTTAGGTTTAAATATTAAACCCTAGTCCTTTTTTCTTTATTATCTTCGCTGGAGCAACCTGCTTAAGATTAAATATAGTGAAAAAAAGAAAAGATGGAGCTGCTCAAGCACTAAAAATGAAAAAAATGAGAAGTGTGGACCGGGGTTAACTGTCTAGTTAGACATCTTATTGTTTCTTTGAATAAAAAAAACTTGAAATAATCAAAATCATGCTCAAGACCGAAGAGATTCTTAATCTGAGGTTCATGAATCTCTAAGGGGACAGCGAAAGTACTGCAATAGATCCGCAAACCCAAATATGGATGTCATTATCTACTGGCAGAACTACTGCATTTAGCCATTGCAACGTGTTTCTTGCAAAAAGAGTGTTTATAGGTTTCATTAAAATATTCGAAGAGTCTACAGTCCCAAGAAAGGACTACTTTAAGGTAGGTAGTTAGGTAGGTACGGTACGCTTTATTGTCGGCCAAAAAATAAGCTCGAGATACAAGAATGCTCATAAAACGAAAAGCACGAGGAGCAGCTTGCAGCCAGGCAACAGCGGATTTGATAATGCCTTAGACATCCGCGTTTTTCTCCATACACCCATCCAATAAAATGGATGGTGGAGTTGGTAAAATAATTGTTTTTCGTTTTGCATAAATAGACAGTACGTTACTTGTACGTCAAACTGTAACTGAAAAACCGTATTGTCAAACTGTCATTGTGAAAAACAATCATCAACCGAAATATGGAAAATCAAACCATTGGAAATCAAACTAAATTTACTTTCAGGCCAACAATTTGGTACAGCAACGTTGTAATCAGTGGAATTCTCGGGGTGCTATCCTTATACTTGGTAACAGCTTTGATTTTTCACCAAGTAAAAGTAGAAGAATCCAGAAAAGAAAGATTTTTTCAGCTGTCTTTGGAAAATAAATTTGCAGTTCTATCTAAAGTCACTTGTATTGCAATCGGTTTTGCGTCTCTATTTCGTCTGTGGGTTGGATTTAGCGGAATGTTTTTTGAATACCACGCTGTTTTCAACAAACACTTCACAAAAGGTATGACCCGTATTGGCGATTTTAAAAGCATATGCGAAGCAATTTCCAAATTGGAAAACATTACTTTCGCGGCTGGAAGTGGCTTGGTCTATTTGTTTCTATGGTTCAGACAACGAGTGTTTTACATTCACCCTTCTCTAAACACTCTGAATAACAAAGTTGTAAAAACTGCCAGTACTAGTATAATGGTTATATGGGTTCTTTATTTTGTTTCTTTGTGGATTTTGACATTTCTGTTTGTACAGCACCATTTCAACCGCGAAGGTGGCTGTTTAATTAAAGAGAGTTTTCAGTACATACTGCCTGTTCTAGTTTGGTCTTGGTGTATCGTTTCGATCCTCATGCAAATTCTCTTGCTGGTCCTGTTTATTTATCCCATTATGAAACAAACATCATGGCAGAACCAACAAAATCACGAAAGCAATTCTTGTTTAAAAAAAAGGGTGAAAAAAGCAGTTATTTTCACATTGATTTGTCTCTTAACTGATCTGCTGTCCGTCATTCTTTCTCAGATTTTCTATGTAAGAAAAGCAAATATCGCGATTTTTCCATTTACTTTGAATCTAGTTACGAACCACTTAATAACAATCGCATGCTTTGACAACTGGAAACAATTATTCTGGCCCTGGAAGCTGAAGCCAAGAAAACAACTGGACGTTACAAAAAGTGAAAGAATCTCATCAATATCTACGCCGTCAATTCCAAATCAAAGTCGAGGCAACCAATCAAGCAGATATTATATTGACAAAGAAACGTTATCACATTCAAAATCATGAATAACAATAGACTAATAACCAATAAACCAAATAATGGCAAAAATTAATTTTCGAAAATGATGAAGGTCAAAGCCACTTGCGATTAGCTGTTTTTGATGATTTTATTGTACGGCAACCGTAGATTTTAATTATGAACTATATTCATAAGCAGTAACGAAGTCGTGTTGTGAACAGCAATATAACAGAATAAATCGACATGTAAATATTCCGTTATTATTTTGACTAGTTTTTCAAATATTCCGCAATCTTTAAGTTTTAAAGAAACTTACCTTATCCTTTATTTGCATACTTTTTTTTCTTGACTCTTAATCAACCTGGCTTCTTCCCGATACCTTTACAATACTATTCGGGGATACGCTAAGTCAGTACCAGTTGAAAAACCGACAATCGCTGCTTCAAATGGCATTGCAAAAACAGCCCTCATTTTGCTATAAGTAATTTTTCTAATAAAAGTTACGTCTTAATCAGCATCTTTTTCTCCACTAGTAACACTGCACCTACACCATCAACAAACTAGTTCATTTTTTAGACCAACATCGGAATACACTACGGAGCATTTTATTTACTGCGTTTTACCGCCAAGCAATCTATTAAAGCAATAACTATTCTCCACGATTGCAAAAAAAAACACAGCAGAACGCAGACCCTAAACTCTTGCTTACTTGGCTGCCATTTTTGATTTGCCTTCATCACTGGTTTTATTTGCTTTTTCATATGGCAAAACATTCATCTTATGTTTTGTTGACGTCTGCTGTGACCGACTCGGCGTGGGACACCTCGGCACAACTGACTTGACATTTGAAACACTAATTCTGAGTTCTGACCTTAACCCCTAGTTCTAAACTTAACCTCGCCCTACACCACACCTGATCCTTAAAACCTGGCATAACGCCCAGTTGTTCCACTTCGAGTCGTCCCGCTTTTTTTTTTTTTGATGTCTCGTATTTTTTGATGCTGCATAATTTATTGTGACAAACAGTAATTACGGAAAAACAGCAAACCTAATCGCTCGGTACCTAAATTATGACGTGTCTCAGCTTACTTTAATTTCATTGAATGGTTCTTTGTCAACGTCATCTTCATCACTCATTCGATTCTCCTCCATATCCTTCGCTTTCTTGACGTTACCCTAACGGAAAATAAAGGTTAAAAACCAGGCTTGACCATGGGACATATTTTTCTGTACCATCCCATAGCAATTCATGCCTGTCCCATCCCATCCCATGGGATTCCCATCAAAAAAAAATTCAATAAAAGTTATTAAATTTATGAAAATTTACACCATCTAAGATTTTTTCTCTTCTCATTTCCAAGACTAATTGAAAATTTTCAGTAAAAACACGGAACTTTAAGATTACACCATTTCTCCAATAACACTGGTCAACAGTAAATTTTTAACGAAGATTCTGGTGAGCGCATCCTGACGTATTTTTGACGCAGATTCTGTAAATAATTTTACTTTTTCTCTAGCACATCAGGTTTTTGAGATATTTCGGTTTATATAATTTCAAATCAAATTCTGTTGTTAAGCATTTTACAGTCCAAATACAGTAGAATATTGCATTATGACGTCACAAAATAACACTCTTGTAAGTGGTGACATAACGTAAGTGCAGGCTCTGAGTGACAAAAAAAGGACGAAAGCAGGCGGTTTTGCAAGTTATGTACGTAGTCTACAGTAAGTGTAGAGAGTGATAAATGCTGGAACATACTCAGGCGGAACTGAGGGCATAATATTAACGTGATGCCTAGAAAATGCTTAAATCATCCAGATCGATTTTGTTTTGTCTGTGGAAAATTCACAAGCAAAAAACAACAAAGAAATATCACGCGTGATATCAAGATGATGTATGCCGCATATTTCGGTTGCCCATTAGGCGACCAAGATAAGACCTGGGCACCCCATAAAATATGCAAAATATGTTGCTTAGGCTTGCACAACTGGCTAAACAAAAGGTCTCCTTGTATGCCGTTTGCGGTCCCAATGATTTGGCGTGAACCTAAAAATCACAGTCAGGATTGCTATTTTTGTCTCACCAAAACAAAGGGTTTTTCCTTTAAACAAAGAGACAAAATAACATATCCCAATTTGGATTCAGCAAGGACCCCAGTTCCTCATGATGACTCAATGCCGCCACCACTACCTCCTCAACATGGACTTGATGCTACTGATAGTAGTACTGATGATGACAACTCCGACGGATCAACTTCTTCCAACTACACAGATTCCGATACCAATGAAGACCCCATTTTATTTTCACAAAAACATCTAAATGACCTAATAAAAGATTTATGTCTTTCTAAGGAAAAGGCGGAGCTTCATGTATCAAGGTTAAAAGAACGAAATATGGTTGAAAGAGATGTCAAAGTAAGTTACTACAGGAAGCGCAACAGGGACTTATCATCGGCCTTCAAAGTTGAGAGGCCTTTTTGTTACTGCAATGATATTGAAGAGCTATTTCAAACTCTGGGTGCAGTTCACATTGCAAACGAATGGAGGCTTTTTATTCATTCCTCGAAGAGAAGCTTAAAGGCAGTTCTTTTACATATTGGAAATAAAAAACCCTCCATCCCTATTGCACACTCTGCACAGTTAAAGAATCTTATAACAGCATTGAATATTTGTTGAATGCGATTCGCTATTCTGACTACCAGTGGAGCTTATGCGGGGACCTGAAGGTAATTGGAATTCTGATGGGATTGCAAGGGGGTTTTACGAAACACTGTTGTTTTTTATGTTTGCGGGGCAGTCGCGCCACTACACATCACTATGAAACAAAAAAATGGCCGACAAGAAATTCATATGCACCTGGAGTGAAAAATATCCAACACCCCTTTTAGCAAATCCCGATCAAGTTTTAATGCCTCCATTGCATATCAATCTAGGATTAATGTAGAACTTTGTGAAAGCTATGGCAAAACAGAATTCGAATGGTTTCAAATTTCTCAGTAAAAAGTTTCCCAAGCTAAGCCAAGCGAAGTTGAAAGAAGGAATTTTTGTTGGTCCACAGATTAGGGAAGTTTATAAAGATCCAGAGTTTGAAAAAACATTAAATACATTGAAATTAAGAGCTTGGCATGCATTTAAATGGATTTGCTGCAATTTTTTACGAAATTTCAAGTCAAATTCGTATCGAGAAGGTGTTGCAGAGTTGCTTGCAGCATACAAAGAGATGGGGTGTCGCATGCCCTTAAAGATGCATTTTCTTCATTCACACCTTGATTTTTTCCAGAAAATTTAGGAGCAGTTAGTGATGAGCAGGGTAAAAGATTTCACCAAGATATCCAAGCTATGGAAGAAAGGTATAAAGGAGTTTGGAATGAAGGGATGATGGGTGATTATTGCTGGATGTTGTACCGTGATGATGCAAACTATCCATACAAACGCAAATCATATTTCAAACATTTTCAAGTTTTTCTCATTTAAACTGGTATTGATTGCAGCATTACGTAGTACTGAGGTTGAGAGCAAACATTTTTCGCATGCGTTATTTTCAAAAACACTTTTGTTGAAGCTACCCCGAAAAGACTTTTTCAAAATTACCCAAGTACAAGCTGTTTAAAGGCTGCCAATAAACAGTCCTTTTCTAAACTACATTTTAAGAAAGAGTTTGCTCATTGCCTAATCTTCAGTCACACACCAGTACATTAAACCTGCTTAATCTTTGTTGTTTGATCTTTTTTTCAATTTTGCTTCTCAGTTAGGTATGACAGAGCATGCTAATTTAGTTAGTAGCTTATGTCACAACGTGAACAAAAGCGTCGATATATGCAGAAATATTATCGTTTATGAGTTATACTACGCACACCATCTCACACACCATGCCCCTCATATCTCAAAATCCTGATGTGCTAGAAGAAAACTAATACCAGATTCAGAATCAACGCCTCAAAGTTACCCAGAAATGAATGTTCTTGTTCTCGTTTAAAAAAAAAATATTTTTTTGTTGACTAGTGTAATTGATGTCCAAGTACACCATCTGGCAACTATGGTGCAAAGGACTAAAAAGAATTTTTTAAAGCAAAAAAGTATAAAACCTAAAGTTAGGTATGACATTATCAAGACGCTATCACATGGCTACTGTCCCATGGGAAATGCAATTCGTGCTGTCCCATCCCATGGGACATTTCCCATGGGATTCCCATGGAAATCCCATTCCCGCGGACAAGCCTGTTAAAAACACTGCGAATTGTAGGGACTCAAGTTAAATCATATAAGTTAGGCAAACAAATATTATTGAAAATTGCAAGAAATACTCGCATGAAGCTTTAACCTCAGCAGCAAAGCAGTACAGACACGAATTTTTGTTCCAAGCCTTCTCAATTCTAATTGTTCACTTAAGCTCTGTTCATAACTTGACTGATTGAGCAGCTGCGAGTTTTAGAAAAATAATCTTAAAACACGTTGTTGTACAGATCAATCAGCAAAAAGAAGAAGGTGTAAACACTTAGCATGTAGCATTCTGAATTTACTAGCTGTTTTTTCTACAGTCGCAAGTAAGGGTCAGAGTCATTACAATTGGTGAACAGATCAATAAGCAAAAAGAAGAAGGTGTAAACACTTGACATGTAGCATTCTGAATTTACTAGCTATTTTTTCTACAGTCACAAGTAAGGGTCAGAGTCATTATAACAGCAATCAGCTCTTTCAGACGTTGCCAGCTATGTAACATCAACAACATCTCATAAGCGAGAAATCTTGTTAAAGCCACTTCCAATAACATAACAAGTGAGAAATTTCTCCATACTTTCCCTTTTATGGTAAAGGTCAAACAGAAAAACTGTGAAAAACCACTCTTGCGGACAACCTTTGACCCAACCTGAAATCAATTTTGTAGTCTACTGCTCTAAAAACAGAACCTCTCCCCACTCAACATAAAAAACACAAAAACTTATCAAAAGGAAACGTTCAGCTAAAACAAGTTTGTCAACATTTGTAGTATTTTCATGGAAAACAAACTTGACTAACCCAATCAATGTTATCAAGCCAATTATCTCTTATTTCTTTTTCTTTTTTAAAATGGTAATGACCGTCTTTATCAAATGATCCTTCAGCCATCTCTTCTCTCAAATTAAATGGAGTTATAACTGGACCACCATCTTCACTGTAATCCCCACTAATTTCTTCATTTTCAGCTCCTGAAACCACATTAAACGAAATAACATAAATTCAAAAACAACATACCATGGACAAATTTTCAGCGCATCTACAATAAACTGATTAGCCGCGCTCTTAACAATGCTAATGACTAAGTCAAAAGCAATGTAGCTTAACTCTTTCTGGTCATTATGTTTGAGTTAATGTTAAACACACAAGCTCATTATTGAAAATAAAATACAATCACAAATTATCTAAAGAAAAACCTTCAGTCATGCTGACATGAAATACAGCCACCACACATATAGTTCATAACCATAAGCAATTCCACAATCAGAGGCTAATAAAAAATAACTGATATCCTAATAATGCAATTGCTAAAAACATTAAGCAACATGACGTTATTTTTAACAAAAGTTATATCATAGCTACAACTTAAAACCTAGAATTTGCTCAAAGAATAATTATACATTAAGACCTATCACAATGCTTCGTAAACATTTTATTTCACCAGGTTATTTCAAAGCACCAAGCATTGAGCAACAAAAACGTCCAATAACCAACCTTCAACATCTTCTTCAGTCAACTTTTCAAACTGTTCTTCTTGTCGGTTATTTTCCTCATCTTCATCATCACTATCAATGCTGTGATTTTCCTATAAAAAGACACGATTTTAAAGTCACAACAAATGTGTGCTCCCATTGGGAGAGACAATCCTACCTACTCTTACCCTTTTTCAACTCCTTATTTCCTGCCTGCATGATACTTCCATCATTTTATTGCTGCTACTTTTTTTCTTATTTTTTTTCTTCATAGAAATATAACATTTTACTACTAGTACCAAGTTCCACTCAGCGTAACACAGCTAAGATAAATTTTGAGACAACATTGAAAATTGCCTCTAGAAACCAATTTACTAAACTGAAGGTCATTTTAATTTATCAAACTGAAAATTCAACAGAAAATAAAAGAAACTGCAAAAAATGCTTGCACTCTTTGTCAGCAACCATCCAACACATCCGTCAAATGTGATTATCTCTAGCTGTTTATTAAACCAGAAAATTTATAAAATGTCATGAAATTGATTTTTAAAAGTCCTATTTGCACAAAAAATTTAACTCAATCATTACAAAAATAAATGATGGGTCAGTTTTTTGACATTGAAGTGCGTAATGTCATTCAGAGAGTTGCCACTAAAGAAAGATTTGCCATAAAAGAGCTTCAAATTTGAACTCTGGCCCAATACTAATCCAAATTTGGAGCCTGAATCTCAAGCTTCAAATAATGTCTGATCCTTGATTATTGCATTTCAAGTTTGCAAAGATCGACTAAATATGTTGGCCTCGAAATCTGGAATTTAATGCCTTTGGATGTTCGTAAATTCTCATTTAATCAATTCAATAAATGTTATGATTAATTGTTAATGAACTCTCCCAAGAATGAATATTGTAGATTTTTCTTGACGTAGGTAACAATAAGTAGGTAGGTAACAATACGTAGGTAACAATAACCCTTCCCATCCCTTCTCTGACTTCTTAATATTATTGATTTGCTGTTTGTGTTTTGTGGATTTTGTTGTATTTGACTTCTTCATTCTTTTAAACAGGCCTCAATCGCTGACTTGACATTATTTTGTTTATTCTTTCTTACAGAGTGGCTACTTGACTTCATGACCTTACAATCCCTTCGCAGCCACCCTGTTGCTGAAATGTGTTATATCTGTTTGCAAATTTTTAAATACTATAGTGTAGCAACAAATAAAAAAGCTTGAGTCTGAGTCAGATCCCAAGCTTCAGCTTGAACACCAAAATTCTGAATTAAGAAATTTGCCACAGAAAATTTTATCCAAGCGCATTTTTAAATTTAATTTTTAACTAAAGTTTGAACCCAAAACTTTTTCTCATTAAATCATTTTTCTATATCAAATATGTGTAACCATCAGCACTATTCAGCTATCGCAGAAATTTATCCCATTTCTCCAGCCAAACATAAAAATCTTTCTTAACTTTCCAATAATGCTTTTACGTGGTAATCCCTTTCGTGATAAATATTTCAGAATACTCTGGCAACTTTTTGATTCTTACTTTAAATCTGGATCCAGGTAAACTTGTTTGAACCTGCAACACAATGTCAAAAAATTAATAATTAGGAGTCAATGGACCTTCATTGAACTACAAAAATGCAACGTTACATGCTGCACAATAAGACTAGACTAATATTAACAACAAAATTGTAAACTATGCCAATGTTTCTTAAACAAAAAACATCTGGGACAGTAGCACTGTTCCTCTAAGGTGCGAAATTTGGAAAAAGTGATAAATTTTGGGCAAAGTTTTCAATTTTTTTTAAAAGCTTGCCAACTGCAATGGTGGTTTTTGGCCAAATTTGAATGGAAGTGTTCAATGTTCAATATTTTGGTGCAAAACAAATGTTTCACACTCTGGAAACTCAACTTTGAGGCAAAAATTAAATCAAACTTTTTTAAAACCCCCAAAATCTTTGGGAAAATTATTAAAACTTACATTTGGGAAAATTTTTGATTGAAACTTATATTTGGGCAAATTCGCACTGACTAAAAACTTGGAGGGAACAGTGGACTGATCTTATTCTTAATATTTCTTATTAGCAGTAGGTTACGGGTATCTACTCAATCGTTCTTATTACTACGTACTAGTAGGCCTGTCATGCTACTCATTTTTTTGGATAACATCTAGTATAAGCCCCCAGGTTTAATTAGGGTTAGGGTTGTAACTGAACTGAGCCCTAACTAAATTCAGTCCTACTAAACACCGCAAAAGACAACAAACTAACAAAAGGACCTCAAATTGATGTACTAAACACCGCAAAGAACAACAAAGGACCTTAAATTGATCTACTTTATATCGCAAAGAACAACAAAGGACTTGGAATCATACCATAACAAACAACGACAAAGAATTTCAAACTAGGGTTATGTTAGGGTTAGGGTTTTAGGGTCCTTTGTGGTACTTCGCAGTGTTTAGTACATCAATATGAGGTTCTTTGTCAACCTTTGCGATGTTTAGTAGGACCCAACTAAATTTAACTCCAACTGAACCTAATCCTAACCAAACCTAACCCTAACTGAACCTGGGGGCTTATACCGGTGCTAGATGTTACTCATTTTTTTTGTGTTTATTGTTTTGGAATTGCTTGGATTTGTTGTTTATAATTTCCTGTTCACTAAGTACCGACATATCTTGATTGTTACGGTCATGCAGCCATGCCAAGTCAGCTTTTGACTGGCATGCTTCAACGCTTACTCGTTTTGTTGCATGTGCTGTGTGCCTTTTTCCGTTATTAGCCTATGCCAATATTTGATGTAAATTAAGAATGACTAGCATGCATACTGCATGCTGCGGAAATAAAACTTTGAATGATTGATTGTAGTACGGTGGGATAAAGACTTGGATTTAATTTCAACGCAGAAAGCTCATGGGCAGTGGGAGTCCTGGGCTTTTGGCCCTCTTGAAGTGCTTCAAGTTCAACAGAGCCCCTTAATTGACCACAATTAATCATTACCAGTACCAGAACTATTTGGTTTCCAGATTTGTCATATGGAAGATTCGCCACAAAGAAGATTTGCCACACAATGGGTGAGACATACGAATGTGACCGAGAATTTGAGCTTAAGCGTCGAACAAATGTTTGCAACAGCATCGATGTGGAAGATTCGCCACACAACGGTGACAGGTTGGGGTCGAGGGGGGGTTGGGGTTAGGGGGTTGAGGTCGGGTCAGGGGGGATTGGGGAGAGTTGGGAACCCCCCAACCCCAATCCCCGACCCAACTTCCCCAACCTCCCGACCCCAATCCCCCCGACCACAAACCCCCAATCCCTACCCCCTGACCTCAACTCCCCTACCCCAACCCCCCGACTCCAACCTATCACAGTTGTGTGGCGAATCTTCCACATCGGCACTGTTGCAAATGTTTGTCTGACGATTAAGCTCAAATTCTCGGTAACATTCATTGTGTGGCAAATCTTCTTTGTGGCAAATCTTCCATGTGGCAAATCGTTTGGCAACCAACTATTTGACCCAGGAAAAAAAAACCAGCTCACTTCCATTCAGGCCTTGTAACCTCAAAGAATCATACCAGTACGGTACCTTAGAAGACGACGGCTTTTCTGGATCATCAAATTTTGCCAATTTTTCAGCAACTATGTTATCTTCAGAGAATCTCACTCGTTTAGACATACTGATAACTTATGAAGTTTAAATAATTTTATCTTGATGATGATCTACAGACACAAATTCAGTTTTCCTTCACAGTTTGATAACCGAAGGCAATCAAGACTAGTCTACCAACTGACCAACAAAGCAGTATGGATACAGCAGCTAACAATACCAGTTTTGCTCAGTTGATAGTTTTGAATTGGCAGTATGGTATATCATACTTCAAAAACTTCTGAAATGCAAAGCTTTGAAGATAATTTTCAACTACTAGACCAGTAGACTACAACCTACACTACCTTTATCATCTCTACACTGCTACACAGGGACAGCAGCCCAGCACCAGAGATGTTCAAAAACCGGAGTCGGAGCCGGAGCCGGAGTCAAGCAAATTTTCCAAGGCCGGATTGGACTCGGAGTTAAGTTTAACGACAAAAATGGAGTAGGAGTTGGAGCCGGAGTAACCATTTCTTTAAGTTATTATAGTTAGTTAGTTAGTGTCTTTTATTTCCGTACCATCAATACAAGAATAATATGCATAAATAACATACAGTATAATTGGACAGCACGAGAAAAGGGAAGAAGCAACAAAACGATAAACGTTGTAACAGGCAAGGGGAGAATAGAAGATCAAGAAAAGTAACATGAGAAGCATGGTTGCAGCACCCGAAAAGCAGTTATTATTGTAATGTACACTGAACATTGTCAAAAGTTATGCTCGCTGTGAGGCATCGGTTCGCGCACACTCTAAACACCAGTAATCTCACTTGCATGAAATTTAACAAAGGCCTAAAGTTTGGATAACATTGTGATTGCAAAGTTTGCAAAAATTCTTCGAGTAACAGGAGTGAAAACAGGAGTTGGAGTTTTGATTTTTGACGTAAACCGGAGCAGGATTGGACTAGGGTTCTGTAATTTTGGAGCAGGATTGGAGTCGGAGTCTCAAAAAAGCGACTCCGGACATCTCTGTCCAGCACTTCTGTTGCACAGATTGCACTTCTATTCAGGGTTGCCAGATTATTTTCACTTCAAGTAGCCAAAAAGTAACGAGAAGCTAAATACGCGAAAAATCATTTTTAACAAAATCGCTACAGCCACTTCAGTATAGGCCCTAAATGTGCTGACAAAAAATCAAAATCTAAGAGGGCATTAATCCCCTGCCCTGCGAGTGGTAGTCCATCGCTCTAACCCTGCACCACCTCACTGTTGCCACATGTTCGTAAAATTTTTGTATTTACCCTTTCTTTACGCATCACGTGACCTTCAAAAACGCTGTAGCGGTTATTAAGCAATACAATATTGTAGCAATACAATACTGTAGATTCTGACATAAAAAGCATACCGGTATCTCAGTATCTACTGGCATTCTAAGTAGGCTGTTACAGCAGTATACTTCTTCATGATTATGACAACAAGCAGTGAGTGAAAACACTTGCATTTGAAGGAGAGCACTGACAGACTGATCTGTACCGCTATCTGTTTTCATTAAAACTTTTGCACTTGTATGGGGCGTCGTTGTGAATAAAACGATTTAGCAAATTTTGTACGAATTTTCAGCAACATTTGAGCAGTTTCACAGCTATTTAGTTACAGTGAGATGAACTGCAGCTAAAACGCTTTGAAAAATGCACTAACAGCCAAAGTGTAACGACATTTAATAAATAGCGGCGCTATTTAATAAAGAGCAACAGCATTTAATAAATAGCAGCGACATTTATTAAACACCAGCGACATTTAATAAATAGCAGCGACGTTTAATAAATAGCAGCGACGTTTAGCTAAAGTGCAGCGAAAAATTAAAGTGCTGCGGGAGTTATGCTGAAGAGATGAACAGTGTTTCCATTTCTCGTAAGATCAAATCGCGGTTGTCTGCAGAGTACAGCCACATTGTTCTTACATTCTTTCAGTGGACCCACTCAAGAAAAAAGCATTGTTACGTATGTCTACAAAAACGCTAAACTTTTTAAGAAGCTTAGATGTTGTGTTGCCATTTTTTTGCTTTCAAATTTTTTATGAAATTTACGAGGGGTGTTTAGTGTACTTGATTGCTAGACTAAATTTGGCTGTAAATGAGCAAAGTGAGAAATTTAGGCATGGGATTAATGATAAAGCAGGTATGGGAAAGAATTGGGGGAGAATGGGGAGTATAGAGAACTTGGGAAGGTTATGGGTTGTGGGGTAATCGGGAGTTTTTGGTAGTTTAAGGAGAGTTGGGTCAAGTATGAGGGAAACATAGAAGAAAGGAGTAGGGAAATGTGGGGTGAGAATCGGGAATTGTGTTTGGGTGTAGGGGAGGTGTCGGCCTGTCGGGGATTTGGGGAAGTGTAAGAGAGATGTGGAAGAGTGCATGAGGTGAGTGTAGAGGTTGTGTTGAAGTGGGGGAAAGTGTGTTGGGATGCATCTATACATATGATAACCCCTCCATAACCTCCAAGAAGTTCGCCTATGCCGACGAACTGGCGATACTTCATACATCTGGAGAATGGAAGGAGTTGGAAAGGACTCTAAGCCAGGATATGACTACACTCTCGGAATATCTCCAGACCTGGCGATTGAAGCTTAGCCACACTAAAACGGTGACGGCGGCCTTTCACCTCCACAATCGAGAAGCTAAGCGTGAGTTTAAGGTCTGTAACATCGGTAAGACTTTACCTTTCTGCCCAGTTCCCACTTATCTTGGGGTCAAACTGGACAGATTGCTCACATATCGTCCTCACCTGGAAGCATTGCGCAAAAAGTTATGTGCTCGCGTCTCACTGTTGAGGCGACTTGTTGGAACAGGTTGGAGTGCTAGCACCAAAACATTACGCACAGCTGCCCTGTCTCTGGTCCACTCGACTGCCGAGTACTGCGCACCAGTCTGGTGCCGCAGCGTGCACATACGGCTTATCGACAGTGTAATAAATGACGCCTTGCGCATTGTCACTGGGTGCTTGCATGCGTCCCACTCCATCGGTCTACCTTCCGGTTCTTTCAGGCATCCGGCCAGCTGAGCTTCGCGGCCAAGGAGCGACACGCTCCCTAGCCAACCGCAGCTCCCTGGACCCTAACCACATTTTACATGACCAGTTTCATGAGTCACAGGACGTAGGCTATGTAGGGAGAGATTGAAATCTAGACACTCATTTGTACCCGCTGTTTGGAAATTACTAGACAGTCTTTCTGAGATGGACGTCCGTGCAGCCCAGTAGACGAACACGAAATGGGACATGGAGTACTCTGCCAACGCATTGTCACTCCACGCTTTCATTCCCAAGGCTAGCTCCAGACCCTTGGGTATGGGTCTGCCCAGGGCAGCCTGGGTCAAGCTCAACCGTCTGCGTTCTGGTGTTGGACGTTTCTGTTCGTCCATGTACAAATGGGGTCTCGCTCCTCTAGCGAATTGTGAGTGTGGTGCCAGTGAACAAACCGCAGATCACATCATCTCACAGTGTCCCATACATCGGGCACCCCGAGGTATGTTAGGTCTAATGGTTTTGGATGACGAAACAAGATGCTGGCTGAAGTCCCTTACAGTCAGCATCTGACCCAAGCAGTTTGGTGGTTAGGGTGGTAAAAGGATAAACCCTCGGCCTTGGTCCTTCCATCTGTCTTGGAAGAGATGCCCCGCCAAACGACGACGAGCACCCGAATTGAAGAAGTGGACATGGCTTGTGAGTTGATTGATTGAGAGAGGTGCGTCAGCTGATTGATTGAAGATTTGAAAACAAGTGAGAAACAACGTCGGGGTCACCATTCTGTAGCGTACTGGTAACGGTCAAAAGAACGACGTTCTGTGGTCGAAGAACTTCTGGCTTTTTCCAGGAAGCTTAAAGTAAGTGTGGAGTTTCGATTGATACGTAACGCAATGATTTTCGAATTATTTTTCACTTGTGGTACCAACTGCGTGTTTGCTGCTGACGATTGATTGCGTCGTAGTCACGGCTAAGCAAAATTAGTTAAAAAAAGAATGATTTTTTGCAATTGGATAAATTTTGTAGCATTTTCACAATACCTCAGCTGGAATTTTTTGGTCATTCTTGGATGTCTTTTTCTTGGAGTGTGAGGTCAGTTAACGTAAACGACCAAGCGAGTGTGGGTAATGTAAGTGCAATACGCATGCAGGGTTGGGCATTCTAGAATTTTGAATCCGAATCCTTAAAGATTTGGATCCAAAAAGTTAATTTATTTCGAATAGTTGGAACCGAAATGATAATTCTAATCTATTAAATTTTGCAAACGAAGCAGCCTAATCTCTTTTCTAGTGTTTTTTTATGTAGATGTAAAAGTTGCTCTTTTTTGACTCGCACACGCAGTGCTTTTTTTTCTTTTTCTTTTTTTTTTTTTTGATAGTGATGCGCTATAACCATTTTTTTTTTATGGTGATGGATTTATGTTTCTAAAATTTTGAAAAATTATTTTAGAATAGGATTCGAAATTCTAGATTCGGTTTAGTTATTCCAGAATACCGAATTATTCTGAAATGCCCATCCCTACAGGCATGGCACGGAACCGTTACCGGTACCTGATGCAGTAATCTATTATGCGTTCCTTCTACCGTGATGCACAATACTTCGCTACACAAAAAAGCATCATGTGGGTACTGTAATATTACATCCAGTGCCCCGAAAAAATGTGATTTTTTGCATCTCAAGCAAACACGCTTAACATGCAATCTTTTTTACGCGGGATGAAAATCTGGTAATAGGCCTATATGCATTCTAGCTTACACATAGTATACTGCAAATTCTGTAATGCATTTTAAAGGCTGTTACCGGTATAGGTTAGTTTCAAGAGCAGATAAAAATATACTACAGAATAATGCATTAGGCTTCGGAATTGCAAACTCATTACATATTAAAAGCTATATACGGTAATAGTGATTTGTAGAGCATGATTAGACTAGGCCTATTTGAAAAGTAGCTAAAGAATTGTAAATTTTTGCAACTAACGACGTGACTGAATACCGGTATGGTATATTTTGTAGTTTTTTGGTCCTTTTTTGACAAATTGTCTTATTGGCGTTTGATGTTTTGAATAAAAGTTTGATGTAATTCGCGGAGTCATGATTTTCATCCCTGCAAACAGGGCAGAGATGTACACAAACCGGAGTGCCGGAGTCGACTCCGGCAGGAGTTTCAATGTTTCAGCTGGAGTCGGAGCCGGAGCCGGAGTCATAAGTTTCCAATTGTTGCAGGAGCAGGAGTCAAAAATTGCCGCATTCTTGTGATATTTGTTCAAAATTTGCCATAATTTGGTTCTGATAATTTGCTTGTTTTGTACAGTTTAATTCTACCAACATATCGGTATTGATAGATAATTACAGCCCATATTTTGCATCTTGCAGAGCAGCCATAGTATACTTAAAAACAAAACAAGTTTAGAAATTTGCAAGGGACAAATTAATGTTTCGACTATAACCAAAGTCTCGTTAACCATTGACGAGACTTTGGTTATAGTCAAAACAAGTTTAGTAAAACAAGTTCTTCTAATGTTAGCAGCATAATGCAATCACTTGGCAAATATACTAAATTAAAAATTTAGATGCGGGTAGTACCAGCCGGTAGACCACACGCGGCAGGCCTAACCTAACAGTTTCGCATGTCCAAAATGAAAATTTAAGTTTTGATATTCAGTAGTGTGTTTATATGAAAATACAACTTGAGTATCTATGAAGTGCCTGACTTTCATAAGGACATGAGCATTAGCAATTGATCTTTTTCTGCTTCTTCCCAAGTAGGCCTACTGAGAAACGTTACAAACCACTGAGCAGTTGCAGCGCTGCGGTAAAATAGCTTTCTAAACTATTTGTCCATTTCCCTTCCTAGACAGACACTTTTGCGTAAAAAGAAAAGTCGAACAGGAGCAGGAGTATAAAAAGAAGTCATTGACCAGGAGCAGGATCAGGAGTCTGGTTGGTCAAAACAGGAGCAGGAGTCCAAAAAAGGCGACTACGCACACATTTGAAACAGGGCGTATTATGGAATGGAAAATGGTACGGAATGGAAGGAGAATTTGGTATGGAATATGGAAGATGCTCAGAATGGACTGGAATGGAAGATTTAAAAAATGAAATGGACGATCGTGTTCCATACTAACTTCATATACAGTATATATCAAAACTTTCAACAAATTGCGAAGTACTACCAAACTAGAATGAGGATAATTAATCACTTTCGGTTCTGCAATGTAAGTTTTTAGCATGTTGTGACTGTATTGTTCTTTTGCGTTAAGCATCAATACGTAGTTTATACGCCTATGCAGGAGCGTATTTAGGGGCAGTGATGGGCACGATAAACGTTTCTGTACTAAAGCGATAACGATTATCAATAACTTCAAAAAAGCCCTGGGCGATACCGTTAATCGATAAATCTCAATTTCTTAAAGCGGTATCAGTAATTGATAAATTTTCGCCGATAAATTTTTCCGATAAATGTTGCGATAAACTTTCGAAGTGCTTGACTAAGTTTTTTTGTCAGTCGAATTGCAAAAATGTTTTTTCTAGATTTTTCAAAAAAAAAGCAATTCACGTAGGCCTACTCTGCCGTGAAATTAAACAAACCAAAGAGATAATTTTTTAAAATTACAACAGGTTTTAATGGACACCGCGTGTTTTTTTCATAGCGCCAAGTCACTAACTTTGAAGTTTAAACACTGCGTGCATAAAAAATTGTTTATCGCAATAATTTATCGGCAATAACAAAATATATAACAAGAGCGATATTGGTAATCGATAAATCAAATTTTTTGTGCGCAATAACCAGAGCCGGTTTTAGGCCGATTAGACCAAATTGGGTCCCGCACCTTAAGGGGCCCCGCGCTAGCGGGAGTCCTTTTCTGTACTGTGAGATACAAAATAGGTGAAAGTGCTAAAAGTTGAAGCGGCGCATAATATCTATGAATCATTTCTATTTTTTAAATCAGGGTTAGGCTAAATAGAAAAAATCGGCAACTCGGTAGCTGGTCAAACCAAGCAGGGTCGGATTTACCAATAGGCAAAGCAGGCTGAATTAAGCCTAAGGCCTCGGAAAAACAAGGGACTTCGTCACAAGCAAAAGGGCTTGACGCGATTACGGAGTGACCTTTTTGTTTTCGAGATCAACCATGGCCACCTAAGAGATAAGTCTGATCAGCGACCTATGATCACTAGCGGCCTATCTGATATCAACATAACCTAAGCCTAAGGCCTCTTTTTCTCTAAATCCGGCTCTGAAACCAAGCTTTGTTAAGGAAAAAAGTCACAAAAGTCACGCAGTTTTTTGGTCACGTGGGTTTGCTGTTTACAGGTAAACGCCTGAAGGTAGTCTTGGGGGGGTTTCATGTAAAATTCAGTTGCAGCTTTTCAATGTCTGTTTAAGGATGCACGCTCTCCACCAAAGCAATTGACACTTAAGTTAATTTGTAAAGTACACTCTGTTTAATAAAAGCAAAAGCTGTGAGAAACCTTCAAAATTTACGGTAACAAAGTCAATAGCACAGTGGCAACATCAAATCGAGTTAATTTGAAGCAATTTATGGACAAAACCATCTTTAGGAAGTCAGCGGCCATGCGTTCTCGGAAATTTATTAAGATTTTCGTTTAACAAGTACAATTTTAGTGCATTTTGAAAAATCTTTCCGATAGTTTTTGTTTGTTGGTTGTTTGTTTGTTGGCATATTTAGGTTTATTTGAAGGAGTTCCAAATTCAAAAAAATATAATCGCAAATTATTGCGTTGTGGCATAATTTTCAACATATATTACCCTGATATATTACCATAAAATAATGCTTGTCTGAAATTTAAAATTATTTAACTAATTGACCGGCTTTCTTGATGTTAAAAGTACAGTAATCAATAAAAGCAGAGTCGGCGCAAAGGGTGGCCTGGCCCCCACATACAGCAAGCTTGTACCCCACTTATCCCCACTCTTAACCTCCAATCGACAATCTTATTTTTTTGAAGACAGCGGCTTTTAAGCATAATTTTAAACATTTTATGTATTGCTGAAACAGCTTCGCCGGAACTGTTTTGCGTTTCGTTCGAATTAAGAATATCAAATATGTAAATTGCGTTTGTTAACAACACAACAAGCAACTATGAGCGTGTTCTTTTGCTTTTCTTTTGTCTGCGAACTCGTAAAACAACGTGAGATTACTGCGACATACAACACTTGCTCAGAAACGGCATCTTAAAGTTCAAATCAATGTCAGCTCGCTGCAAAGTTCTCGTTGATAAAGAAGACTGTGGCGTGAAAGCTTTTTTTGTACCTCACAGAATTGATTAAATGTTTGACCCCTCTTGATAAAAGCTTGGCCCCCCTAAGACGACTGCTCTGGCGCCGGCTCTTAAATTTGTTTTACAGCAGGTATTAAACATCTATTTTTTTGGTTCGTTTACATGTTTTTTTTTCATGAGACACAAACGTCTATACATTTTATTATGAAAAGAGGGGCCCCGCCATTAGATTTCTAATTGGGCCCTGCAGTTCCTAGCACCGGCCCTGGCAATAATAATAATCGGTAAAAAGTTATCGCCGATAAATTATCGCGATAAATGCCCATCTCTGTTTAGGGGGGGGGGAGGCATTGTGCCATGTCCCCCACCTTTTGACTCTGCCTTTTAGTAAAAAAGAACAACACTGATGGTGCGAAGTATCTGAATTATACCAGACTCTTTCGATGATTTTGCAGCTCATGGCCAGGGGCAGATCCAGGGGGTAGGATGAGAGCCAGAGGTATACATCCTCCCACTAGCTATTTTCAGATGTGTTTTTGATGTATACAAATTTTCTATAATTTCGAACCTCTTCCATTGCAAAAAGCCTTAAGTACGCATGATCGAAAATGTGCGAACTAAATGCATCATATTTGACTAAGCACTCAGAATCAGGGTCAAAAAATTTAAACAAATTTTGCCTAAAAATTATTCAAAAAGCACTAAAATAGCCATTACAGCAAGTAAATTTTCAGGGGGAGCATGCCCTCGGACCCCCCTAAAGCTTTTCGTGTTTCTCAGTCAGCCTCAAATTTGTTCTGCCGAAAAAAATACGCTTGAAAAAATGTGGAAATCATGCCCACCCCCTCTTTAAAATTTCTCGCTACGCCACTGCGTTTACGTTGGGGAAGTGTGGGACCTATGATCCGGATTTTTTTAAAGAGCTGCCAAACACGAAGTCGTTTAGTCAGCTCCCTAAAAATTAACCATTAAGTACCTTTTGGCCAGCATTATCCTTACGCCAAGTTTGAGTGCATACATAAAAACGAAATGAAAGAAAGATAATGCTTTTTTTAAGGACGTGGGTCAAAGGTCCCCAACAATTTTTGGTGGGGATCTATGAACCATAGGCATGGGACCCATAAACCAGGGTAAATTTGTTTGCTTATTCAGTTATTGCCATGCTAATCTGCATTATACGGGTAACTTTAAGAAGGATTTCTTACACTTACATAAAAAAATCAAAATTGCGCTGCCTGTTAGGCCTATTGCATCTGTCGTCGGTTGCATAGGGGACCTATGAGCCTTGGGTCATTGGTGTACAATGTAACTGGCTCAAAGGTCCCCTCATGAGCAAAATCGCTATAACTTAAAAATTTTTTTCACATACCGTTTATAGCCTTTCAAGTGTGACACCACCTTCTTTACCACCTGAGGCGGTATTAAGAAAAATGTCTCAACCTCGTACTCTAAAAAACTACTGCTTAAAATCAAAAGTTCTGCGTGCTTAAAACATGTGACCAACCATCTAAAAACCCTTATTTTGCAACCATTTCTACAGCTTAGTTCCAGCCAACCTATAAATACTTTTTTTTTATACTTTTGTTGCATATTTATCCTCCTATCACGAGAAAGCGATCAATGCGCTGTACGAGCTCGCTTAGGAGTAGTAAATACGTCATTAAGTACATAACATCCGGGCGATCATTTATTTCGGTTCAGTAACTTCCTCGAAGCCACGAGAGCGTGGTAAATGAAGTGGTTCATTGGTCCCCGTGGCTCATTGGTCCCACAATTCCCCCCTACATGCATGAGCTTATTTATTGTTTTTTTTTTTTTGCTATACAGGATTGTTCAATAAATGAGCATGACTAGTTTTAGGTTGGAAAGCTCAGGGCTGTAACCATTTAGCAGAAACCCTGGGCATTGCCCAACAGGGGCATGCCCAGAAATTTGAAAGGGGGTGGGGCGCGCAATTTAAAACCATGCAGGGCCAGCGCCAAGAGGGAGCCTGGCCTACCCAATCGACATGCTTCGCCCCCCAGTCAACTAGCTTACTCTTTAGAAGACATCGGCGTCTGTGCTTAATTTTCACCTTTGGCCCCACTAAGTCGACTGCTCTGCCGCTGGCTCTGAAGCCATGCCACATGGCCAAATATATTTTCACTGCACTAAAGGAGGACAGGTTCTTTGAAGGTCATCACGTCCGTTTTCAGCCGAAAGTCAAGTAAAGAGCAAAAAAATGGTCATCACATCCGCAAATATCCACTTTTTTGTCCAAAGTCAAGTGTAGAGTAAAAAATACGTCATTACGTCCGCAGATCTCCACTTCTCCACCCAATACATCCCTGAACATCTGGAAATAGACCCTGGGCATTGGGAAAAAAACCCTGGGCATTTGCCCCCCCAAAAAGATCCTAGTTACGCCACTGGGAAAGCTTATACCGGTACTGCCGATAGCTTCATTGTCGCATAATTTAATAGTAGTGCATTTTACCATTACGTTAAATTACATTAGTAGGCTATGGAAGAATGGAATGGAATATGGAAAAAAATTTTAGTATGGAATGGAATGGAATGCGGAATGGAAAATTTTTAGTAAGTTAGTTAGTTAGTTGCATCATAGTTCTCTATAATATGGTTGTACAACTGTGTCACGTGACCCACTCGTCACGCATGAGTTACAAGGTACGTTCTGAATTGCTCCCAAGGAGCACATCAGATTAGCAGTTGAAACAACATGAAGCTAGTGTGGAAGGCCTAGTCGTAGGAGACCTAGGCATAGGGTTAGTCGAAAGAAACAGGAGTGCAGGGAGGGAAAAGGTACTGGGGGTGTAGGGGTGGGGGTGCAAATCTATGTTGAGCAATGGAGGGATGATTTAGCAAAATTGACACGTCCGCAGATGCCCAATTTTTTGTCAAAATAAAGTGAAGACCAAGAAAACAAAAGGTTGCAGATGCCCAATTTTTTGCCCAAAATGAAGTAAAGACCAAAAAAGGTCATCACGTTCGCTGATGCCCAGTTTTGAGTACCGGTAGGCTACTTGGACATTAAAAGTATTGGGGGGATGCTGCCGAATTCTTGGGGGGGATGCATCCCTCATCCTACCTGGATTTGCACCCATGTGTAGGGGGAGATGTGAGATAGAGTATGGGGTAAGTCTGGGGAGGTGTGGTAGAGTGTACGAGGTGAGTGTTGACAGGTTGAGGTTGAGGGTGTGGGAAAAGGGGTGGAGAAGTGAGTTGGGTTGTGGAGAGGTGTGGGAAAAGGCATAGGCCTAGTCGTAGGAGACAGGGGTGCAGGGAGGGCAACCACCCTCCATTTGTAAAATTTGAAAATGCCACGTTAAAAATTCAAGCACTGTAAAATGTTTTTTGGGCATGATTTGAATGCTCAAAATTAGTTTTGACTGATTTTTTGAATTATTGAGTTCCTGAAAATATTTTTTTCCAGTTCAGCAGGTTTAATGATTTGCGAGCAAATAACAACTTGTTGATACAATGCCAGTTTGGCAGTATCTAGATTTAGGGAGGTTGTTGCCTGGCATATTTTTTCATTATGTTTAGTCTACTTGTCCTGAGTTATGTACAGTGATGGGCATGATACCCTAAATTTGCGTTAAGCGATATCGATATGCGATACATTCAAACTGGGCTAAAGCGATACCAATGCGCTATACCTAAAAATACTACTTTAGCCATACCAATACGTGATACAGTATCGTCGATACTTGTACCTCAATTCATTTTTGTAACAAGTTTTAATTACCAAGTTTGACATCATCATAATGCAGTAGTGATTTTTTTCTCAGTAACCTTAACTTTTCTGTCAAAAGTTTTTTTTTTTTCGATACAGTATTCCTATTATGAGCAACAAAGCAATATTAGGGGTATTGCAAAATGAATATTGGTGGGTCGCGTAAAGCAGTGTTCCCTCCAGACATAAAAATTTAAAAAAAAAATGCTCACAACTAACAAAATTTGGACAAAAATGCAAGCTATCATAATTTTAAAAATTTGGGGTATTTAAGCTGATCAAAGACCTTGTATATTTGTTTTATTTTTCACTTTTTTAGGGAATAATTAAAGACCTATTTTTTAGAGACTTGGACAAAAAAGTGGGTCGTCGTAAGCTGTGGTTATAAAAAGTGGGTCCCAACTCTGAGAAGTTTGGGAACCAAGTCTGCTCAATCCGTGTTGTTGCTTTTTTTTGAATGCAAGCAGCCTGTCCCTAGTGTAGCATACTACCCCTACCTCACCTTCACTGTTCACCTACTGACTTAAACTTTTTTGTATTTTTTATTATGGCCAAAAATATTGATTAAAAAAAGAAGCTTTTGCATTCACCCACAGAACTGTTGCACTTTCGTAAGTTTTACTTCTTGTATCTACCTGAACCTCCTTTTGACTTTCAATACTCTAAAAGCAGCTTTTTTCCTAAAATCAAAAAAGTTCAGGATCTGTAGCCTACCGCATGCTAAAATTCAGTTCTTTAATTTTGAAATTGCAGTGTGTGGCTTTATGGCTACCAGCTTTCAAAGAACAGTACCTGAACTTTTATTACTTTTGGGGGAGTGTAGATGGTGGGGGAATTGGGAAATATTTGGTAGTTGGGGCAGTTGGGTCAAGTATGGGGGAAATATGGAAGGAGTGGGGAAGTGTATTGGGGTGTGGGGGGAGGTAAGAGAAGGTGTGTTGGGGGTGTGGGAAGTGTGTTGGGGTGTGCGAAAGTATGGGGTGGTGTGGGGAATGGGGGTAGGTGTGTGGAAGTGTGTTTGGGGTGTGGCGAAATGTGTTTGGGATGTGGGGAAAGGTGTGGAAAGGGTTTTGGGGTGGGGTCAAAGTGGGGGGTGCGAGGAAGTGTGGGAAGAAATATGGGACAATCTGGGAGAGCGGGAAAATATGGGGAGAAGGGTAGTGTCACGATTTTGGACCTCAACTCTTCTGACCCCAACCCTCCAACCCCAACCCCCCTGACCACAATTCCCCCGATCCCTAACTTCCCTGACCCCCCGAATCCAACTCCCCCAACCCCAACTTCAACTCCCCCGACCCCAACCCCTTCGACGCCACCCCCCCGACTTTAACCTACCCGACCCCAACTTCACTAACCCCAACACCCCCGACCCCAACCCCCCCAACTTCAACCTCCTCGACCCCAACTTTTCTGACCCCACCCCCCAGTCCCCCTAACTCCAACCCCTTGACTTCAATTCCCCCGACCTCAACCTCCTCACTGCCAACTCCCCGATCCCAACTCTTCCGACCCTTAACTCCCCCAACCCCACACCCTGACTCCACCCCCCAACCCCAACTTTTCTGACCCTACGCCCCAACCACTATTCTGCCGATCCCAAACCCCCAACCACAAATTCTCTTACCCCAGCCCCCCTGACCCCAACCCCCCTACTTCAACCCCCCTGACCCCAATTCCCCTGACCCCAGCACCCTCGACCCCAACCCCCCAAATCCAACCTCCTCAAACCCAACTCTTTTGACCTCACCCCCCAACCACAACTTCGCCGACCCCAACCCTCCTGACCCCAGTCCCCCTGACTCCAACCCCCTCAATGCCAACCCCCCGATCCCAACTCTTCCAACCCTAAACTCCCCCAACCCACACCCCTGACCCCAACTTTTCTGACCCCAACCACAACTCCGCCGACCCCCAACTCCAAATTCTCTGACCCCAGCCCCCCTAACTCCAACCCCCCTACTTCAACTCCCCCGACTTCAACTCCCCCCCCCCGACCCCAACCTCCCCCCAACTCCAACCTCCTCGACCCCACCTCCCCTGAGGCCCTGACCCTACCCTCCAACCACAACTCTGTCGACCCTAACCCCCCTGATCCCAACTTTCCTGACTCCAACCCCCTGATCCCAACTCCGCCGACCCCAACCCCCTGACTCCACCCCGCGACCCCAACTTTTCTGACCCCACCCCCCAACCACAACTGCCCCAATTTCAAATTTTCCGACTCCAACCCCCAGACCTTAACCCCCCCTGACCCCAACCCCCCAAACTCCAACCTCCTCGACCCCAACTCTTTTGACCCCACCCCCCAACAACAACTTCTCCGACCCCAGTCCTCCCGACTCCAACCCCCCGACCTCAACCCCCTCAATGCCAACCCCCAGATCCCAACTTTTTCGACCCCAACTTTTCTGACCCCACCCCCCAACCACAACTCCGCCGACCCCAAACCCCCAACCTTAAATTCTCCAACCCCAGCCCCCCTGACTCCAACTCCCCCAACCCCAACCCCCCTACTTCAACTCCCCTGACGCCACCCCCCGACTTCAACACCCCCGACCCCAGTCCCCCCGACTCCAACTTCCCTGACCCAACTCCCCTGACCCCAACCCCCCAAACTTTTCCTCACCTTCCCCAACACTTTCCCACATCTCCCCACACCCCAGCACACTTTTCCACACCTCCCTCAGCACTTCCCCACACATCCCCCCACCCCCCACAACTCTCACTTTCCCCACATCTCCCTTCACCTTCCCCACACTCCAACACACTTTTCCACACCCCTTCTCACCTCCTCCTGCCCTTCGCCACACCCTCACACCTTTCTCCACATCTCCCTCACCCCCCCCAACACGTTTTTTACACCTCCCCCACACTTCTCCCACCTCCCTTTACACTTCCCCTCACCCCAACGCACTTCCTCACTCCTCCCCCCCACACTTTTTCCTAAAAATTGTTTGTTATTACACCTGTGGTTGCGGCATTACTGTACTAAAATATCGTGGGAATTCTACTTCCGTACCTTCTCATTGAAGCGTGACAAGATAAAAAAGAGAAAAAGAAGAAAAAGAGTTGTACAACCATATTATAGAGAACTATGGTTGCATATTTATCCTCCAATCACGAGAAAGTGATCAAAGCGCTATACGAACTCGCTTAGGAGTTGCCAGCCATCTGTCTACCACACCAAGATGGAGGAATCCCGCTAAGTGCCTTTCCCAACGGCACAACAAGTAAACTTGCCGGCATGTCCTTCAAACTGTTCCTTTAATGCTGAGCGTCAAGCAGGGAAGCTGTGAATACCAATTTTATAGTCATTGGTTTGACCCGACTCGGAATCAAACCCGAGTCTATAGCTCAAGAGACAGACACTCTACATCACTCGGCCATCTGAGCTGTATGGAATGGAAGAAATTTTGCGGTATGGAATAAGGGGTGTCGCACTAGTTGCACGAAATGGGAAGGACGTTGCTCCTGAGTGAAGGCTAGTTGCCTGATGAGTGACGGCTATTAATGCCGGATATGAGTGAAGAAGAGTAAAAAATTAATGCCAAACAGAGGTCACATTTTAAAGACAGCTTCGGCCTCCTCCTCATCTTTTGTCGGCATGATGTAATGATGTAAAGTGAGTGAATAAGTTGTGATGTCATGAATGAACGTTTTGGAAAATTGTTTTGTTGATTGAAAGCTTCTTTTCTCTTCTTTTCGGAGATGTATTTCTTCTTGTGTCTTAATGCGACACAAAATCTTCTTACTCTTCAAGTAAGTTAGTATCACTGGAATTGAACGATAGCTCTGGAATCACACGGGGCACCGATGTTGCGTAAATTCTTTTCTTCATCGGGAAATTCACTCGGGGCACCAATGTTGCGCGAGTTCTTTTTCTTCTGGAAATGACTTAAACATTCACGAGCAGATCCGAGTAGAAAGAGCTTTTTTATTGAGATTCTTGGTTTTTACACAATCTGGCACTTCTTGAAGGTGGCTCAAAATTGATGGTATCAGCTGAAGCAATGCTGCTCATTTCTGATTCACTTTCAGTGGCAGAAGATGGCATTGTTTCAGCAGAAGTTGAAGGCAGATCAGTTGAAGATTTAGAAACTCTATTGGAAATTCTTTTCGCAAAACAAATGTTGGAATCTGTCAATTTTTCTTTGATATTGAGGCACATAGCTGCTCTTGGGCCTTTTTGGTCTTCATAAAACCAGTATTCCTTCTCAGTCATCTTTAACTCAATAATTTGTATTGATTTCAAGTTCTGTTCGTCTAGCCTTATCATGAACAAATATATCAAATAGTTGCTGTGGTTCAGAAACAAAATTTTTTACATCATCAAAGTATGTTTCACCTCTTTTTCTTTCTGGGTATTTTCTAAGTTTACTTAGTTATTTAATCAGGGCCATGATTTTGTCTGTGACTACTTTTTTGGTCAATGGACTGATTTGCTGATAGATAAACTGTGCAGTGCATCCATATATCAATTACTTCCTGAGCCACATCAAGAACTGTTTCCCGAGTGTGCCAGTTTGTTTCATTAAGAGCCCTTTCAATTACATTAGATTTTGTAGGTAGTTGACCTCTTGGCTGTGTGTCTTTTGGAAAAAATTCAAGTTCAATATCTACCACGTCTCTTGCACCTTTTCTAGCCAACATTCCAAATTACCAACACCAAGAATTTAGCACTAAATTTACCATAAACCTGCAACAGTGTTCAATATTTCTATTAAAATAATGCTAGCATGTTTTCTTAGCATATCCACCCGAGTTTCGTGCCTTATCTGTGTACTTTTCCAAATCAATAGACTAGTAGTACTGCAGATTTTGCAAGTGTTTTAAACGGTTGCCAGTAACTTCGCCACATGGTAACTTCGGCACAGTAACTTCGCCACACTTTCATACATCAAAAATTTACATTGCCTACACCGAAACAAGACTTTAAATTCCCGGTTGCCGTAAAAAATTTTATCGCGCTTTTCGAGTTACTTGGTAACTTCGCCACATAAGTGAAACTGTGGGGTAAGATGTGGGGAGACAACAACAACAACATTTTATTTTGACAAAATCAAACAACAAAATAATAGTGCGTAACAGTGAAAACAACAACAAAAAAACTAACAAATAATGTCACAGAGGAGATGCGAAAGACCTGTGTATGGGAGAGGGGGAGAGAGGTGTGGGAGAGTGCATGGGGTGAATAAGGAAGTGTGTTGGGGTGTAGGGGGAGGTCAGCGGAGCTGTGGGAAGAGATATGGGGGGTGTGGGGGGAGATGTAGGGAAATGTGTTGGGGTGTGGGGGAGGTAAGGAAAGATGTGTGGGGAGTGGAGAAGTGTGGGAAAGTGTATGGGGTGAGTGGGGAAGTGTGTTGGCGTGTGGGGAAAGGATGTGGGGAGGGTAATGGGGAAGATGTAGGGAAATATGTTGAGGTGTGGGGCCCCAACACACTTTCAATTCCTCACATCTCCCTACCCACACCTTTCCCTACATCTCCCCTTACCTCCCCCACAACCCATCACACTTTCCTACACCTCCTTTCATACCTCTTCCCACATCCCTCCTTCCTCCCCCCACACCCCAACACATTTTCCTACTATCCCCACATCTCCCTTCACCTTCTCAAAGTGTGGCGAAGTTACCATGTGACGAAGTTTCTGTGGCAAAGTTACTGTGGCGAAGTTACCATGTGGCAAAGTTACTGGCAACCTTTTAAACTATGCTGTCATGCAAGCATTTGGCCATTATTTTTGCTTCACCTGTAACAAAGCTCATACTTCATGTTCATTCAAAAAAAAATATATGCATTCAGATGGTAACTAACAGCTTTAAACCATGTACCAAGCATTAGCCTACTTATAACAAATACCGGTAATTAATGTTGAGAGCATTTCCAATACATTTGCATTTCATAATGCTGCAAATTGTATTTTTTATATGATAATTAACTTGATCTAAAGCATTTGAAGAAAAATTTTCCTTTAGGGCGCATATAAACAATGGGATGTTTTATCTTTTGCCACCAAAATCATTATTGTTAGAAAGTCTCACAAAATGATCTTAAGCTGAAAATTGAGTTTTTCAAAAATTTTCTCAAAAACTAATGCATTTGAAGCAAATTTTTTTTTATGACAGATAACACATTGGTATTCTGCATCTTTTGACACCAAAACCAACTTCCTACAATAAGTAATTAATGAGTTAGGAAGTTTTACTAAATTTGACCCCCCCAGATGACTTTGTTTTGGGGGTAGGCGGCTGGATTTTGGAGGCTACCAAAAAAAATTTGTGCAGATTTTATTTTTTTCATGTTTGCCAGGTTTTCTGCTGTGGGCTTATAGCCTAAGTGAAGTTATAGTGTGCAAGTCTGAATTTTGAGGTGTAGTTTTGGTAAAAAGTCACTGTTGTTTTGAGCATAATTGCAATTTTACCTACAGCTAACACCACCACTCAATGCTATTTTCTAAGTACAGTGTATGTCACGAACGGGTGTTTTGTAGTAGCCTATATGCGGTATTTTTTTATCCAAGTGGCATTACTTCTTAGTTTACTTCGCCTACGCCATTAAAGTTGGTGTTCAATCTGAATTTTGAGTTGTGCTTTTTACAAATTCGTGTTCGTTTTCACTGTAGTTTAACATGATTGCGATTTTATCTGAAATCATCGTATAGCGTGCTTGTTTTTTCTTTGATATTGTGCATTGTGGTTAACACTACCTGTTAATTTCAAAGTCTCACGTTTTTATCTACCTGAACTTACCAGGCTTGCATAAAATTAGTTGTTTCAAGTTCTTGTAAACATTTGCTTTTTAAGCTAATCATCTCTAGTAAATAAAAATTTTGTGACTTGACTAATCATTTGATTTTTTTTTTCAGAGTTCTGTTTTTTTTACTAAAGTGTGTGTAGTTCAAAAGTCGCAACTGTTGATTCGGATTTGACAACAGACTTCAGGTTGGCATTAAAAGTCAGCAAAAGTTTGCTTTTGTAAACTTGTGATTTTAAGTCCAAATCTTGTGATTTTGAGTTCAAATCTTGTGATTTTTTTTTTTCAAAAATCTTGTGAAACATTTTCTGTGGCAGCATTGCAATTTGCCAAACAGTTCCATAACTGCAGACTGCAAGGCTGTAACTCTATACTAGAACCATAGTTCGTATGCTAGAATATATCGGTAGTTAGTTGTAATTTATGTTAAACACTTGTAAAACTGAACGAAGTCCCTCTAACTTGGGCTGCTAAAGAAATAGGCAAGTTTGCTTTGCAGACCTGGGTATCGTAGACTGGTAGACATTTACAGTAGCTGTGCCTGTTTCCATGTCCATAAAAAACACGGGCTTTCCCAATGTGGCCAGGCTAAGGACAACTTTCTGAAAGCCCACTTTTGCGGACTACCTCTTCCGGTGCAGTTAGGAAAGCCCAAGACAATGCAAAAATTAGTCCACAAAAAAGAAAATTTTACCTGACTCAAGTAAAGCCTGCAGGTCGAAAGCCCACAAAATGTGGACATGGTGTAGCAGGCAAGGTGGGGTTTTGTAGGCTACACGTGTAAAACAAGGCTTTCTCACCAGTCACTGAGGTCTTCAAAGTAATATTCTTCGCCGATTGATTAAATCTTTTTCTATAGCAATCTTTCTCAATTTTTTCAATCAGTCAATTATCCAAATTGTAAATTAATATCTTAAATCAGTATAATAATAACAGATTTCTACTTCTAAAACACATGTACTTCAATAAGACTTCTCTCTCTGCCTTGTGCGAACTGATTATCGCAGACGAGACAAACTGCGACAAGGCAGACGCAGACTATGACATGACAGTAGCGTAACAATTGCTACATGACACCCCCCTCTACAATCATTACGCTACTATGGAAACAGGCTAACTTTATAGTCTTTTTGCCTGTGGATTAAACTAACTCTGAGCTGCATAGACTAGTGCAGAGTGTTTTAGTAATAATAATAAAGTTACACTTCTTCATTTTAAATTTCCTTACAGATTTGGGCTGAAATTGCTGGTGCATTTCTCAACCAATTTTGCTTAAATGTATGCTGAAACAGTGAAATGTCAGCACTGAGCATGATCATGAGCTAGTCTATTGGTACTGTGGTATGACTTAGGTGCAAGACAGGTGTACAACGAAATTGTTACTTCCACAGTTTCATTTGCAGTTTAAGATCAAGCAGTAAAGAATGTCAAATTTATTGCTGCGACATTGCTTCAACTTTTTAAAGTTACCTTATGCAAGATGTATTGACACTTGGACATTAAATTCATGTATTTTCAAAAAATACATTTGTTTGTCTCCAAGCAATTTTGATCATTATAAAGTTTTGGGAGTAAATCGAAATGCATCTGCAAAGGAGATTAAAAATGCATATTTTAATCTAGCCAAAAAATATCACCCAGATGCTAATCCAGGAAATAAAGCAGCTGCTGAAAAATTTCAAAAGATATCTCTAGCTTATGAAGTGCTTGGCAACAAGGAGAAAAAGCTGCAATATGATACTTTTGGTTCCGATGCTCAAGGACCCTTTAATTCATCAAGTTCATACCAAAATCAAGGCCATCCTTTCACAGGTTCACAACAATGGTCTTTTCATCAAATGAGTGGGAAAGAAGCTGAAGAATTATTTAAAAATGTTTTTAAAGACTTTTCCAATATAAGTGGTAGCAAAAAAAGCCCTTTTAATTCAATGATGTCAGGTTTTTTTGCTGGAGTTGGCAGCAAATTAGTTCAAGAAATGATGAAAAAAGAAAATTTGTCAAAATTCAAAAGTAACTTTGAAGAATATGAACTTAAACAGGGTCCAAATGGAATAGAGTTTGTAAAAAAAACAAAGAAATCATAAACTTAAATTTTACACTTTCTTGCTTGGTTTTTCTTTGGTTCATTTTTTTTTTTCAAAATCAGATTTAGTACACATGTAAAAAATCAGCAGCTGAAACATTGTGGAAATGAAATTAAACAGTAATACTGGTACCAATATTGTGAAAATGTATTTTTTCTATGATGTGAAAGTTTTAATGAAATACAGCTATAACAGTACTATGACATTGACCAAACATGATTGAATCTTGAATCATCATCAAGCTTGCTCTTGTTATCTGCTATATGCATTTTTGGATCTATTGCATACAGTATTTTTGGTCATTGAATTTCTATTAGAAAATTTTTCAGAAACGTATTCTCAAGTGTTTGTTAGTGTTTAAAAGTTTTTTGTTATCATTTTGTGTGTTTTTTAAGTTGTCTACTTATCGGCACTAAAATAAGAAGTTATGGCAGTTGCCCCAGGGCCAACAGTGGATGTAAAGAGACTGTTTAAAAGACCTTTTTTGAGATACTTTTTAATCCATTGCTGGTCAATTTTTTTGAATTCATTGTCACTTTCCAATTAACTCAAATTACATACTTGTGGATCATAATTATAATTATGTGTTTTAGATGTATCTTTTCTTTGTCGGTTGTGACTGTAAAGCACTAAAAGCTACTGTGGTTGAAAAAAGTATATTAAGCAGGCAGAAAATGTGATAATTTTGTTAGGACATGACTCAAAAACTATACTTTTCACTGAAATTTGGTGTAAGTAATGCGAAGTTAGTCTTGGTTAAATGATGAAATTTTTATCCAAAAATATTTATAAACACTTTATAAACACAGAAATAAAAAATATAAAATCAAGTCAAACATTCAATATCAGAATGTTATGTTTTACAGGGTTATGATTTGGCCAAAACCAACTGTTCAGAACCTTCAGCTAATACAATTTGAAAGCAAAGCATAGTTTTTGAGTGATTACTGTAGTGTTTAAACACTGAGTATCTTTTTTTCTGCTTCCTGATCTATGCTGGTTTTTGTTGCTGAATTTTCATGACGCTTTCTTTGGTGAGGTTAAGTAGTTTCGGACTGAATGTCATGTTTACTTAAAAATAAGTTTTGCCTTGAATATCGTTGACAAAAAATTAGCGAAAAGTCCGTCTTTTTTTCAGAATAGTGGTAGTCCTGCTTAGCTGTTTGAATTCGCGTTTTATCATGCCTCTGTAGTGTTCATGGCAAATTTGCTGTTTTTTGTATTACACTTGATACGAATGCAGGAGTAATATAGTTTTGGTGTATTGGTTTTCTTATTTTGTTTTGGATAATTTCAAATGCAAGCATTGGCATATTGGGTTTTTGATGGTGCTATTTTCACTGGATTTGTATTCTTACTGAGAGACGTATTGTTTGTCAGGATTCATGGTAATATCGTACACTTGAAAGGACGTATTCAGATAATGAAAATCTCTGCATAACACAAATGCATTTACGTAGTATTTACAGGATTTAAAAAATTTAGTTCATGATCTCAATATAATATGAAGTGAATCCTCAAAGTCATTACTTACTCCCGGTTCGAGGTTGTGTGAAGCGTGGGATGTAGGACAATAAACTGGATAGAATAATGATATAATCCGAATTAACAAAGTCCGTAAAAAGCAGGTGTCCAGTCTATTGAAGTTTTTTATCGAGTTTTTTGATGTACTAGATTTTAATATTGCTATGGATATCCCATGTTAATGTTTTTATTTCACCCTCTTCATTAATATATCATATCATGAAACGAACATCATTCGTTAAGAAAAGAGTAAAGCAAGGCATTGTCCGTGGGACCCACACGTCAATTCACAATGGTTTACTTCTCACGTCGACCGGAGTCCCAACATTTGATGATGTCTTAGGTGGTGGATTACCGGTCGGGACTGTTCTCATGATTGAAGAAGATGCTTATTGCAGGTTTTCTACGGTTTTAACCAAGTAGGTGATGCTGGAGAGTATTTACTGTTTATATTAATTGTAACACACATAGTTGTTTGAAACCATTTTATAGGATATTTTATCATAGCAAAGGTTATTTTCAAATCACGTGGAACTTAACATTCAACAGTAATTGAGGAGACTGTGAAGTGAGCTTGCGCTCTTCCAATCAGCAGTCATCTGTATAAATGTAGGTCAGATGTGATCGGCTCAAGCTGCGAATTGAATGTGCCACTTAGAAAGGGTAACCTGCGCGCGATATTATTCAGAAGTGTCGCTGACTCAGACGGGCTATTTCTTGGGAGTACTCAACAATGTAATAATTGCTTGCAGTCATTGTGTGATAGGTTTTGAACATTCTTAAATTAGCAGCACCACGAATGGCACGAGTGGTGTTTGAATATTTCTTCTATGATTTGGAAATGGTCGTTTTTGCTGACTGTCAATGCCAGAATGTTTTGTTACTGTATTTAAGGAATTATGATTGGCTTTAAATTTTCTTAAAAATATGAGGTGCCGTTTGTAAAATAGGTTGTGCATGCACTGTACGGACAATTTTGCGCTTTTCCCATTCTAAGCCAAAATGGTAACGAGAAAAGTTGGACTGCATTCTGCGGACTATAAAGAATTATTGCAGCAAAAAAGGTGCCAATAACGCTCGCGCCACTGAATGACGTAAGTTTTCCGATCGCTTCCGAATGGATTTTACGATCTGTACTATTTTACAGACAGCACAATTTTGCAGGCCGCCGAAACTGGTCTTGAGTCTAGGCCTTTCTCATCGCGTAGATAAATCACTTCACTTTCTCTTCGCCAAAGGATTAGAAACGAAATCCTTTCTCGTCGCATTGGTACAAGTTTTGTTTTAGTCTGGATGAAAGCATATTTAGTTTACAGTCCGCAAAATGTGCGACTTTTTACGTTGCCACTTTGTCTTGAAACAAAGAAAAGTCTTGATTCGTCTTTAGTCTTAATGTAATGTTAATTTTACAAATGACACTGCATTGAAAAGCGTTAAAGTAAATCCTTTCTTGTTGCAATGTTTCTTTGCAGTCCGCAGAATGCAGTCCAACTTTTCTCGTTTCCATTTTGGCTTCAAATGGGAAAGTGCAAAATTGTCCGTAGAGTGCATGCAAAATGTGTTTTACAAACGGCACCTCATAAAGAAAGCGCTTTTTAGCAACCAGTTAAAGCAGGGGTGACGAACCTATTTGCTATCGCGGGCCACTTTGTCATTTACCAGTGAACAAGCGGGCCGCGTAAGTTTTTAGTCATAGACCTATTGCGCCTAATACTATAAAAATCCATCTACAGTCTTTCGTGTTTTTGCTGAAGACATGAAAATAAACGGCTTGTTAAATATAGATTGGAAAACAGAATAGCCTAACAAATACCTTTAAAAAGCTGTAAAATTTGCATATGTGGAACTACCAGCTACCAATTTATTTCTGAAATCAGTGCGTAGCGAGAAATTTTAAAAAGGGGAGGGGGGCATAATTTCCACATTTTTTTAGGCGTATTTTTTTTTCGGCAGAACAAATTTAAAGCTGATTGAGAAACAAGAAAAGCTCTAAGGGGGTTCGGGGGCATGCTCCCCCGGAAAAATTTTAAAAATTTACGTGCTGTAATGGCTATTTTAGTGCTTTTTGAATAATTTTTAGGCAAGTTCTGTTTCAATTTTTTGACCTTAATTCTGCGTGCTTCGCCAAACATGAAGCATTTTGTTCGCACATTTTCGATTATGTGTGCTTAAGGCGTAAGGCTAATTGCTATCAAAGAGGTTTGAAGTTATGGAAAAATTGTATACATCAAAAACATTTTTTAAAATGGCTGGTGGGAGGATGCATATCCCTCATCCTACTCCCTTTTATCCGCCCCTGGCCATAAGCTACAGAAACTATCAAAAAAGTCTGGCATATTTTAGTCACTTGGCACCATTAATTTTATTTCTTTTACTAAAAGGCAGAGTCAAAAGGCCAAAAGGGGTGGCATGGCTCAATGCAACCCCTTCCCATAAATACGCACCTGTCTGCAATCTTACATAAACCCTACTACTGTAAGGCAAGCTAAGCTCTTAATGAAGCTGCAATGGACCGCGAGTTATGTTATTATTATTACATAACAATGGATGAACTGCTGAACCCTGAAACAGATGAAAGGCTTGTACTGTATGATTGTGTGATTCCTGCGTGATACGCGCATGGTTCAATCGGGGGCTGAGCTTTTGATATCGTATCGCAAAGATTAGACGGGGAAAAAAGTTTAAGAGTACTTGTCTCTCCAAAATGTTCACGGGCCGCAGGAAATTCTTTCGCGGGCCGCATGTTCGTCACCTCTGAGTTAAAGTAACTCCCGAAAGTTGATCGTTTTTTGAATTTGTAAAGTAAAAATGATGAACTTAACCTCGATCTCGGAAAAAAGTTGATTGAATTTGCCATAAGCTTAGTAAAAATTAGTGCAATCAAATTTATACTCGGAAAATTGAAAACTTAGTCTTGCTGATTTACAGTCTGCTTAAAGTTTGCAGCCATGCACTTTACTATTTAAATTTTGAAGTTCTGGAAATATTTGAATTTGGCGTGGCCCCGCCACTGGTTGATGGTAGTATATTGTTAGAGGCCAATATCACGTACCGGAATGAAAATCTATTTTAAAACCTTAGCTTTTTTTGCGTTAAACATTTATGCTAAATCATTCAACTTTTAAATTGATGTTTAGGTATTATTTGGCGGAAGGATGCATGTGTCAACATGGATTGTTTTTTGCTTCTGCTAATCAAAATCCTTCTAGTATTTTGAATTCTTTACCAAAGCCGGTTGCATCTGCTGCTACTAAAGCCGAGACATTGAAATCGGAGGATATGAAAATTGCGTTTATGTATAAAAACTTGCCCCAACACACAACTGCTTTGTCGGATGTTTCCAAGTTCGGACATTATTACGACATTAGCTCAACTATGGATGCAACTCAATTAGAAACGATTGACATGAAATTTATCGAATTGAACGAATTGCCTGAGGAAGAGTGCAAAAATTTTTATGAGTAAGTTCAAGCTAATTCTGCTTTCAGCATTCAGGCTTGATAAAGCTGTCATTTTTCTTTATTGATTCTTTGTCTTTCGCAATGTGAGAGGGTTTTACGCCGTGTTTTTACACATATTCACAGTCGCGGGCATACGCAGAGAATTTTTAAAAGTGTCGAAGGGGGATACGTTGAGAGAATTTTCCACGAAAAAGCGCAAATTTTCTGGTAAAATTTGAACGGTGTAGTCTTTTGTTCTGAGGGAAACTTGCTCAGAGGACCCTTCTGCGTGTGCCACTATTTGAAATTGATATTTAATAGCAAACATTAATTTCGTGATTGCATTAGTAAATATTGCTAACTTTTGCAGGTATACTTTTCACAAGTTGAAAGATCATATTGATGCCCATCCACAATATAAACCTCCTGTTCATGTAACTCCAGAAACAAATGTAAATGTGTTGCGACTTGTTATATCAAATTTTGGGTCTCCACTTTGGTGCAACAGTGACGAAACAAATATGCGAGAAATCGCCAGGTTTTTGTACAGTTTGCGAGCGTTAGCTCGCCAATCTATGCTCGTGTGCATGATTACTGTTCCGACTCATCTATTTTCCTCAAGTCAAGTTGCTATTTTCCGTCAATTTGTGGATTGCTCCGTCGAACTAAACGCGTTTATTGGTGAAAAAAATCCTGCATTTAAACAATATCACGGTGAGTACCGGTACATTTGGTACGTTTTACGTAATTTTACAAAAATGACTAATACGAGATTGAAAAAGCGTCAATGAAATTTATAGTGCTTGTCTTATTTGCTAGGATTGGTTTTATCCGGCTTCTGGCTAGCTTGGTGTATCGGTTAAAAGCGTCCGCTTGGTACGGGAGACTGGGGTTTTATTCCCGATCGGTAAAAATAGTATTTGTAGCTTTCGCGCCAGGCGCTCCGCACAAGCGGAAGTGCGAAGGGTTTTGTGCATAGGCCTATATGTGTTGTTCGTCATGTATGTCCCTTAACAGCGTTCAATCATTCGTGATTGATAAATGTAATGGGCCGCCAATAGAGAATGGCCTACACAATGTGCCTTGCACCCGCTTTCCCGTACCTTTACCTTAATTTGCTAGGATGTATATATAGGCTACTTGCTTTTTAGGGTATTATTATTTTTTTACACTTTCAGCAATTCATCTAAGAGGTCAAGTTCTAAAAGTTTTTTAAGGGAAACGTAAGCATCTAAAAGTTCGAATTTAATAGTTTGAGCCTTGAAAAGCATGGAAAAAGCAACGTATTTACGTCTATAACTAAAAATGTGTGTGGAAGGCAGGGATGTGGAAGCCGTATATTTGCAAACAGCTTCCGCATCCGCTTCCACATCTATCGCTTCCAGCGCTTCCGCTTCCAAACAGATTCACCGAGATTTTGCTAGTTAAATACGACCAATGCGTTGGTAGCCAATAGCGTAAACCGTAACTTTTTTCCAAGACGCTGTAAAGCTCTTGTGGTCAAACGTTAAGAAGCGTTTTTTGAAAGAAAATTTGCAAAGGCAAACAAAAGTGTAAAGGAATGATTGAGTCACAATCCTGGTAGTCTTTTGCTGCAACTTTGCTACAAAACTTACTCCCTTCAATTTAAAAATGTTGATACACAGCACTCAGCAACGTAGCGAGAAATTTTAAGAGGAAGGGGGCCATAATTTCCACATTTTTTTTTAGGTTGAACTGATTGAAAAACAGGAAAGGCTCGTGGGGGTCCGGGTGCATGCTATCCCGGAAATTTTTTGAAAATTTACATGCTGTAATGGCTATTTTAGTGCTTTTTGAATAATTTTCAGCCAAATTTAGTTTAAATTTTTTGACCCTAATTCTGAGTGCTTTGCCAAATATAATGCATTTTGTTCGCACATTTTCGATTATGCGTGCTTATGGCGTTAAGCGGCTTATTGCTGTCGAAGAGGTTCGAAATTATGGAAAAATTGTATACCGGTACATCAAAAAATTTTTGAAAAGGGCTGGTGGGAGGATGCAAATCCCTCATCCCACCCTGCTGGATCCGCCCTGGCCATAAGCTGCAAAAAACGTCAAAAGAGTCTGGCATATTTCAGTCACTTGGCTCCATTAACTTGGTTCTTTTTTACTAAAAGGCAGAGTTAAAGGGGTGGGGGGGGGGCTGGGCACAATGCCCCCCTAAATACGGAACGCTCGTGACAGGACTCCATCTATTTCGTAACATGATTAATTGGAAAAGAGTCAATTATTGCTTTTAGCGCTATTGATAAATTAGTTACTTTTTTTAAATGTAGAGAAAGCTGAAAGAAAAAGCGATTCTACGTTAGTAGCCTACTATCCGAAAGTCTAGCGAAGAGTAATGGCCAGGGGCGCACCCAGCAAATTTCAAAGGGGGGGGGGGGGGGGGGTTCTGAAAAAATCCTCAAACCCGCAATTACCAGTGGATCCAAAAACTTTTGGTGGGGGGATGAAATTTTGAATTAGGTTGAGTGTTAACTAAATACAAAGACGTTAAACCAAAAAAGGCGTGAAAAGCCCTTTAAAAATGTTTTCATATATGCAACGCATTCAAGAAATTTTATCAGAAATGAGGTCCCCAAATTTGCCATATTTTCAAGTGTGTATTTTTCGGGCAGAATTATTTTGAAGAATATTGACAATGAAAAAGGCTGTAGGGGGTCCGGGGACATGCTCCCCCGGAAATTTTTTAAAAATTTACATACTGCAGTGGCCATTTTGGATCTTTTTGAACCATTCTTGGGCAAATTTTGTTAAAATTTTTTGCCCCTATTTCTGAGTGTTTCACCAAATATGATGCATTTTGTTCGTACATTTTCGAATATACGTGCTCAGGGCGTAAGGTTTATTGTTATCGAAAAGGTTCGAAATTATGGAAAAACTGTATTCATCAACAACATGTTTGAAAATGGCTGTTGGGGGGTTGCATCCCCCACATCCCCCCTGGATCCGCCCCTGATTATCGCGTCATGGTTTGGTGGCATATTATCGCTGATTATGGTTTGGAAGGGCTTAAACCCTCTGTCCCCTTTGATCCGCCAATATGTTATGCAGAAGCATTGTGGTTTCGCTCGATTTAACCAGCTTTGAATGTGAACTTGAATGATCGGTTGTTGTCTTTTTCAAAAAGCAGTTATCACGCTTATACCAATTTTTAGGCCTACAGTATCTATTGCAGTAGTTACCTTTTCAGTGACGTTTCAATTTAGGTATGTTCGACATTCGAAAACTTCCCTGTTTAAATTCAATCACTTCCTTTGTTCCACAATCATTTGATTTGGCATTTGAATTAAGAAGAACAAAATTTGTAATCGAATGTTTTCATCTACCTCCCGACTTCTCAGACACAGTGAGCAGACAAGGAATGGATGAAATGGACAAGGCGAAAAAATCTTGTGGTGGTACATCTCTTAATAAAAAGTTGGAATTTTGAAAAGATTTTGCCCAATTTATTCCACTGCCTCAGCTATTTATATACTAATGTTTGTAATACAATAAATATGAGACGAAAATAGCTTAAGCAGAAAAAATAGTTGGAATTGTTAATTTTAGTTCTTTCCGATTTGTACTGTCTTCCTTACATTGCTGATGATGACAGATAAATGTATATTGTCGAAACGTCCAGTTTTGAGATTTACTGTGGCTTTATGTTTCTACTTATTTATCACGTGCTGGTGAGCCTTTTTTTAATGCTGTGCTTGCGCCGTTACGATTAGAAGCAAATTCTATTTCCATGTTTTAATTCCTTTTCACCCACCGTACCTGGAATTTGCCATCAACAGGGCTTCGGACTAGCAGAAATCGTTTATTTATTTTTTTTTTGCCCAACTCTAGTTTGAACTCGAAAAATGACAGTTCCTGAACTCGAGCTTTAATTCGATTTTGAAAAAAGTTAGGATTGAATTGATCTTAGCCCACATTCGAAAAAGAAAATACGTAGCCTGGCATGTCGCAGTAAGAACAAGTGCTGAACTCGAACTTAAGCTCTGAAAATTAGAAATGACCAACTCTGGGCAAACTTTAGCTGACTTGATTGAAAATGCTTGCAGCTCTGATTTCAACTTGACCAAAAGCTTGTTTTTAAAAGATGAAGCAGTGCTAGCTTTTTGTTCCTAACTGCTAAACAACTTGTGATTAATCAAATAATCACCATAGGTAAACTCAGTGCATTAAAGCAGTTTTTTCGTCTTCGGCATTCGAAAGACACCAACTCGTTTTAAGGGTAAAGTCAGAAACTCTGAATTGATTGAAGTTTATTGTGTATTTTTGCTTCAGTAGAAACGCGTCTATTTACCGAATGTGTTTTAATATATGCTGCTCATAGTGTTGGAATTTCTTGGTGCTTTAATTTTGTCCATGTTTTTACTGATAAGATCGTGGATTGAAGAACAAGCGTTTCGGAGCTCAGCTACCATTAATCTTAGACCAACAAATTGCTTTTCATCTTCCTCTTCGATAAATTTTGCATAATCGTTTACTCCTGGCCGCTTGCATAGTTGGCTGATGACTTTTGCTCTTGATAGAAAATAACCTGCAATTTCTTCCTGATTCGCAGCAAGATCTTGTTCAACTGTCTTCAACTCTCCTAATGTTTCTTCTTGCACCTATAACAAACCGATTGTCAAATATAAGCTAAATAACATTGCTGGAGATGGTGAATCGCATGATTTCAGCGAATGAATTAATCGAAATTATCATATTTATGTTCAACAGCTCGGGTGGCCGAGTGGTTAGAATGTTCGCCTCTGGAGCTGCAGACACGGGTTGGATTCCTAGTCGGGTAACACCTATAACTTTAAAATTGGTATTCACAGCTTTTTCCTGTTTGACGCTGAGCATTAAAGGGACAAACCGGCAAGTTTGCTTGTACTTTTGAACAACTATTATATCATTTTTATTTAAATTTTTTGCCGCTAGTTCTGATTTTACCAAATGTGAAGTAGCCAAAAGCAGCGTAGACAACTCTAAATAAATTTTTTGTCTTTGGTAGATAAGTACAATGTTTAACTCTTTGGTTACCAGACACTCAGCTCGTGAACTGTCTCCTGAAACCGGTGATTTTTAGTTAAATTGACTATTTTTACAACATCTAAAAATAATGCTATTTATGGCTAACAAGCAACTGCGATATACCAAAAGATTGGATATTTTATGAGTTTTCAGATAAACCAAAAATTGTTTTTCGGACATGCGACCTCATAGCAATACAAGCCTAAAAGTAAAGTGCATTTTTGTAAGCCTTAAAATTTTTAACAGAAATGATAAAAAATGGCGTATTAAAAAAAATACTCTTGCATTAACTACACATTCCACCTTATTTATATTTGGGAAATAACTTCTTATGTAACTCCGCTTTGTGTAAAAATTGCAAAATTAGACCTAACTAGTCAGATATACCGTCACACCAATGATCAAAACATTGTATTTTCATAAGTATTGTCATTAACATGAAGCATAGATAATATCTACAAGAAAACTGAATTCTTCTTTCATGGTAATACTTTGGTTCCAGTACTAACTGAAGTATATACGGATCTTCAAAAACGCCCATACCGAGACAGATGCCACAAAAAATTTCGAGCTCAGTTATAGTACCTAGTGTCAATAATTAGCCAATGTTCCATAAAGTGATGTAATAATGCATTGCTGCATTTTTTGATCTGCATATGCAGTATAAGTTGGTTTGAGTTTGCAAGTTTGAAAAAAAAATCATCAGTTAAAACTATAGAATATACAAAATATCAACAGGTGATATATCATTAAGGGCCGAATGCACTAATGTGAATAATCGTCGGATTAAACTTATCCATGGATTATCTGAGGATTTACTCGAATTTGGTATGCACCAAGCGCGATTAAGTTCAACAACGGATTAAACAGTGGATTAACTAAGCTAAAATTTAATCCTAGGGTTTCGGTGGATTAAACAGATTGGAAATTTTAGAACCTGTTAGCCCCCCAATAGCTGGGGGGTCACAGGCTGAAATCTTAGTGCTAATGCAGTTTATTTGCAAAATTGATCTTGTTTGCTATGGCATGTTACTTAATTAACTAATTAATTAATTTTGTTTCTGTGTTGGTTCGTTTTGTGCGTGTGTTTTTGTTGTTAAATCCATTGGTTTTTTTTTTTTTGTTAGGGTCACGCAGCCATGCCTAGTCTTTTTGACGGGTATGCTTCAACGATTACCCGTTTTGCTGCGTGTGTCCTTTTCCGCGCTTGGCCAATACTTATTATGAACGTGTGTTTCTAACGTTATGGAGTGCGGAAATAAAAACGAATTGATTGATTGAACAGTAAATTAACTTTGTTTAACCTATTACTATCTAGATAATAGGCTAGGCTAAGCACCAAAGCTGTAGCTTTAGTCAATATTTCGCAAGAATACAATCTGGAATGAACAATAGCGGTTTTACTGACCCGCATTGGTCAATGCGGTGCCATAATCTGGAGAGCCTAGCCGGAAATGTTGCCACTTCGAAGTACAAAAGCCTAACTGAAAAGTAGCCTAGTCCTGCGTTGTTGATGGGCTATCTGTCTTGCTTAAGTATTTGATTTGAGTCTAATAAATTAGGTACCTCAATCTGTTTCATTTTTTCTTCAGTAGATTGTTTTACAGGCTGAACGATTACACGCGACCCTACGCTGACTAGCTAAACCCACGTTTTTATGCACAGACAACCATGCCGGGTAATTACATTGATTTCGTAACAATCGTAGGTATTGTTTTCCATTCATGTTGTCGAGCGCAAGTACAGTATAAGCACAGTATACTTATCTTTACAGTAGGCTCACTCCTGCAAAAACCATTGTGACGTGTGTCCACAAAAAAAACTCTCTCGAATTTATGGAGCTCTTGGTAAGCGCAGACGCTACAACGATTTCGAAAATAAATAGTTTTTTTTTAACTTTTTGCAAGGAGTTGAAAAAAAAGCTCTAACGGAATATTAAAAGCTGATAAAGAAAGAAAAGCAGCAAACACCTTTCAGATCATGACATTTTTTCTTATTTACGCGCTATTTCTTATCCTGCGCTAAAGCGATGCGTGAAACAGTCATTTTAAACATTGCTGTAACTTTTCACTCTTTCAGTCTGCTTCAACGTGTAATTCACCCACGATTCAATCAGGAATTTAGGGTTAGGTAATTAAAAGCAAACAAACAAGATTTTCGCATTTGAACCAATAAACTAGCCGTTAAATGCTCAGCGTTGACACAACCAGTTCCAGTAGTCTAGTCTAGCATGTCCCGGTAGTCTAGCATGTCCCAGTAGTCTAGCATGTCCCATTAGTCAACCTGCGCGAACTTCACCTTAAACTGAGACCTTGACTCTTTTTGTGCGGGTAGGCCTACTGCTTCAATCTAGCTTTACATTTTAAAGACACTGACTACTGACTATAGTGACCAGCGACTAAACAGGCTTCACTTCTTCATTGATTCGAACAGTTTAATCACAGTTCTGACCTTGCATTAATAGTAATATATGGATTGTGACGTTTACTCGATATGGCTCAATAAGCTTCATCTACTCAATAATGCGAATAGCCATAATGATTGTGACGTTTACACGATATGGTTTATTGTAATTGCACCGAGAGAAAAAACAAAAAATGCGATAATTCATGCTTGAATTCTTTGCCTAAATGCAGTTTTGTGCAACACGTACCGTTAATTTCATTTATTTAGGAAGAGAGAGGTCTTGGTACTGCAGCAATCTTGGACTCGGTGCTTGTTTTCAACGTCATCGAAGCAAATTTAAACAATAAAATGAGATCTTTCACAGGCACTTGCGGCATATTTATTTAAAACACTTTCTTTATCAACTGATCGTTCTCGGTGAATCGGTTGCAAAGCGAGACCGGTTAACCGTTGTTCTGACCGGTTAACGATTTTAATTCACAAATGATTTTAATTTACAGATACCGGTATCAGCTTAAAACATTACATTTTTGTTGTTTTAACCTTGTTCGTAACCGCAGTTAACAATATTCTCGGACATAGAAAATCATTAATTGTTAAAAATGCCTCAGTATAACTTAAATTTATATTATCTGTCAGGAGCAGATCAATAAAATTTTGGTGGGGGGATGCAGTTTTCCATTAGGTTGAATGTTTACTACGTACAAATTCGTTAGACGTTTACACCCAAAAACGGGCCTAAATAACATAAGCCCTTTGAAAATGTTTCATGTCAAAAGCGTATTCAGAAATTTTTTCAAGGACAAGAGCATTAAATTTTGACATTTTAATCAAGCGTATTTTTTCTGGCAGAATTTGATGCAAATTGAGGAACGAATCTAGGGGGTCCGGGGGCATGCTCCCCCGGAAACTTTTTGCAAATCTACACACTGCAATGGCCATTTTTGTGCTTTTTGAACATTTTTCAGGTAGGCCTACATTTTATTAAAATTTTTGCCCCTATATGTGCGTGCCTCACCAAGTATGATGCACGTGTTCGCACATTTTCGATTACGCGCGCTTAAGGCGTAAGAATTATTGTTGTCGAAAAGTTTCGAAATTATGAAAAAAAATTGTATTTTTTCTAAAACATATTTAAAATCGGATTTTAGGGAGATGCATCCCCCCAAACACCCCTGGATCCACCCCTATTGCCTGTGGAATATTGACAAATTACGACGAGTATTGGTACTTAAAATTTTTTACAGCTGTTTTATCCACTGTCGTTCATACGGCTAAAAGGGGGCTTCAGCCCCCTTAGCCCCCCCCCGAGTTGCGCCTATGTATGGAAATGACTAATAGAATAAAACACCAATAACAGGAAAACTCTGTTCGAAGTTAGCAGCATTGATGGTTCGAAATGTAATCAGCAAAGCCTGCAATTTTTGTATAAATATTCCGCAGATTGATGTAGAAGATCCAGTCTTTCTGGTTGATGTAGATTGATGTAGAAGATTCCAGTGTATTTTAATGCTTTTGGCGTATGGGAATAAAAGTTGACGATTGATTGATTTTTTGATCCAGAGCCTTGACCTGAAAAATTATACAATATGATTCTCCAAAGGAATAACTAATGCAAACTGTAATATTGCCTGCATTAGCTCAACCTAATCTATTATGGTTCAACCATGGTTCAACTCTAACAAGCAATTGAATTATCGCACTTTTTCTTTTTTCTCTCAGTGCAATTACAATATTGTGCCTATCGAGCCATATCGTGTAAACGTCACAATCCATACATAACTATTCGAAACAATGAAGAAGTGAAGCCTATTACGTCAGTGGTCAATCAGCGTCCTTATAACATAAAGCTAGTTTGAAGCAGTAGGCCTACCCGCAGAAAAAAAGTCAAAGTCTAAGCAAAGACTGGTCTAAGTTTAAGGTGAAGTTCGAACAGGATGGCTCAGGCTTGGCAGGTCAGAATCAAGAAGGAGAAAAGCAGTTGAATTGTGAAGGCCTCGATAAAAAGTGACGCTGGTTTATTCTATACCAATTCGAAAAATAAGTAGGCCTATACAGGTAGCAGTGTATGCCAAGTGCTACCGGTAAGCTAGCGTACTAGGCTACCGGGAATGGTTGCATTAACGCTGAGCGATTTGCAGCTGGTTTCGATTCATGTTTATTAGTGGGTATGAGAACACGGATAGCTTTCAATCCTATCATGGCTTTGTCCACCACTAGCTTCTCACCGTTTTTTATCTTTTGGAAATCGAAAGAAGCTTGATGAAGGGTTTTTATCTCTGGAGCTTGAGCAGTTGAATGCCGAACATCACGAGAATGGACTGTTTTTTTTTTCCGTGGCACACTATCTGGATCCATAGATTTTTTCCTGGTTTCTAAAAATGCTCAGTCAACTCGGTTAGTGATTATCTCCGCTTAGCAATTCATTTTCAAGCAGTCTAAATGTGGTATACCTAGCTTAATTGTTTCAATGGTAAGATTTGGAGTTTGACGCCAGGTAAAGTTGCTTCGCCAGCTAGTGGTTCAATTAGACTCAAAGCAGACCTATAGAGAGTGAAGAGAAAGTCACAGGAATACTTAAAATGCCTATTTCAAGCTTTACCTAGCATAGCATAAGAACTGTTGCGTAAATAAGAAGAAAAGTTCAGAATTTCAAAGATTTAGAGACGCTTTTTTTCTGTTTTAGCATTTATTTTGCTGTTAAACCCTTTTTTAACTCCTTGCAAAAAGTTTAAAAAAATAATTTTTTTCGAAATCGTTGTAGCGTCTGCGCTTACCAAGAGCTCCAGCAGATTCGAGAGAGGTTTTTTTTGTGGACATACGTCACAATGGTTTTTGCAGGAGTGAGCCTACTGTATAGATAAGTATACTGTGGTATAAGGCAAAGTGAAAAGAGGAGAGGTAAAAAATCCAGTCGATCGTTGAATTTAGGTGGTTTTTGTCATTTGCTGCTGCAAACTTTCTCGAAGAGAAAATGTGAAACTTCCATGCTGCTCACCGGTAAACCCATTCTCCTTTTAAAAAAAAGAAATGAAGTCGAGATTTTTAGGATGAACAATTCAAATAAAGAGTCTTTACAGTTTGAAATGAGTCTAGCCTGAATTGGCAGTGCGTAGCAAGTCTTACGAGACTTTTGTTATAGTCGAAACATTAATATATTCTCAATCCATTGTGTTTAAACAACCACGAACTAGGCTACCAGTAGCAGCCTCCAAAAATTTGCATAAAACCAGCAGTTTAATCTTGGATTAAGCCTAATCCAGGATAAAGTTAATCCGCTGTTGGTGCATTCGACCCTTAGAGTACGAAAATTTGATTTCCGGAAGTCCTGATAAATTTGGAAAAACTGGAGTAATGTTAGGGTCATCTAGCCAAGTTTGTGGTGCAGAAGCTGGGAGATTCAACATGATAGTTGGATATTGAGATACAGGTGCAAGGGGTAGCAAAGGGATACATGCGTTGTTGTGCTGTTTGTAGTGGACAAGGTCTACTACGAGCCCAAGATGGAGAAGGCGGATGTCCAGCTCTTCTACGTTGTGGTATCGACAATTGGATTCCAGCAGGAGGAACAAAAGCATGAGTATTTGTAGCACTACATGGATAATTTCCTGTTGGCTACTGCAGGTTTGCAGTGACACCTGAAAAATATTCAACATTATATGACAGGCTGCAGGAACATTAGGTACTGTTGAGATGCGAGTGTACAGGTGTGTGCATTGTCATTGAGAAATTCTCAGTCAAAAATACTTGGATACGTTTTTTTGGTTATACAATCAATTGCTTAGCCATGGTTTAAGTTAGAATAGCATAGACTAGACTACCAACTTTACCTTTTAAATTACTGATTCACTCTAGTCTAGGTAGTGTAGGGCAATTCAATGGATTTGCTAAGTCATCGATGGATGTCGAAGATGAGAAGGAGTAAGAAGACCAACCATTAAAACTGTCATCGATATTCAGTATTCCTTTTACTGTTAACACCTGATTCCTCTTGCAACAGAATTTGATCAGGACAATTAGCTTAATCATTGCTTAGTCTAATCTGCTATAATTCATTAACTAAATTATATTAGTCTAAAAAACAGTTTAAGAATTTAACTTTAGATCAAACACTGCTCTAAACTATGCATTTTTAACTCTCGATTTCTCAGTCTAAAATATCTTAAAATTTAAACTCAACCAACTGGCTCTTATTTTCAGTAAAGCCCGGTGTACACATTGCATTGCGTGTCTCTTTCGTCCATTGCATCATCCAACAAATTCACTGTATTCTGATTGTTCCGTCTTAAAACTTGAAGATATGATAAAAATGGAATTTGCGAAATTTATGTTCAAGTTTAACAACAACATGTTTTCAACTTTTTTCAACAACTATTTTCTAAAGCTTGATAAAGTACACAACTGCAACACCAGGCAAAAAACTCGCAACGTATATTTCCAATCTTTTGTTGGTTCGGAGACAGGGAAAAAGACGCTCTGTCTAAAGTTATGGAGAGAGATTCCTCAAACGCACTGGCACTGTTCTTTTTCCAAATTTAAAAAGTATTTCAAAACGAATGTACTATCAACATATTGTACCTCTGATTAATTTTTTTCACTTGGTTTGCTGAGTATATGATAAGTTTCGTGGTGTTTTTAATTTTTTACCTGCTGATTTTCGACGCTGCAAGCCTATTTGATTAAGTTGACCTGTAACTTAAAAGTCTGATTGAAGTTGTGCCATCATGAGATGATGATATTATTTTGTTCTTTTTTTTTTTTCCCTTTTTGTTCATGAATCGTAAACTGCTGCATTTGGGTGCGGTAGACTAAGGTGACCATTTGGTCTTTCACCGCTTCCCCCTGCGCTTTTGCGTCATGGAATAAATTGATTGATTGATACACTGAGGCTGAGCGAGGCGCAAAAGTTAGTTTGTTTTATTGAAATGGAGCTTTGCGCGGCGCATAACCTGTGCACCGTTCTGCCGCGCACAGCCGAAAAAGAATTTATGCTTTGTTTAATTCTTCTCAGCCTGCTGCGACCGGGAGTTTTCCATTTTCCAGGTACAGGTATAGGCTAATAGTCTTAGACTACTGAGTCGTGAAACACTTTGTTTTTGTATATTTTTTTTTAGGTAAACAGGCAGAAAAAAATAGCAAAGGATTGTATTTTGAAATTTCGGTCGGCTGTATAAGAATCCAAGCTGTACGCAGGCCAGAATGGCAACCTAGCGGTATTCAACTACTTGACTAGTGCACATGTCTTTTTTGAAAATAGGTTTTACAGAGACCAAAGGGTTATTCAATTCTGATTTGTTAGGCTAAAGTGAATTACATCTCAAGTCTTCAGCTGCTAAAAAGATTGATACCAGCTGTTAGACTATGCCTATTCAGCAGTGTTGACAGTTGGCAGGTTGGTTTGTAGTTAAGGATGGAGCTGAAGCTTGTGGAAAGTTTATTTTTCTGCAAAAGTAGTGAGTTGAAAGTATTGATTTTTCAAATTTCAGTAGGCTCGGTTGTTAGTAAGAACAAGGCCAGAATGACAAGTTGGTAACCTACCTCGTTCGCGCACTGGACCTAGGTTTATTAATACCCCATTCGCGCTACAATTGATTGATACCCCATTCGCGCACTGGACCTAGGTTTATTAACAATGAATAGCCTAGAGAAAATTTTTCTGAATCTATAGCTGCGGAAAGAATGGTTTTGGTATCATATGCAAAAGCTACCTGTGTTGGACCAATCACAGTTTATTAAACTGTTAAATTTGGTATTACAACTAGACTATAGACATTGTGCAGTGCAGGTATTATACTGGTAATTGATTATGGACTACCAACTATTGGTACCGGTACTATGAAAAAGAATTGCAGGCGATGGTTTCATTAAAAAACTATTCAGTATTATTAAAAATATTGCGTTGTAGAAAGAAGCAAACTGTAAAATGCTTATGAGATCCTCTAACAATATCAAACTTTTCACGAAGTGTAAATAAAGGTGGAAGTTGTTTAACACTGTTTTCATGATATCATCTTAAATGTGTCAATAAACATTCTCAAACACAAGTAACCTCTAATGATGTGGCCCTAAGCCATGAAGTTGGACTTGCTATTGAACTATTAAGAAGTTGTTGCTGAAGGCAGTGTAACTTAGATTGTGACTTGTTGCAACTTTGGTTTATGAGCAAGTGCCTGTGCTTGGCGAATGTTAGATGATGAAAGGGAACGCAAAGGGATAGGATGAAGGTCTGGGAAGGGGATGCGTGATGTAACTCGTGATAGAGAGACTCTATTACTTAATATGTATTATCTAAGAGTAAGCCTTATTCGTTGGGGAATATATTTATGACTATTTGTGAATTGTTTGCTTTGTTTACCTTGTGTTATCAATACTGAACCTAAAGTAGTTAGACAACCAACCTTGTTGAGACTTGATATCAACTATGAGTGTATGATTGCACAACCAGGCACATAATAATGCTTGGCTCCTACCGCGCCATAGTGCTTGTGCATAGCTAAGTACACACCCTTTTAGTTTTTCCTTAATGAGGTCCTAATCCTCATGAAAAATGACTGATTAACTTGCATGTGTGTTTGTTATTTGTACTTGATTGTGCATGGGAAACATGCCTACAATCTTGTTTATGCAGACTTGTTGGTTGTCTACATCTTGTTTATGCATAGGTAGCATGCCCACAATCTTGTTTGTGCATGACTGCATCTTGTACATCTTATTCGTGCACACCTGTTGGTTGTCTATGTATGAGCTGGATCTGGGCTGTCTGGACCATAGTGTTGCAATAGTCCAAGTGTAATAACATTAGTCATGAGTAATCATGGGAAGTGATTGAGAGGCACTGCTGATCATGTAGACTGATAGATGTGACAAGAAACCTTACTTTACCTATATAAATAAAAATTATGTCTAGGCATTACGTCATGATAACATCATCATTACTAATATTATTAAGTGTATTACATTATGTGTGTATTCATGTGTAATCTGCTGCGCCATTGTTGTGTACTAATCAATTATATTTGATAAAGATTTCAGATACATTTGTGTGTAGTAGATAAAGATACCCCATTGAAAGGGACTGCTGCCTTTGGTAGACTCATTCTATTGGTTGTTGGATTCCCTGATTGAACTCACTGGAAGGCTAGTGTAGATTCCTGCAACAAACCCAAACAACTTCAGAATCTCCTACCCCTACCCAACAACGACCTTCTCCAGCTCCCAAAATTTCTAGTGTACAAATTCGCGAATTCTACGCCTGTTGGATATGGGCAACTTAACTCAGATGATCAGGAAATGGTCTTGCGCTGTACAGTTTGCCATTGTTTGATTACTAATCAGACTAACTTTTGTACTGTTTCATCATTTTTATGTTAAAAGTTGTTGTGTAATTGACTATTTCAGTGCAAACAAATAAAATTGACTTGACTTGTTTGGTTAGGATCTTGGGTTCCAATGAATACAGTCGTAGGGTACTCGCCCACTAGTTAGCAAACAAGGAGACAACTGTATCAGTGCATGTTTGTTCTTCAACGCCCAAGGCGCCAACCACTTTACCAACTCCATACCGTTATGATCCAAACGTTGCAACAACTTAAAAAGCACGCCGCGTCTGACCATTTTACAGTTCCAGTGCAGACACGCCGCTTGTCTTGACTTGACTTTTCTCAGCCTGGCACGGCCTCAGTGTAGACCGGGCTTAAGTCTACCAATTAATTTGAAAGTCGTAGTAAAAACAACTTTTTTGAACAATTGTTACGGAGTTCAGAGTGTTCCCAAACGAAAATATCGACACCAATCCTCAAACACTCATATGAGGTTTCCGGTTTCTCGGGGCAGTTTAGCTGCATACTGACATGAGGTTTCCGGTAAGCAAAGAGTTCAAGTAAACGTAATTTACACGATTGCAAAATTCCGGATTTGAGCATTTTCAAAATTCCTCCCGGACGCAAAATTTAACCTTAAATACCAGACATGTCCGGAATTTTCCGGACGGTATGGCTACTCTTTTACAAGTTCACTTTGTTTGCATTGTGCACAAAAAAGTCATCTTAATTGCATTTAAAATGCTTATGATAATAACTTCCAAGTAGGAATAGTTGGTTTCAGAAGTGGGCACCCGCTACTGCAAAAGTAGCGACGCTACCGTTACTAGCCCAAAGTAGTAGCGACGTTATTGCTACTCTACTAGATTTGTAGCGCGCTACCGCCACTTGATAAAAAAAGTAGCGGCGTTACGGTACTCGCTACTGCTACCTCTGAACAAAAAACGTAACGGTAGGGTTTTCGGTCGACTGATCAATGTCGCCAGCCTGGGGTAGCAATAGAAATGTGGTAGTTTCAACTGCCTCAATTACAAAGAGAGACATAAACACGATAAATTCAAACAACTGCAGACCTATTGATTGTGAGCATAGCCTAGGCCTATATGCTCATTGGATTTTTTGTAAGTAATATGAAAAAAGACAGTTACTTTTACTAAACCTACATCCGTTTAATGCAGAGAAAGAAGTCGGGCCGGTTTCAAGCTTTTGTGTAAAAAGCATTTTGGAACTAATTTGCGCCGGCTTTTCGCTGCACAAGTAAGTTTTTCTCTGCAATAATTAAAGCGTAGCTTACTCTTAAGCTTAGCTTCCTTTTCTTTTTTCTTGAAAAGTGAATATCTTCAAGATACAACTAATTTACACACCCATATTACGGCAAATTTGCGCCGTAGTTTCAATTTAATAACTTCAAGACATACTCATTACCTAATGTATGTCTTAGAAAATTAAAACCACGGCTTTTCCTTAATTCATAAAATCCTACAGGCCAATTTAAGTAGCGGTAGCGGCATACACACGCTTTACAAAAGTAGCGACGCTGCCGTTACCCGTTACTAATCTTTAAAAGGAGCGACGTTACCGCTACTAAAAAAGTAGCGCGCTACTGCCTACCTCTGGTTATATTGTACTGTATAAGCTGCTTGATGAAAAAACAAAAAAAAAAACTGGCGAAGTACGGTACCATATAAAATATAGCGGTAAGTTTGTCATGCGAAAGACTTCTTAACTTTGGTTGCTCGTTGACGCTGCCGATTTGTGCTCTCAAATTAATTCGTAGTAAAAGTCAAATCACTCTACCTCAACTCCGAAATTGTTTCCATCTTCTATTTTTGGAATTAAAAGTACCACCCACATTCTCAATGTGTTCACGGCTTCAAGCAATGTAATGAGTTCTGGTTTTATTTTATCGACCAGTGCAACGATGTATTCATTTGCTCCAAAAACTTTGTGTTCTCTTTCCTTGGACGACCGACTCGTTTCTCCGGATTCAATGACAGCATCTCGAACAGCGCTTAAATGTTTTAGTGACTCGTTTGTTGCATTATGCACCTGACGAATATTTGCTAAACTAAATTCATTAAGTTTTAACAGCTGATCAAACTCGGTAATTTTCTTGGGAAAAAAATCTTCTACTAAACTTTCTGCTTCTTTAAATATTCGCGTTTTAAACTCTTCTTGGATGTTCATTTTTAAATCATTGATAAAAATACATTTTCTAGGATGCACAATTAAAAATATTAGTCTGCATATCTGACCTGCTCAACGCATCAATTCATTTTCTTTTTTATTAAGTAACAATTACAACATCTATTATGAAATATAACAGGGTAAATGGTAGGCCTTGAAGACTTGAAGGGTAAATGGTAGGCCTTGAAGACCTTCAAGGCCTACCATTTACCCTGTTATATTTCATATATATAGACTTACATCGGCTCCTCTTCATTCATTACTTGTAAAATCAGGCCTGCCATTGCCGACACATGCCAACTAGGCTAACTGCTCAATGCTAAGCCTGCAGTTGCAGGGGCTTGAGTATGTATACCTGAAAATTGCATTGAAAACGCTGTCAGCTCGGTGGCCGAGTGGTTGGAGAGGTAAAGCTCTCAGTCACAAGGTCCTGGGTTCAAATCCTGAGTCTATTTGATGAGCGGTCAAACCGCGAAACTAGTCGTAGAATTGGTTTTTACAGCGTTTATTTAGTAAGTCTTCAAGGTCTACCATTTACCCTGTTATATTTCATATGTATAGACTTACATCGGCTCCTCTTCATTCAACATCTATTATATCATACGAACTTTTGTTGAAAATAGTCGGTTGGCCAAATTATGGTTGATATGATGTCAGGACTTGCGCCAGTGGAGTTGCTGGCCACCTAGCTGTCATGGTAGTAGGTATAGGCCAAGGGAGGCCAACCTGTCCTATGTGGCTTGCCAGTGATGTAGTTACGACCATCACCTGCAAAACCAAGACCTTGCAAATTTTTCGAGACCAATACCAAAGACCGTCGTTGTCAAGACTAAGACCTTTGATTTTTTCAAAACCAAGACCATAAAAATGGGATGAGAATTAACAGTTTATCACTTATCGCTATTTTTCTACAACAAAAAAAAAACGGGCAAAATATATACAGAATATTTAAAGAAATAAGAACAACATAATCACATACACGCTGTCGGATACTTTTTCTAGCTGTGCAGGATCACTTAAATTTTTACTAGATTCATTTTAGTTTTTTCGGTTTTAAGACCAAACTAAATGGTCAAGACCGCAAATGGTCAAGACCAAGACCGTCTTGGCCAAGACCAAGACCTAAAAAAATGGTCGTAAGACCAAGACCAAGACCGACCAAGTCTTAAGACCGAGGCCTTCAACCTTTAAATATCGCCCCTTCTCGGAAAGTGTGGGTCTCAATTGACCCCACAAAGCCTTCACGAATGTAGAGCTACTACTTTTTCCAATAAATACAGGTTAAGACCAAAAGAAAAAAGGTCTTCACGTCCGTAGGGCTAATGTTTTCCTACTAAAATTGGGTGAAGACCAAAAAGAAAAAAAGTCTTCACGTCCGTGGGGCTACTGTTTTGCTACTAAAATCGGGTGTAGACCAAAAGAAGTCTTCACGTCCGTTGAAAAACCATGCGATAAAGTCTTATTGCATGGTATTTGCTTTATGACAATTAATCCATTATGTTTTTGTTTTGTTTAATGTAATGGCACGGCATTAACTTGCCAAACATTATTTTTAATATTTTGGCACGTTTGCCAAAAAAGGTTCGCCACCCCTGGTATAGGATCAGGGGCGGATTAACAGTACATGGGGCCCTGGGCTAATTCAATAATGGGGCCCTCTTTCTCAAGTTCAGCAAAAGCTTATACGATATAAAATGAAAAGAACAATAAACCGAAAGAACAGCCTCAAAAAACAAAACAATAACTTACCAAGATTGATCAGAAGCGTAAAAAGACCAGTATGAACTTCTTGTGCTTTGTTCAGCACGCTCAATTACTGTCTTTGAGTCCTACCGAGTGACAATGCGCGAAATAGAGGGGGAATGGGGGAACATGTCCCCCCCAGTAAAAATAGTCGTCCCCCCCAGCAAAGAAAAAAATTTTGTCCTGGGGGGGGGGATGCCAAAACGTCTATGATAAGTACCGTAAGAAGTTAGGCTAAATGTTTTTTATTAGGGCTGCGGGATTTAAAGATTAATTAATCGATTAATCGTTAATTTACTTTAACGGTTAAATTTTTGTTTAACGATTAATCGGATTAAACTTTAATTTTTAGCCCATCTTGATTATAATGTAAGAGAATCCAGCGAACAGCGAAACATTGAATACAACTCTGGATTTAGCGCAATTATGCAGAGCAGTTACGCATGTCGTTAATCAATACTTTATATAATTGTGACGCAATAACAATGCCTCTGTTACGTTGCCCAAAATGACACAAGACTGAAAAAATAAGTTTTTGTTGCAATTTCAAAGTTGATAACCTGTATTAGTGTACACTGTACAGTTTTACCAGAGTCAGATGGAACGAAAAGGCATAAGAGTATAGTGTGGTAGTTTAAGAGAGCACCTCCTATATTATTTATCTGTGATATGTTAATGAGTAAGTTTGCAAAATATGCAACATATAGATAAGCTACGTAAGTTGGCCTGGTGCATGGAGCGTCTGCCTCTGAAGCGGTAGACCTAGATTTAATTTCCGAGTCGGGTCAGTCTAGCCTGTGGTACAGTGCACTAGCGTAGCCAGGATTTTGCAATGGGGGGAGGGGTTTGAGAATGAAATCACATTTGACCATACGTTGGAGCGGATCCAGAAAGCAGTGATGCAAATCTTCCGCTTTTCGGCGAATTTCGCCAATTTTATTGCCAAAAATGTCATTTTCGTGAATCGCCTAAATCCGTTGAGACAATTCAGGGGGTATGGGATAGGGTTGGGGGTGCACAATGCATATTCAGGTTGTTTGTGTGAAACTAATCGATAATTTGTAATGACTTTCACTACTGTGATCTAATGCTATTCGGGTAATCAGAGTGTGATGGCATATTTTTTCTTAGCATTGTGTTTTCGATATCAAAAGGGGAAATGGTTTGTCTGACTTATTAGATCTACCGCACATACAAAAAATCGTTGGCATGGCGTTTGCATGACCCAAACACTTGATGTAAAATTTCTGCCCCAAATTTTCTCACACTGCAAAGAGTGAAATTATTTTTCGACTCTAGGTAATAAACTGATAAAGAATTAGCAGTAGTACCGGGTACCGGTAGTGTTTAAATTTAATCCATTTCTAAGCGTTGAAATTACTAAAGTGCTCTTGATGATTTTTTTTTCAAACATGGAAGTTGCACTCCTTGACGTTTTCATGCAATTGTTAATTGAAATTTGGAAATTGAAAAATTGAGTTTCTACTGATCGATGCCTTGATCACAAACTGCACATATCTATTTATTTTGCAGCGCCGTTGACTGGGCTGGTTTTTAGAAAATCGCTCTTCTAAAAAATAATAATCAGATCAAAATTAATTAAATCAATAGGAGCCTACTTGGTTTGCAATCATAGGCGTACGGTTGAGGGTTCCTAAGCGCACTTTTCAATATGACCGTGACACGAACTTAATGGTGTGTTGTACGGCAATAGTATTGGTTTAAACATATTTTCAGCCGCTGCGCCATATCAGTCTCAATTGCGTGTGGTATCAGCATAGGCGCACGCAGGGGAGAGGGGGCACGGTGCCTTGGCTCCCCTCTTGCCATGGTGGAATCGGCAAGTTTGCGCCGCCGGAGATTTCGCCAACAGTCTCACGATTTCCGCCGTTACGCCAAACTTTGTTCATGCCAAAAAAATCCCGCCGAGCCGCGCCAAGTGTTTTTAGCTGTTTTGTTTATAACAAAGCTTCCGTCGTTACTCTCGCTGAGTACTACTGTACTACGGAAATGGGCACGAAACGGAGTGGAACCGGGGTCAGGCTGCATTTTTTGGATTCGGATCAGGATTTGGGTTTTTGAATTAAAGCCGGATTCGGAGCCGGATCCGGATTTTAGCCTGAACCTGAAACCAAAATTCTACGTTTCCCCATTATGCTAAACCAGTGGTTCTCAAACTTTTTTAAAAAAATTACGCAACGGTCCCCTAGCAATTTTTTTAATGGCTCACGGTCCCCTTGAAAAATTAACACAAATAAACACAAAACAACACGTTGATTTTTTATTGTATCAATGTGACGAGGGCACTTGCTCCTTTGCAAACTTATTCAAGGAAAATGAACAATTTACTAGAGTTAGACTAAAATCACACATTGCAGTATCCTTCTCTGAAACCAATACTGCTGCCGCCACCCACCAGGTTTTTACTTTTAAGCCATCCGCAAAAAAACTTGATCCTTTTTGCTACTGCACGTTCTCCATCATTCGCAGACTTCACGCTAAAGGAGCCATTGCACTAATGTGACATCAAATTGCTTCTTGTGATATCATAAATGCCTATGTAGCCTGTAAGGTTTCATGACAAATTGTGTTTGTTAAGTTGATTGGAAGAAGAGTTGCCTGAAAACTTAATTTTACACAAAATTTTTTCTTCAGGATCGTCGTTTTAATTTTTTTGGAAGGTGCTTCGCGGTCCCAGAAAATTTGTCTCGCGGACCCCAAAAGGACCGCGGACCCCAGTTTGAGAACCACTGTGCTAAACGTATAATATTTTGAAAATGCAACGGGATAAATGTACTAAATAAACGCTGTAAAAACCAATTCTACGACTAGTTTCGCGGTTTGACCGCTCATCAGGTAGACTCAGGTTTTATCCCGTTGTATTTTCAAATAATATAGACTTACATCGGCTCCTCTTATTTCATATAATATTTTGGTTTCAGGTTCAGGCTAAAATCCGGATCCGGCTCCGAATCCGGCTTTAATTCAAAAACCCAAAGATTTTAGCCTGAACCTGAAACCTTTAGCATAATGGGGAAACGTAATATTTTGTTTTCAGGTTCAGGCTGAAATCCGGATCCAAAGCGGATTCTGATTCTAAAATTTGTCGACAATACGGGCGTACATGAGCCCTTTCAATTGTTTTCATGTCAGGGGCGTATTCAGAATTTTTTTTATCAGGGAAGGAGCACCAAATTTCGTTACTTTTTCAAGCGTAGTTTTTCCCGGCAGAGTTAATTTTAAAGCAATTTAAGTAACAAAAACGACTCCAGGGGGGTCCGGGGGCATGCTCCCCTGAAAAATTTTTGAAAATTGACATGCTGTAATGGCCATTATAGTGCTTTTTGAACAATTTTCCGGAAAATTTTGTTTATGTATTTGGTCCCTAATTTTGAGTGCTTCAACATATATGATGCATTTTGTTCGCACAGTTTCGATTATGCGTGCTTAAGGCGACTCAGGTATATTGTTATGAAGAGGTTTGAAATTGCGTAAAAATTTTATTCATCCAAAGCATTGTTGAAAACGGCAGGTGGTAGATGGGGGGGGGGGGGGGAGGCATTTCCCACATTCCCTCTGGATCCGCCCCTGGCTGCCAGTGCCAGATGGGCAAATTATTCGTTAACAGAAATAGGGCGTTTTTCATTACGGTTACGGTAGGTCTACGTTAACTTGAATAACATACAGGTTTATAACAGGAACTTTCAGCCATCTTGCTAGAAGTTTTTCTGTTGTTAAAAGCGTTTTTGTGTACTTTAAGGGAGCTCAGGGGTTAGATCTACGTAGAATTTGAGATTTATTGCAGGTTGCAGCCCGCTTGCAATTTTGTGCAATTCGTATGACCCGCATTATTAAAAAGCTTCTCTACCCCTGGCCTGTCGCCTAATTGGTGTTCTGCCTTAGGCACATTCAGAGCCGGCGCCAAGGAGGGGAGGCAGGGGGCCTAACCCCCCAATCGACATGCTTGGCCCCCCAATCAACAAGTTTACTTTTTTAAAAGCAGTGGCTTTGTGCTTAATTTCATCCTTTGGTCCCCCCTGATAAACGCTTGGCCCCCCTAAGTCGACTGCTCTGGCGCCGGCTCTGGGCACATTTGTATAGCTCTGGCGAGCGCCAAACATAAATATAGCCTATCACACTTTAAGCTTAACCATTTACATGTCCAGGGGCGGATCCAAAGGGGGAATGTGGGGAATGCATCTCCCCCCACCAGCCATTTCCAACAATGCTTTCGATAAATAAAATTTTTCCAAATAAAATTTCGAACTTAAGACGACTTAAGCACGCATAATCGAAACTGTGTGAACAAATGCATCATATTTGGTGAAGCACTAATTAGGGGCTAAAAACATAAACAAAATTTACCGGAAAATTGTTCAAAAAGCACTGTATAATAGCCATTGCAGTAAGTTTTATATCCATTTTCAAAGATTTTTTGGGGAAGCATGCCTCCAGACCCCCCCAGAGACGTTTTTGTTACTCAAATTGCTTACAATTAACTCAGCCGGAAAAAATGCGTTGGAAAAAGTGACGAAATTTGGTGCTCCTTCCCTGATAAAAAAAATTCTGAATACGCCCCCGACATGAAACATTTTCAGAGAGCTTATTTACGCTCTTTTCCGGGTCTAAAGGTTTTAACGTTTTTGTATTTAATTAACATTCAACCTAATTCAAAATTACATCCCCCTCCCACCAAAACTTTCTGTATCCGCCCCTGTACATGTCTTGTTTCTTGTGATAGGATTAGCGTCAGTGGCGCTCACAGGATTTGGCAAAAAAGGAACCATAACCGGATGTCCGAGGGCTCCGCCCCAATAGCCAATAGATTTTTCAGATTTTCACATGAAAAACATTCATTTTAGCTTTTTTTGAAAAAAGGACAAAGCGGTATCTGGAGTGAGCGCAGTCACTATATGGACTATAAGTTATAGGCCTAAAAATATTTGATTGCGATAATAACTACGGTATTTGTTTCTTTCTTCAGTCGTTATTTTTGAAAACATATAACCCAATATAACTCATCTATGATGTTCATTTCAATTCTTCCGTTTAAAAATAGAAAAAAAAAACTTGGTCGAGGATAGTCTAGGTGTTCTAGCATAAATTACCGCAGCTCTTTTTATTGAATGTTAAAAGATATTTTTTATTTAGATCAGTGGTTCTCAAACTTTTTCAAAATTTTAACTTTCGGTCCCCAAAGATTTGTTTCTATCACTTACGGTCCTTCATTAAATTTCCACGCAAAAGTAAGTCAAGAGCGCAGAAAAAAGGTCATCACATCCGCAGATGTCCAATCAAGCACAATTCAAAAGGGAGGGTTTATCAGAAATCCGTGACCTCTTTGCGGTCTCCCTTAAACTGCTTCGCGGATCCCACAAAGACAGCGGTCCCTAGTTTGAGAACCACTGATTTAGACCAAAGAAAATTTTAGGGTTGCGTTTTACTATTGCTGTGAAAGCTAATTAGGTTTTGGTAGCAACGAAATTATGATTTATAAGTCGTTACGAAGCCATAACTCATAAACATTGGAATGTAATAGTCACCAGGCCATTCGCTTTTTTCCTTGCTACAATCTACCGGTACGCAAAATTATCGACAAGATAATCTGGGTGATAACGTTTGACCAATTGGCGCATTTGATTGGATGACGTGTAAAAGGCGTGTTTTATATTCTGCAACAACGCCAGAGCCGACAGGGGGCATGGCACCGTGCCCCTTGCGTCAGCCTAAAGTACTTGCTAACTCTGACAGCGGCGTATAACGCAGAGAGGAGATAAAAGGCAATACTCCTTACTGATTGAACGAAAAATAATATTACCGAAACATGGTAGGCCTACACGTAGCCTACATGTAATTGAAAACGCACTTTTTTGTATACCGGTATTCCAAAAAAAATTAATTCTTTGCAGTCGTATTACAAGCTTCTACGGCCTATTAGTCAGATGGCCGAGTGGTATAGAGCGTCTGTTACTTGAGCTGTAGACTCGGGTTTGATTCCGAGTCGGGTCAAACCAATGACTTTAACATTGGTATTCACAGCTTCCCTGCTTGACGTTCAGCATTGAAGGGACAGTGTGGAGAACAAGCCGGCAAGTTTACTTGTTGTGCCGTTGGGAAAAGCACTTAGCGGGATTCCTCCATCTTGGTGTGGTAGACAGATGGCCGGCAACTCCTAAGCGAGCTCGTATAGCGCATTGATCGCTTTCTCGTGATAGGAGGATAAATATGCAACTAAATAATAAAATAAATAAAAAAATAGTAGAAAAACAAAAGATTACATACAGCATAATCCTACAAAAATTGACTTAGTTTAGATTTTCACCAATAAATTGGCTGCTCTTCGTAAAATAGGGATTTCAGAACTCGTCCTCTCGTTACTATAAATACTTTTGACGTAATTTTCCGATCAGTTGATCGGGCACATGGTTGTGAACTTTCGTAGTGCAGTTGTAAAAATGGAGTAGATATACGGGTACGCTAACGCTTAAGTAGGTCGAGTTACCGGTAGGTATAAGCTTATGGAAAAATTATGATTTCAGCAGTCATAAGCGATACAGCATGGAACTAGTGAACTTGTCACTCGCGTTAACGTGCAAAACTCGTGAATTGAAAGTCAGTTTATTCTTAAAGTTTTAAGTTACTCTTGCTGCTACATTTTATTGCTTAACGTTGCTGTAGTTTCCGTTATAGTACGGATACACGGATTTGTTCGAATACTCGGACTTTTTTCGAAATGCAAATATGACACCACTATAATTCTGGCAGAATAAACGAGAGAATCGAAAAAAAAGAAAAAAAGCGTGTCGTGTGCAAAACTAACGAGCGGCAAGCGCAAACGTGCCGTATGCAAAATTAAAAAACGGCAAGCGCATACTGTCTGATAATAACTGTCTGAAATTGAACCGCAATACAGGCTCAATTAAGCATGCACAAGCGGCAAGCGCATCCAGTCTAAAACTGTCTGAACTTGAACCGCAATACAAACTCATTAAAGCGATTAAGCATGCACGCTACTAAAAATAAGATGAAACGTCCAAAAATAATAATACTGTTACATATTCCCCAACGAAATCAACATTTCCAAAAAAATCATCCTGAAAAACATGAAATTACTTTCTACCTCATGTATTGTTAAATCTAGAGCAAATCACCTTGCACATGAATGTTGTCAAGTTGATGGCAAAACAACACAAACACCATCAAAACGACTTTGAACTTGACAAAAAAATCGAAAAAAATAATGTTTTTTTTGCTAAAACGGCAAAAGTTGGGGTCCAATCAAAGTACTTTTGTGACGTTTTCCGACAAAAAACTTACGAACTTTCAATCATCATTGCAAACAGTATGAAATTACCTTTCACATGATCATTGTCAAGTTGATGGCAAAACAACACAAACACCATCAGAACGATTTTGAATACGACCGAAAAACGAAAAAAAATAATGTTTTTCTGCTAAAACGGCAAAATGTGGGGTCCAAACAAAGTAATATTGCGACGTTTTCCGACAAAAAACTCACCAACTTTCAATCGTCATTGAAAAGAGTATGAAATTACCTTTCACATGAATATTGTCAAGTTGATGGCAAAACAACACAAACACCATCAGAACGAATTTAAACATGACCAAAAAACGAAAAAAAAAGTAATGTTTTTTTGCTAAAACGGCAAAAGTTGGGGTCCAATCAAAGTAATAATGTGACGTTTTCCGAAAAAAAACTCACAAACTTTCAGTCATCATTGCTAACAGTATGAAATTACCTTTCACATGAATATTGTCAAGTTGATGGCAAAACAACATAAACACCATCAGAACGACTATGAACTTGACTGAACAATCGAAAAAAATAATGTTTTTCTCCTAAAACGGCAAAAGTTGGGGTCCAATCAAAGTACTTTTGTGACGTTTTCCAACAAAAAACTCACCAACTTTCAATCATCATTGCAAAGAGTATGAAATTACCTTTCACATGAATATTGTCAAGTTGATGGCAAAACAACACAAACACCATCAGAACGATTTTGAACATGACCAAAAAACGAAAAAAAATAATGTTTTTTTGCTAAAACGGCAAAAGTTGGGGTCCAATCAAAGTACTTTTGCGACGTTTTCCCCCACAATATTGCCATTACTTTAATACTCATTGCAAAGAGTATGAAATTACCTTTCACATGATCATTGTCAAGTGTGTGGCAAACTGCTACAAACACCATCAGAACGACTTTGAACTTGGCCGAAACACCAAAAAAGTTTTTGTGGTTTTTGCTGAAACGTCAAAAACCGGGGTCCAATCAAAGTATAATTGCGACGTTTTCCGAATAAAAAACTCACGAACTTTCAGTCGTCATTGAAAACAGTATGAAATTACCTTTCACATGAATATTGTCAAGTTGATGGCAAAACAACACAAACACCATTAGAACGAATTTCAACATGACCAAAAAACGAAAATAAAATAATGTTTTTTTGCTAAAACGGCAAAAGTTGGGGTCCAATCAAAGTAATATTGCGACGTTTTCCGACAAAAAACTCACCAACTTTCAATCATCATTGCAAACAGTATGAAATTACCTTTCACATGAATATTGTCAAGTTGATAGCAAAACAACACAAACACCATCAGAACGATATTGAACATGACCGAAAAACGAAAAAAAACAATGTTTTTTTGATAAAACGGCAAAAGTTGGGGTCCAATCAAAGTAATAATACGACGTTTTCCCCCACGAAATTACCATTACTTTAATACTCATTGCAAACAGTATGAAATTACCTTTCACATGATCATTGTCAAGTGTGTGGCAAACTGCTACAAACACCATCAGAACGACTTTGAACTTGGCCGAAAAACCAAAAAAAAATTTTGTGGTTTTTGCTGAAACGTCAAAAACCGGGGTCCAATCAAAGTAATATTGCGACGTTTTCCGACAAAAAACTCACCAACTTTCAATCGTCATTGCAAACAGTATAAAATTACCTTTCACATGAATATTGTCAAGTTGATGGCAAAACATCACAAACACCATCAGAACGACTTTGAACTTGACTGAACAATCGAAAAAAATAATGTTTTTTTGCTAAAACGGCAAAAGTTGGGGTCCAATCAAAGTACTTTTGTGACGTTTTCCGACAAAAAACTCACCAACTTTCAATCGTCATTGCAAAGGATGTGAAATTACCTTGCACATGAATATTGTCAAGTTGATGGCAAAACAACACAAACACCATCAAAACGACTTTGAACTTGATTGAACAATCGAAAAAAAACAATGGTTTTTTGCTAAAACAGCAAAAGTTGGGGTCCAATTAAAGTACTTTTGTGACGTTTTCCGACAAAAAACTCACCAACTTTCAATCGTCATTGCAAAGAGTATGAAATTACCTTTCACATGAATATTGTCAAGTTGATGGCAAAACAACACAAACACCATCAGAACGATATTGAACATGACTGAAAAATCGAAAAAAAATAATGTTTTCTTGCTAAAACCGCAAAAGTTGGGGTCCAATCAAAGTAATGTTACGACGTTTTCCCCCACGAAATTACCATTACTTTAATACTCATTGCAAAGAGTATGAAAGTACCTTTCACATGATCATTGTCAAGTGTGTGGCAAACTGCTACAAACACCATCAGAACGACTTTGAACTTGGCCGAAAAACCAAAAAAAGTTTTTGTGATTTTTGCTCAAACGTCAAAAACCGGGGTCCAATCAAAGTAATATTGTGACGTTTTCCGACAAAAAACTCACAAACTTTCAATCGTCATTGCAAAGAGTATGAAATTACCTTTCACATGAATATTGTCAAGTTGATGGCAAAACAACACAAACACCATCAGAACGATTTTGAACATGACCGAAAAACGAAAAAAAAATAATGTTTTTTTGTTAAAACGGCAAAAGTTGGGGTCCAATCAAAGTAATATTGCGACGTTTTCCGACAAAAAACTCACCAACTTTCAATCATCATTGCAAAGAGTATGAAATTACCTTTCACATGATCATTGTCAAGTTGATGGCAAAACAACACAAACACCATCAGAACGATATTGAACAAGACCGAAAAACGAAAAAAAAATAATGGTTTTTTGCTAAAACGGCAAAAGTTGGGGTCCAATCAAAGTAATAATGTGACGTTTTCCGACAAAAAACTCACCAACTTTCAATCGTCATTGCAAACAGTATGAAATTACCTTTCACATGAATATTGTCAAGTTGATGGCAAAACAACACAAACACCATCAGAACGATATTGAACTTGACTGAACAATCGAAAAAAGTAATGTTTTTTTGCTAAAACGGCAAAAGTTGGGGTCCAATCAAAGTACTTTTGTGACGTTTTCCGACAAAAAACTCACGAACTTTCAATCGTCATTGCAAAGGATATGAAATTACCTTGCACATGAATATTGTCAAGTTGATGGCAAAACAACACAAACACCATTAGAACGATATTGAACATGACTGAAAAATCGAAAAAAAATAATGTTTTTTTGCTAAAACGGCAAAAGTTGGGGTCCAATCAAAGTAATATTACGACGTTTTCCCCCACGAAATTACCATTACTTTAATACTCATTGCAAACAGTATGAAATTACCTTTCACATGATCATTGTCAAGTGTGTGGCAAACTGCTACAAACACCATCAGAACGACTTTGAACTTGGCCGAAAAACCAAAAAAAGTTTTTGTGATTTTTGCTGAAACGTCAAAAACCGGGGTCCAATCAAAGTAATATTGCGACGTTTTCCGACAAAAAACTCACCAACTTTCAATCGTCATTGCAAAGAGTATGAAATTGCCTTTCACATGAATATTGTCAAGTTGATGGCAAAACAACACAAACACCATCAGAACGATATTGAACATGACCGAAAAACGAAAAAAAAATAATGTTTTTTTGCTAAAACGGCAAAAGTTGGGGTCCAATCAAAGTAATATTGTGACGTTTTCCGACAAAAAACTCACCAACTTTCAATCGTCATTGCAAAGAGTATGAAATTACCTTTCACATGAATATTGTCAAGTTGATGGCAAAACAACACAAACACCATCAGAACGATATTGAACATGACCGAAAAACGAAAAAACATAATGTTTTTTTGTTAAAACGGCAAAAGTTGGGGTCCAATCGAAGTAATATTGTGACGTTTTCCGACAAAAAACTCACCAACTTTCAATCATCATTGCAAACAGTATGAAATTACCTTTCACATGAATATTGTCAAGTTGATGGCAAAACAACACAAACACCATCAGAACGACTTTGAACTTGACTGAACAATCGAAAAAAGTAATGTTTTTTTGCTAAAACGGCAAAAGTTGGGGTCCAATCAAAGTACTTTTGTGACGTTTTCCGACAAAAAACTCACCAACTTTCAATCATCATTGCAAAGAGTATGAAATTACCTTTCACATGATCATTGTCAAGTTGATGGCAAAACAACACAAACACCATCAGAACGATTTTGAACATGACCGAAAAACGAAAAAAAAATAATGTTTTTTTGGTAAAACGGCAAAAGTTGGGGTCCAATCAAAGTACTTTTGCGACGTTTTCCCCCACAATATTGCCATTACTTTAATACTCATTGCAAACAGTATGAAATTACCTTTCACATGATCATTGTCAAGTGTGTGGCAAACTGCTACAAACACCATCAGAACGACTTTGAACTTGGCCGAGAAACCAAAAAAAGTTTTTGTGGTTTTTGCTGAAACGTCAAAAACCTTTCACATGATCATTGTCAAGTGTGTGGCAAACTGCTACAAACACCATCAAAACGACTTTGAACTTGACTGAAAAATCGAAAAAACTAAAGTTTTTTTGCTAAAACGGCAAAAGTTGGGGTCCAATCAAAGTAACATTACGACATTTTCCCCCACGAAATTACCATTACTTGAATACTCATTGCAAACAGTATGAAATTACCTTTCACATGATCATTGTCAAGTGTGTGGCAAACTGCTACAAACACCATCAGAACGACTTTGAACTTGGCCGAAAAACCAAAAAAAGTTTTTGTGATTTTTGCTCAAACGTCAAAAACCGGGGTCCAATCAAAGTAATATTGTGACGTTTTCCGACAAAAAACTCACCAACTTTCAATCATCATTGCAAAGAGTATGAAATTACCTTTCCTATGAATATTGTCAAGTTGATGGCAAAACAACACAAACACCATCAGAACGATATTGAACTTGACCGAAAAACCAAAAAAAAAATAATGTTTTTTTGTTAAAACGGCAAAAGTTGGGGTCCAATCAAAGTAATATTGCGACGTTTTCCGACAAAAAACTCACCAACTTTCAATCATCATTGCAAACAGTATGAAATTACCTTTCACATGAATATTGTCAAGTTGATGGCAAAACAACACAAACACCATCAGAACGATTTTGAACATGACCGAAAAACGAAAAAAAAATAATGTTTTTTTGTTAAAACGGCAAAAGTTGGGGTCCAATCAAAGTAATAATGTGACGTTTTCCGACAAAAAACTCACCAACTTTCAATCGTCATTGCAAAGAGTATGAAATTACCTTTCACATGAATATTGTCAAGTTGATGGCAAAACAACACAAACACCATCAGAACGATATTGAACATGACCGAAAAACGAAAAAAAAATAATGTTTTTTTGTTAAAACGGCAAAAGTTGGGGTCCAATCAAAGTAATAATACGACGTTTTCCCTCACGAAATTACCATTACTTTAATACTCATTGCAAACAGTATGAAATTACCTTTCACATGATCATTGTCAAGTGTGTGGCAAACTGCTACAAACACCATCAGAACGACTTTGAACTTGGCCAAAAAAAAAAAAAGTTTTTGTGCTTTTTGCTCAAACGTCAAAAACCAAGGTCCAATCAAAGTACTTTTGCGACGTTTTCCGACAAAAAACTCACCAACTTTCAATCGTCATTGCAAAGAGTATGAAATTACCTTTCACATGAATATTGTCAAGTTGATGGCAAAACAACACAAACACCATCAGAACGACTTTGAACTTGACTGAAAAATCGAAAAAAATAATGTTTTTTTGCTAAAACGGCAAAAGTTGGGGTCCAATCAAAGTACTTTTGTGACGTTTTCCGACAAAAAACTCACCAACTTTCAATCGTCATTGCAAAGAGTATGAAATTACCTTTCACATGAATATTGTCAAGTTGATGGCAAAACAACACAAACACCATCAGAACGATTTTGAACATGACCGAAAAACGAAAAAAAAATAATGTTTTTTTTGATAAAACGGCAAAAGTTGGGGTCCAATCAAAGCAATATTACGACATTTTTCCCCACGAAATTACCATTACTTTAATACTCATTGCAAAGAGTATGAAATTACCTTTCACATGATCATTGTCAAGTGTGTGGCAAACTGCTACAAACACCATCAGAACGACTTTGAACTTGGCCGAAAAACCAAAAAAAGTTTTTGTGATTTTTGCTGAAACGTCAAAAACCAAGGTCCAATCAAAAAACAATTGCGACGTTTTTTCGAATAAAAACTCACGAACTTTCAATCGTCATTGCAAAGAGTATGAAATTACCTTTCACATGAATATTGTTAAGTTGATGGCAAAACAACACAAACACCATCAGAACGATTTTGAACATGACCGAAAAACGAAAAAAAAATAATGTTTTTTTGCTAAAACGGCAAAAGTTGGGGTCCAATCAAAGTAATATTGCGACGTTTTCCGACAAAAAACTCACCAACTTTCAATCGTCATTGCAAAGGATATGAAATTACCTTGCACATGAATATTGTCAAGTTGATGGCAAAACAACACAAACACCATCAGAACGATATTGAACATGACTGAAAAATCGAAAAAAAGTAATGTTTTTTTGCTAAAACGGCAAAAGTTGGGGTCCAATCAAAGTAATATTACGTCGTTTTTCCTCACGAAATTACCATTACTTTAATACTCATTGCAAAGAGTATGAAATTACCTTTCACATGATCATTGTCAAGTGTGTGGCAAACTGCTACAAACACCATCAGAACGACTTTGAACTTGGCCGAAAAACCAAAAAAAGTTTTTGTGATTTTTGCTGAAACGTCAAAAACCGGGGTCCAATCAAAGTAATATTGCGACGTTTTCCGACAAAAAACTCACCAACTTTCAATCGTCATTGCAAACAGTATGAAATTACCTTTCACATGAATATTGTCAAGTTGATGGCAAAACAACACAAACACCATCAGAACGATATTGAACATGACCGAAAAACGAAAAAAAAATAATGTTTTTTTGCTAAAACGGCAAAAGTTGGGGTCCAATCAAAGTAATATTGCGACGTTTTCCGACAAAAAACTCACCAACTTTCAATCGTCATTGCAAAGAGTATGAAATTACCTTTCACATGAATATTGTCAAGTTGATGGCAAAACAACACAAACACCATCAGAACGATATTGAACATGACCGAAAAACGAAAAAACATAATGTTTTTTTGTTAAAACGGCAAAAGTTGGGGTCCAATCGAAGTAATATTGTGACGTTTTCCGACAAAAAACTCACCAACTTTCAATCATCATTGCAAACAGTATGAAATTACCTTTCACATGAATATTGTCAAGTTGATGGCAAAACAACACAAACACCATCAGAACGATATTGAACATGACTGAACAATCGAAAAAAGTAATGTTTTTTTGCTAAAACGGCAAAAGTTGGGGTCCAATCAAAGTACTTTTGTGACGTTTTCCGACAAAAAACTCACCAACTTTCAATCATCATTGCAAAGAGTATGAAATTACCTTTCACATGATCATTGTCAAGTTGATGGCAAAACAACGCAAACACCATCAGAACGATTTTGAACATGACCGAAAAACGAAAAAAAAATAATGTTTTTTTGCTAAAACGGCAAAAGTTGGGGTCCAATCAAAGTATTTTAGCGACGTTTTCCCCCACAATATTGCCATTACTTTAATACTCATTGCAAACAGTATGAAATTACCTTTCACATGATCATTGTCAAGTGTGTGGCAAACTGCTACAAACACCATCAGAACGACTTTGAACTTGGCCGAGAAACCAAAAAAAGTTTTTGTGGTTTTTGCTGAAACGTCAAAAACCTTTCACATGATCATTGTCAAGTGTGTGGCAAACTGCTACAAACACCATCAGAACGACTTTGAACTTGACTGAAAAATCGAAAAAACTAATGTTTTTTTGCTGAAACGGCAAAAGTTGGGGTCCAATCAAAGTACTTTTGTGACGTTTTCCGACAAAAAACTCACCAACTTTCAATCGTCATTGCAAAGAGTATGAAATTACCTTTCACATGATGATTGTGAAGTTGATGGCAAAACAACACAAACACCATCAGAACGATATTGAATTTGACTGAAAAATCGAAAACAAAATAATGTTTTTTTGCTAAAACGGCAAAAGTTGGGGTCCAATCAAAGTAATATTGTGACGTTTTCCGACAAAAAACTCACCAACTTTCAATCGTCATTGCAAAGAATATGAAATTACCTTTCACATGATCATTGTCAAGTTGATGGCAAAACAACACAAACACCATCAGAACGATTTTGAACATGACCGAAAAACGAAAAAAAACAATGGTTTTTTGTTAAAACGACAAAGTTGGGGTCCAATCAAAGTAATATTGCGACGTTTTCCGACAAAAAACTCACCAACTTTCAATCGTCATTGCAAACAGTATGAAATTACCTTTCACATGAGAATTGTCAAGTTGATGGCAAAACAACACAAACACCATCAGAACGATTTTGAACATGACCGAAAAACGAAAAAAAAATAATGTTTTTTTGCTAAAACGGCAAAAGTTGGGGTCCAATCAAAGTAATATTACGACATTTTCCCCCACGAAATTACCATTACTTGAATACTCATTGCAAACAGTATGAAATTACCTTTCACATGATCATTGTCAAGTGTGTGGCAAACTGCTACAAACACCATCAGAACGACTTTGAACTTGGCCGAAAAACCAAAAAAAGTTTTTGTGATTTTTGCTCAAACGTCAAAAACCGGGGTCCAATCAAAGTAATATTGTGACGTTTTCCGACAAAAAACTCACCAACTTTCAATCGTCATTGCAAAGAGTATGAAATTACCTTTCTTATGAATATTGTCAAGTTGATGGCAAAACAACACAAACACCATCAGAACGATATTGAACTTGACCGAAAAACAAAAAAAAAATAATGTTTTTTTGTTAAAACGGCAAAAGTTGGGGTCCAATCAAAGTAATATTGCGACGTTTTCCGACAAAAAACTCACCAACTTTCAATCATCACTGCAAAGGATATGAAATTAACTTTCACATGAATATTGTCAAGTTGATGGCAAAACAACACAAACACCATCAGAACGATTTTGAACATGACCGAAAAACGAAAAAAAATATAATGTTTTTTTGTTAAAACGGCAAAAGTTGGGGTCCAATCAAAGTACTTTTGTGACGTTTTTCGAATAAAAACTCACCAACTTTCAATCGTCATTGCAAACAGTATGAAATTACCTTTCACATGATCATTGTCAAGTTGATGGCAAAACAACACAAACACCATCAGAACGATATTGAACATGACCGAAAAACGAAAAAAAAATAATGTTTTTTTGTTAAAACGGCAAAAGTTGGGGTCCAATCAAAGTAATAATACGACGTTTTCCCTCACGAAATTACCATTACTTTAATACTCATTGCAAACAGTATGAAATTACCTTTTACATGATCATTGTCAAGTGTGTGGCAAACTGCTACAAACACCATCAGAACGACTTTGAACTTGGCCAAAAAAAAAAAAAGTTTTTGTGCTTTTTGCTCAAACGTCAAAAACCAAGGTCCAATCAAAGTACTTTTGCGACGTTTTCCGACAAAAAACTCACCAACTTTCAATCGTCATTGCAAAGAGTATGAAATTTCCTTTCACATGAATATTGTCAAGTTGATGGCAAAACAACACAAACACCATCAGAACGACTTTGAACTTGACTGAAAAATCGAAAAAAATAATGTTTTTTTGCTAAAACGGCAAAAGTTGGGGTCCAATCAAAGTACTTTTGTGACGTTTTCCGACAAAAAACTCACCAACTTTCAATCGTCATTGCAAAGAGTATGAAATTACCTTTCACATGAATATTGTCAAGTTGATGGCAAAACAACACAAACACCATCAGAACGATTTTGAACATGACCGAAAAACGAAAAAAAAATAATGTTTTTTTTGATAAAACGGCAAAAGTTGGGGTCCAATCAAAGTAATATTACGACATTTTTCCCCACGAAATTACCATTACTTTAATACTCATTGCAAACAGTATGAAATTACCTTTCACATGATCATTGTCAAGTGTGTGGCAAACTGCTACAAACACCATCAGAACGACTTTGAACTTGGCCGAAAAACCAAAAAAAGTTTTTGTGATTTTTGCTGAAACGTCAAAAACCGGGGTCCAATCAAAAAACAATTGCGACGTTTTTCGAATAAAAACTCACGAACTTTCAATCGTCATTGCAAAGAGTATGAAATTACCTTTCACATGAATATTGTTAAGTTGATGGCAAAACAACACAAACACCATCAGAACGATTTTGAACATGACCGAAAAACGAAAAAAAAATAATGTTTTTTTGCTAAAACGGCAAAAGTTGGGGTCCAATCAAAGTAATATTGTGACGTTTTCCGACAAAAAACTCACCAACTTTCAATCGTCATTGCAAAGGATATGAAATTACCTTGCACATGAATATTGTCAAGTTGATGGCAAAACAACACAAACACCATCAGAACGATATTAAACATGACTGAAAAATCGAAAAAAAGTAATGTTTTTTTGCTAAAACGGCAAAAGTTGGGGTCCAATCAAAGTAATATTACGACGTTTTTCCTCACGAAATTACCATTACTTTAATACTCATTGCAAAGAGTATGAAATTACCTTTCACATGATCATTGTCAAGTGTGTGGCAAACTGCTACAAACACCATCAGAACGACTTTGAACTTGGCCGAAAAACCAAAAAAAGTTTTTGTGATTTTTGCTGAAACGTCAAAAACCGGGGTCCAATCAAAGTAATATTGCGACGTTTTTCGAATAAAAACTCACCAACTTTCAATCGTCATTGCAAACAGTATGAAATTACCTTTCACATGATCATTGTCAAGTTGATGGCAAAACAACACAAACACCATCAGAACGATTTTGAACATGACCGAAAAACGAAAAAAAAATAATGTTTTTTTGCTAAAACGGCAAAAGTTGGGGTCCAATCAAAGTAATATTGTGACGTTTTCCGACAAAAAACTCACCAACTTTCAATCGTCATTGCAAAGAGTATGAAATTACCTTTCACATGAATATTGTCAAGTTGATGGCAAAACAACACAAACACCATCAGAACGATATTGAACATGACCGAAAAACGAAAAAAAAATAATGTTTTTTTGTTAAAACGGCAAAAGTTGGGGTCCAATCGAAGTAATATTGTGACGTTTTCCGACAAAAAACTCACCAACTTTCAATCATCATTGCAAACAGTATGAAATTACCTTTCACATGAATATTGTCAAGTTGATGGCAAAACAACACAAACACCATCAGAACGATTTTGAACATGACCGAAAAACGAAAAAAAAATAATGTTTTTTTGCTAAAACGGCAAAAGTTGGGGTCCAATCAAAGTAATATTGTGACGTTTTCCGAATAAAAACTCACCAACTTTCAATCGTCATTGCAAAGAGTATGAAATTACCTTTCACATGAATATTGTCAAGTTGATGGCAAAACAACACAAACACCATCAGAACGATATTGAACATGACCGAAAAACGAAAAAAAAATAATGTTTTTTTGTTAAAACGGCAAAAGTTGGGGTCCAATCGAAGTAATATTGTGACGTTTTCCGACAAAAAACTCACCAACTTTCAATCATCATTGCAAACAGTATGAAATTACCTTTCACATGAATATTGTCAAGTTGATGGCAAAACAACACAAACACCATCAGAACGACTTTGAACTTGACTGAAAAATCGAAAAAAGTAATGTTTTTTTGCTAAAACGGCAAAAGTTGGGGTCCAATCAAAGTAATATTGCGACGTTTTCCGACAAAAAACTCACCAACTTTCAATCATCATTGCAAACAGTATGAAATTACCTTTCACATGAATATTGTCAAGTTGATGGCAAAACAACACAAACACCATCAGAACGATATTGAACATGACCGAAAAACGAAAAAAAAATAATGTTTTTTTGTTAAAACGGCAAAAGTTGGGGTCCAATCAAAGTAATATTGTGACGTTTTCCGACAAAAAACTCACCAACTTTCAATCGTCATTGCAAAGGATATGAAATTACCTTGCACATGAATATTGTCAAGTTGATGGCAAAACAACACAAACACCATCAGAACGATATTGAACATGACTGAAAAATCGAAAAAAAGTAATGTTTTTTTGCTAAAACGGCAAAAGTTGGGGTCCAATCAAAGTAATATTACGACGTTTTTCCTCACGAAATTACCATTACTTTAATACTCATTGCAAACAGTATGAAATTACCTTTCACATGATCATTGTCAAGTGTGTGGCAAACTGCTACAAACACCATCAGAACGACTTTGAACTTGGCCGAAAAACCAAAAAAAGTTTTTGTGATTTTTGCTCAAACGTCAAAAACCGGGGTCCAATCAAAGTAATATTGCGACGTTTTTCGAATAAAAACTCACCAACTTTCAATCGTCATTGCAAACAGTATGAAATTACCTTTCACATGATCATTGTCAAGTTGATGGCAAAACAACACAAACACCATCAGAACGATTTTGAACATGACCGAAAAACGAAAAAAAAATAATGTTTTTTTGCTAAAACGGCAAAAGTTGGGGTCCAATCAAAGTAATATTGTGACGTTTTCCGACAAAAAACTCACCAACTTTCAATCGTCATTGCAAAGAGTATGAAATTACCTTTCACATGAATATTGTCAAGTTGATGGCAAAACAACACAAACACCATCAGAACGATTTTGAACATGACCGAAAAACGAAAAAAAAATAATGTTTTTTTGTTAAAACGGCAAAAGTTGGGGTCCAATCGAAGTAATATTGCGACGTTTTCCGACAAAAAACTCACCAACTTTCAATCATCATTGCAAACAGTATGAAATTACCTTTCACATGAATATTGTCAAGTTGATGGCAAAACAACACAAACACCATCAGAACGACTTTGAACTTGACTGAACAATCGAAAAAAGTAATGTTTTTTTGCTAAAACGGCAAAAGTTGGGGTCCAATCAAAGTACTTTTGCGACGTTTTCCGACAAAAAACTCACCAACTTTCAATCATCATTGCAAACAGTATGAAATTACCTTTCACATGAATATTGTCAAGTTGATGGCAAAACAACACAAACACCATCAGAACGATATTGAACATGACCGAAAAACGAAAAAAAAATAATGTTTTTTTGTTAAAACGGCAAAAGTTGGGGTCCAATCGAAGTAATATTGTGACGTTTTCCGACAAAAAACTCACCAACTTTCAATCGTCATTGCAAAGGATATGAAATTACCTTGCACATGAATATTGTCAAGTTGATGGCAAAACAACACAAACACCATCAGAACGATATTGAACATGACTGAAAAATCGAAAAAAAGTAATGTTTTTTTGCTAAAACGGCAAAAGTTGGGGTCCAATCAAAGTAATATTACGACGTTTTTCCTCACGAAATTACCATTACTTTAATACTCATTGCAAACAGTATGAAATTACCTTTCACATGATCATTGTCAAGTGTGTGGCAAACTGCTACAAACACCATCAGAACGACTTTGAACTTGGCCGAAAAACCAAAAAAAGTTTTTGTGATTTTTGCTCAAACGTCAAAAACCGGGGTCCAATCAAAGTAATATTGCGACGTTTTTTGAATAAAAACTCACCAACTTTCAATCGTCATTGCAAACAGTATGAAATTACCTTTCACATGATCATTGTCAAGTTGATGGCAAAACAACACAAACACCATCAGAACGATTTTGAACATGACCGAAAAACGAAAAAAAAATAATGTTTTTTTGCTAAAACGGCAAAAGTTGGGGTCCAATCGAAGTAATATTGCGACGTTTTCCGACAAAAAACTCACCAACTTTCAATCATCATTGCAAAGAGTATGAAATTACCTTTCACATGAATATTGTCAAGTTGATGGCAAAACAACACAAACACCATCAGAACGACTTTGAACTTGACTGAACAATCGAAAAAAGTAATGTTTTTTTGCTAAAACGGCAAAAGTTGGGGTCCAATCAAAGTACTTTTGTGACGTTTTCCGACAAAAAACTCACCAACTTTCAATCATCATTGCAAACAGTATGAAATTACCTTTCACATGATCATTGTCAAGTTGATGGCAAAACAACGCAAACACCATCAGAACGATATTGAACATGACCGAAAAACGAAAAAAATATAATGTTTTTTTGTTAAAACGGCAAAAGTTGGGGTCCAATCAAAGTAATATTGTGACGTTTTCCGACAAAAAACTCACCAACTTTCAATCATCATTGCAAAGAGTATGAAATTACCTTTTACATGAATATTGTCAAGTTGATGGCAAAACAACACAAACACCGTCAGAACGATATTGAACTTGACCGAAAAACGAAAAAAAAATAATGTTTTTTTGTTAAAACGTCAAAAGTTGGGGTCCAATCAAAGTAATATTGTGACGTTTTCCGACAAAAAACTCACCAACTTTCAATCGTCATTGCAAACAGTATGAAATTACCTTTCACATGAATATTGTCAAGTTGATGGCAAAACAACACAAACACCATCAGAACGATATTGAACTTGACTGAAAAATCGAAAAAAATAATATTTTTTTGCTAAAACGGCAAAAGTTGGGGTCCAATCAAAGTAGTATTGCGACGTTTTCCGACAAAAAACTCACCAACTTTCAATCATCATTGCAAACAGTATGAAATTACCTTTCACATGAATATTGTCAAGTTGATGGCAAAACAACACAAACACCATCAGAACGATATTGAACATGACCGAAAAACGAAAAAAAAATAATGTTTTTTTGTTAAAACGGCAAAAGTTGGGGTCCAATCAAAGTACTTTGCGACGTTTTCCGACAAAAAAACTCACGAACTTTTAATCATCATTGCAAACAGTATGAAATTACCTTTCACATGATCATTGTCAAGTTGATGGCAAAACAACACAAACACCATCAGAACGATTTTGAATACGACCGAAAAACGAAAAAAAAATAATGTTTTTTTGCTAAAACGGCAAAAGTTGGGGTCCAATCAAAGTACTACTACGACATTTTTCCCCACGAAATTACCATTACTTTAATACTAATTGCAAAGAGTATGAAATTACCTTTCCTATGAATATTGTCAAGTTGATGGCAAAACAACACAAACACCATCAGAACGACTTTGAACTTGACCGAAAAGCCAAAATGAATTTATTGTTTTTTTGCTAAAACGGCAAAAGTTGGGGTCTATTAAAAGTACTTTTGTGACGTTTTCCCCCACAATATTGTCATTGGTTTAAAACTTATTGCGAATGATAATCAAAATCAAATCTTCATTATACTTGCGATATTTCACCGAAGCGTGTAACGAGTGGCGGTGCCCATTTCCGCGGCTTAGCGCCTGGGCTACACAGCTCCGAAGAAACGTCGTAATGGTGGCGAGCTGTTGGCGACACTGTGCCGATTTGACCGGTCCGGGAATCGAACCCCAGACTTCCTGTACCGAGAGCGTGCGTTTAGCAACTGAGCTAATTTCACATGATAATTGTCAAGTTGATGGCAAAACAACACGAACGCCATCAGAACGACTTTGAACTTGACGGAAAAACGAAAAGAAATTTTGTTTTTTCGCTAAAACGGCAAAAGTTGGGGTCCAATCAAAGTACTATTGCGACGTTTTCCCTCACGATATTGCCATTACTTTAATACTCATTCCATAGAGTATGAAATTACTTTTCATTTGATGATTGTTAAGTGTGTGGCAAATTGCTACAAACACCATCAGAACGACTTTGAACTTGGCCGAAAAACCAAAAAAAAAACTATGCGTTTTTTGTTGAAACGTCAAAACCTGGGGTCCAATCAAAGTACTTTTGCGACGTTTTCCGACAAAAAACTCACCAACTTTCAATACTCATTGCAAAGAGTATGAAATTACCTTTCACATGACCATTGTCAAGTTGATGGCAAAACAACACAAACATCATCAGAACGACTTTGAACTTGACCAAAGCCGGCAAGTTCGTTTGTTGTGTCGTTGTGTAAGGCGCTATACAGGAATTTACCATCTAAATGTGACAGACGGAGGGCCGGCAACTTCTAAAACCAGCTGGTATAGCGCCCCGTCGCTTTTTCGTAATAGGAGAATAAAATTTTATGTCTGTTCATAAGGTGTAAATGATTTTGAATATCTTTATTTTTTAATAAATGAATTTAAATTCAAAATTAATTGGATCCAACTCTGTATGGGCCTCCATTTTTAAGTCCTACGCGCACTTTCGCACACACTATATTTTTTATAACATTATTACGCAGTTTATGACGTTATTTAAAAGAAACCGATAGCGAAGACTCTGAAAATTGAACAATAGATTATGAGCGCAAAAAAACCCATTCAACGCAATTCGCAAAGCAAAATTTCGTTTTTGAATTGATGCAACTTTGCGTCCGTTAAGACCTTTTGGGCAGCGTACCTTCTTCGATTGGGGGGTTTAGGAGGCGGCAAATACGGCTCTGAGTCTAGCAGCCACCCATGAGTTTACCGTATATGCTCGTTTTACCGCCCGATCTTAATTAAAGACCCGTTTGAAAAGCTGCCCGGGTGAACAGAACATAAAAATAAATAAGGGCCCGTGCTTAAATAAGGGCCTAAATAAAATAAGGGTCCGCCCGAGGTGAAAATGCTGATTTTTCAGTGGTAGAGAACGCTACGAAATAAGAAGCGCTTTTGTCACAACGCTGTTAAATTTTAAGCGCTGGTAGATGAGAAGATAGATAACAGATAGCATTAATTACGTAACACAAAGCAGACTTTCCTGCCAAAAGCGAAGAACTGATAGTATAAAAGGCTGCCATTTGTCTACCAATCATTCATTCAGAATATTGAACCCCACATGATGGCCGATGACAGAAAAAATTTTGTGCACAATTTTACTTTGAAAGTAACAAGCGCCCGTGCTTGAATAAGGGCCCGTTTGAATAAAGGCTAGGTAGTGAGTTTGGTTGAAAAAAATAAGGGCCCGGGCTACAAAACGAGCAAATACGGTAGTCATCTCACTGCTACAGGGATTTAGCATACTACCCTACTCCAGTAGTCTGCTTGTTGTGTGCCTTATTTTAAAGTAGTGCAATGTACATGCAGTAACCATTAACTTCATATCGGTAAACGCATGAATGCTCACAATTTAAAAAATACGATTTTTAATTAGGATTTACAATAGAGATGTCTCACGAAGTTTACAATCGAAGGAATATCTTAAAATTTCGGTCGCGCATTACGAAGATTATGAGAGGAGGTATACATAACGAAATATGCTTCAATTCACTTCCAAACACTTAATCTAATGATTTTTTAAAAAAAGGTCGACACGACAAAAGGGGAAACCGAAGCATATGTCTTCCCAGGGGCCCTGATCATGACCCCGCAGCAAAGATATTGCTCACAATTGTGGTCAACTCGGCAGATTTTCGCGAAGCCAAACACAGTAGGCCTACTACTACCTGTCGTTCCATTTGCGAATTTTTGGCTATTAAAATAAAAAATATTTTTGTAGTCGAACTAATCAATCAATCAAACAAGTTTATTTCATGCTAGAACGCAAAAGCGCATTTTCGCCAACAAGTGAAAGTACCACAATAACAAAACGTAAGTTTAAACAGTAAATATGAAACAAAAAGTTAAGGTTTGGATAAAATAGAAGCATGCTTATTGCTTAAAGGGGAACTGAAGTGTAAAAATATTTTTTTACTAAAGGTATTAAAAAACTCGATAAAGTCAAAAATGACATTAAAAGTTTTTAAATGCTTTTAGTTAACAAAAAATCGGCGTTCAAAATTTAATGTGATTTCTCATGAGTGTATATATTTCACGCATTGATGTGTAAAAAAGTTGCGACGGCAGTGTTCGACAGCCGAAATCTCTCTGTCTAACCAAAGGCCGAACATCGCGGCTGTAACTTTTTCAAGCATCAATGCGTAAAACGTACACTTATGAGAAATCGTATTAACTTTTAAACGCCGATTTTTCCTTAACTAAAAGCATTTAAACACTTTTAACAAGTTTATCATTTTTCAATTTGTCGTGTTTTTTATCACCTTTAGAAAAAAAATTTTGCACTTCAGTTCCCCTTTGATAATACAACTCCGTTGGCAAACTGGGCAAAGGAAAGTCGCGAAAGGACCGGACAGGTCTTCTATTCAAGCGACCACCTACTAATAAATTAAGTGTGATATGGTATATAGATCAGAAGTTAATAAAATTACGTAAGTTAATAAACACTTGATTATAAAGCAGAAAAAATTGCGAATTAAGTGAATAATTGTAAATTATTTTTTCTTTTAACGCACATTGAAAAATGGTGGTACACAACAAACAAAGCTCAATTGAGGTGGTGATAACTCATGTGAAAGGTAATTTCATACTCTTTGCAATGATGATTAAAAGTTTCTGAGTTTTTTGTCGGAAAACGTCACAATATTACTTTGATTGGACCCCAACTTTTGCCGTTTTGACAAAAAAACATTAATTTTTTTCGATTGCTCAGTCAAGTTCAAAGTCGTTCTGATGGTGTTTGTGTTGTTTTGCCATCAACTTGACAATATTCATGTGAAAGGTAATTTTATACTCTTAGCAATGACGATTGAAAGTTGGTGAGTTTTTTGTCGGAAAACGTCACAAAAGTACTTTAATTAAACCCCAATTTTTTCCGTTTTAGCAAAAAAACAATAATTTTTTTCGATTTTTCAGTCAAGTTCAAAGTCGTTCTGATGGTGTTTGTGTTGTTTTGCCATCAACTTGACAATATTCATGTGAAAGGTAATTTCATACTCTTTGCAATGACGATTGAAAGTTGGTGAGTTTTTTGTCGGAAAACGTCACAAAAGTACTTTAATTGGACCCCAACTTTTGCCGTTTTAGCAAAAAAACATAATTTTTTTCGATTTTTCAGTCAAGTTCAAAGTTGTTCTGATGGTGTTTGTGTTGTTTTGCCATCAACTTGACAATATTCATGCGAAAGGTAATTTCATACTGTTTGCAATGACGATTGAAAGTTGGTGAGTTTTTTGTCGGAAAACGTCGCAATTATACTTTGATTGGACCCCGGTTTTTAACGTTTGAACAAAAATCACAAAACTTTTTTTGGTTTTTCGGCCAAGTTCAAAGTCGTTCTGATGGTGTTTGTAGCAGTTTGCCACACACTTGACAATGATCATGTGAAAGGTAATTTCATACTGTTTGCAATGAGTATTAAAGTAATGGCAATATGGTGGGGGAAAACGTCGCAAAAGTACTTTGATTGGACCCCAACTTTTGCCGTTTTAGCAAAAAAACATTATTTTTTTTTCGTTTTTCGGTCATGTTCAATATCGTTCTGATGGTGTTTGTGTTGTTTTGCCATCAACTTGACAATGATCATGTGAAAGGTAATTTCATACTCTCTGCAATGATGATTGAAAGTTGGTGAGTTTTTTGTCGGAAAACGTCACAATATTACTTTGATTGGACCCCAACTTTTGCCGTTTTAGCAAAAAAACATTAGTTTTTTCGATTGTTCAGTCAAGTTCAAAGTCGTTCTGATGGTGTTTGTGTTGTTTTGCCATCAACTTGACAATATTCATGTGAAAGGTAATTTCATACTCTTTGCAATGATGATTGAAAGTTGGTGAGTTTTTTGTCGGAAAACGTCACAATATTACTTCGATTGGACCCCAACTTTTGCCGTTTTAACAAAAAAACATTATTTTTTTTTCGTTTTTCGGTCATGTTCAATATCGTTCTGATGGTGTTTGTGTTGTTTTGCCATCAACTTGACAATATTCATGTGAAAGGTAATTTCATACTGTTTGCAATGACGATTGAAAGTTGGTGAGTTTTTATTCGGAAAACGTCACAATATTACTTTGATTGGACCCCAACTTTTGCCGTTTTAGCAAAAAAACATTGGTTTTTTTTCGTTTTTCGGTCATGTTCAATATCGCTCTGATGGTGTTTGTGTTGTTTTGCCATCAACTTGACAATGATCATGTGAAAGATAATTTCATACTCTTTGCAATGATGATTGAAAGTTGGTGAGTTTTTATTCGGAAAACGTCACAATATTACTTTGATTGGACCCCAACTTTTGCCGTTTTAGCAAAAAAACATTAGTTTTTTCGATTGTTCAGTCAAGTTCAAAGTCGTTCTGATGGTGTTTGTGTTGTTTTGCCATCAACTTGACAATATTCATGTGAAAGGTAATTTCATACTCTTTGCAATGACGATTGAAAGTTGGTGAGTTTTTTGTCGGAAAACGTCACAAAAGTACTTTGATTGGACCCCAACTTTTGCCGTTTTAGCAAAAAAACATTATTTTTTTTTCGTTTTTCGGTCATGTTCAAAATCGTTCTGATGGTGTTTGTGTTGTTTTGCCATCAACTTGACAATATTCATGTGAAAGGTAATTTCATACTGTTTGCAACGACGATTGAAAGTTGGTGAGTTTTTTGTCGGAAAACGTCGCAATATTACTTTGATTGGACCCCGGTTTTTGACGTTTCAGCAAAAATCACAAAAACTTTTTTTGGTGTTTCGGCCAAGTTCAAAGTCGTTCTGATGGTGTTTGTAGCAGTTTGCCACACACTTGACAATGATCATGTGAAAGGTAATTTCATACTGTTTGCAATGGGTATTAAAGTAATGGTAATTTCGTGGGGGAAAACGTCGTAATATTACTTTGATTGGACCCCAACTTTTGCCGTTTTAGCAAAAAAACATTATTTTTTTTCGATTTTTCAGTCATGTTCAATATCGTTCTAATGGTGTTTGTGTTGTTTTGCCATCAACTTGACAATATTCATGTGCAAGGTAATTTCATATCCTTTGCAATGACGATTGAAAGTTGGTGATATTTTTTTGTCGGAAAACGTCACAATATTACTTTGATTGGACCCCAACTTTTGCCGTTTTAGCAAAAAAACCATTATTTTTTTCGACTTTTCAGTCAAGTTCAAAGTCGTTCTGATGGTGTTTATGTTGTTTTGCCATCAACTTGACAATATTCATGTGAAAGGTAATTTCATACTGTTTGCAATGACGATTGAAAGTTGGTGAGTTTTTCTGTCGGAAAACGTCACATTATTACTTTGATTGGACCCCAACTTTTGCCGTTTTAGCAAAAAAACATTATTTTTTTCGATTGTTCAGTCAAGTTCAAAGTCGTTCTGATGGTGTTTGTGTTGTTTTGCCATCAACTTGACAATATTCATGTGAAAGGTAATTTCATACTGTTTGCAATGACGATTGAAAGTTGGTGAGTTTTTATTCGGAAAACGTCGCAATATTACTTTGATTGGACCCCGGTTTTTGACGTTTCAGCAAAAATCACAAAAACTTTTTTTGGTTTTTCGGCCAAGTTCAAAGTCGTTCTGATGGTGTTTGTAGCAGTTTGCCACACACTTGACAATGATCATGTGAAAGGTAATTTCATACTGTTTGCAATGAGTCATAAAGTAATGGTAATTTCGTGGGGGAAAACGTCGTATTATTACTTTGATTGGACCCCAACTTTTGCCGTTTTAGCAAAAAAACATTGTTTTTTTTTCGTTTTTCGGTCATGTTCAAAATCGTTCTGATGGTGTTTGTGTTGTTTTGCCATCAACTTGACAATGATCATGTGAAAGGTAATTTCATACTGTTTGCAATGATGATTGAAAGTTGGTGAGTTTTTTGTCGGAAAACGTCACAATATTACTTCGATTGGACCCCAACTTTTGCCGTTTTAACAAAAAAACATTATTTTTTTTTCGTTTTTCGGTCATGTTCAATATCGTTCTGATGGTGTTTGTGTTGTTTTGCCATCAACTTGACAATATTCATGTGAAAGGTAATTTCATACTCTTTGCAATGACGATTGAAAGTTGGTGAGTTTTTGTCGGAAAACGTCACAAAAGTACTTTGATTGGACCCCAACTTTTGCCGTTTTAGCAAAAAAACATTATTTTTTTTTCGTTTTTCGGTCATGTTCAAAATCGTTCTGATGGTGTTTGTGTTGTTTTGCCATCAACTTGACAATTATCATGCGAAAGGTAATTTCATACTCTTTGCAATGACGATTGAAAGTTGGTGAGTTTTTTGTCGGAAAACGTCGCAATTATACTTTGATTGGACCCCGGTTTTTAACGTTTGAACCAAAATCACAAAACTTTTTTTGGTTTTTCGGCCAAGTTCAAAGTCGTTCTGATGGTGTTTGTAGCAGTTTGCCACACACTTGACAATGATCATGTGAAAAGTAATTTCATACTGTTTGCAATGAGTATTAAAGTAATGGCAATATGGTGGGGGAAAACGTCGCAAAAGTACTTTGATTGGACCCCAACTTTTGCCGTTTTAGCAAAAAAACATTATTTTTTTTTCGTTTTTCGGTCATGTTCAATATCGTTCTGATGGTGTTTGTGTTGTTTTGCCATCAACTTGACAATATTCATGTGAAAGGTAATTTCATACTGTTTGCAATGATGATTGAAAGTTGGTGAGTTTTTTGTCGGAAAACGTCGCAATACTACTTTGATTGGACCCCAACTTTTGCCGTTTTAGCAAAAAAACATTACTTTTTTCGATTTTTCAGTCAAGTTCAATATCGTTCTGATGGTGTTTGTGTTGTTTTGCCATCAACTTGACAATATTCATGTGAAAGGTAATTTCATACTGTTTGCAATGACGATTGAAAGTTGGTGAGTTTTTTGTCGGAAAACGTCACAAAAGTACTTTGATTGGACCCCAACTTTTGCCGTTTCAGCAAAAAAACATTATTTTTTTTTCGTTTTTCGGTCATGTTCAAAATCGTTCTGATGGTGTTTGTGTTGTTTTGCCATCAACTTGACAATATTCATGTGAAAGGTAATTTCATACTGTTTGCAATGACGATTGAAAGTTGGTGAGTTTTTTGTCGGAAAACGTCGCAATATTACTTTGATTGGACCCCGGTTTTTGACGTTTCAGCAAAAATCACAAAAACTTTTTTTGGTTTTTCGGCCAAGTTCAAAGTCGTTCTGATGGTGTTTGTAGCAGTTTGCCACACACTTGACAATGATCATGTGAAAGGTAATTTCATACTCTTTGCAATGAGTATTAAAGTAATGGTAATTTCGTGAGGGAAAACGTCGTAATATTACTTTGATTGGACCCCAAGTTTTGCCGTTTTAGCAAAAAAACATTATTTTTTTTCGATTTTTCAGTCAAGTTCAAAGTCGTTCTGATGGTGTTTGTGTTGTTTTGCCATCAACTTGACAATATTCATGTGAAAGGTAATTTCATACTGTTTGCAATGATGATTGAAAGTTGGTGAGTTTTTATTCGGAAAACGTCGCAATACTACTTTGATTGGACCCCAACTTTTGCCGTTTTAGCAAAAAAACATTATTTTTTTCGATTTTTCAGTCAAGTTCAATATCGTTCTGACGGTGTTTGTGTTGTTTTGCCATCAACTTGACAATATTCATGTGAAAGGTAATTTCATACTGTTTGCAATGACGATTGAAATTTTGTGAGTTTTTTGTCGGAAAACGTCACAATATTACTTTGATTGGACCCCAACTTTTGCCGTTTTAGCAAAAAAACATTATTTTTTTTTCGTTTTTCGGTCTTGTTCAAAATCGTTCTGATGGTGTTTGTGTTGTTTTGCCATCAACTTGACAATGATCATGTGAAAGGTAATTTCATACTCTTTGCAATGACGATTGAAAGTTGGTGAGTTTTTTGTCGGAAAACGTCACAAAAGTACTTTGATTGGACCCCAACTTTTGCCGTTTCAGCAAAAAAACATTATTTTTTTTTCGATTTTTCAGTCAAGTTCAAAGTCGTTCTGATGGTGTTTGTAGCAGTTTGCCACACACTTGACAATGATCATGTGAAAGGTAATTTCATACTGTTTGCAATGAGTATTAAAGTAATGGCAATATTGTGGGGGAAAACGTCGCAAAAGTACTTTGATTGAACCCCGGTTTTTGACGTTTCAGCAAAAACCACAAAAACTTTTTTTGGTTTTTCGGCCAAGTTCAAAGTCGTTCTGATGGTGTTTGTAGCAGTTTGCCACACACTTGACAATGATCATGTGAAAGGTAATTTCATACTGTTTGCAATGAGTATTAAAGTAATGGTAATTTCGTGGGGGAAAACGTCGTATTATTACTTTGATTGGACCCCAACTTTTGCCGTTTTATCAAAAAAACATTATTTTTTTTTCGTTTTTCGGTCATGTTCAAAATCGTTCTGATGGTGTTTGTGTTGTTTTGCCATCAACTTGACAATATTCATGTGAAAGGTAATTTCATACTGTTTGCAATGATGATTGAAAGTTGGTGAGTTTTTTGTCGGAAAACGTCACAATATTACTTTGATTGGACCCCAACTTTTGCCGTTTTAGCAAAAAACCATTATTTTTTTTTCGTTTTTTGGTCTTGTTTAAATTCGTTCTGATGGTGTTTGTGTTGTTTTGCCATCAACTTGACAATATTCATGTGAAAGGTAATTTCATACTGTTTGCAATGACGATTGAAAGTTGGTGAGTTTTTATTCGGAAAACGTCGCAATATTACTTTGATTGGACCTCGGTTTTTGACGTTTTAGCAAAAACCACAAAAACTTTTTTGGTGTTTCGGCCAAGTTCAAAGTCGTTCTGATGGTGTTTGTAGCAGTTTGCCACACACTTGACAATGATCATGTGAAAAGTAATTTCATACTCTTTGCAATGAGTCATAAAGTAATGGTAATTTCGTGGGGGAAAACGTCGTATTATTACTTTGATTGGACCCCAACTTTTGCCGTTTTAGCAAAAAAACATTATTTTTTTTTCGTTTTTCGGTCATATTCAAAATCGTTTTGATGGTGTTTGTGTTGTTTTGCCATCAACTTGACAATATTCATGTGAAAGGTAATTTCATACTCTTTGCAATGATGATTGAAAGTTGGTGATATTTTTTAGTCGGAAAACGTCACAAAAGTACTTTGATTGGACCCCAACTTTTGCCGTTTTAGCAAAAAAACATTATTTTTTTCGATTGTTCAGTCAAGTTCATAGTCGTTCTGATGGTGTTTGTGTTGTTTTGCCATCAACTTGACAATATTCATGTGAAAGGTAATTTCATACTGTTTGCAATGACGATTGAAAGTTTGTGAGTTTTTTGTCGGAAAACGTCACATTATTACTTTGGTTGGACCCCAACTTTTGCCGTTTTAGCAAAAAAACATTATTTTTTTTTCGTTTTTTGGTCATGTTCAAAATCGTTCTGATGGTGTTTGTGTTGTTTTGCCATCAACTTGACAATATTCATGTGAAAGGTAATTTCATACTCTTTTCAATGACGATTGAAAGTTGGTGAGTTTTTTGTCGGAAAACGTCGCAATATTACTTTGATTGGACCCTACATTTTGCCGTTTTAGCAAAAAAACATTATTTTTTTTCGTTTTGCGGTCGTATTCAAAATCGTTCTGATGGTGTTTGTGTTGTTTTGCCATCAACTTGACAATATTCATGTGAAAGGTAATTTCATACTGTTTGCAATGATGATTGAAAGTTGGTGAGTTTTTTGTCGGAAAACGTCACAATATTACTTCGATTGGACCCCAACTTTTGCCGTTTTAGGAAAAAAACATAATTTTTTTCGATTTTTTTGTCAAGTTCAAAGTCGTTTTGATGGTGTTTGTGTTGTTTTGCCATCAACTTGACAACATTCATGTGCAAGGTGATTTGCTCTAGATTTAACAATACATGAGGTAGAAAGTAATTTCATGTTTTTCAGGATGATTTTTTTGGAAATGTTGATTTCGTTGGGGAATATGTAACAGTATTATTATTTTTGGACGTTTCATTTTATTTTTAGTAGCGTGCATGCTTAATCGCTTTAATGAGTTTGTATTGCGGTTCAAGTTCAGACAGTTTTAGACTGGATGCGCTTGCCGCTTGTGCATGCTTAATTGAGCCTGTATTGCGGTTCAATTTCAGACAGTTATTAATAGACAGTATGCGCTTGCCGTTTTTTAATTTTGCATACGGCACGTTTGCGCTTGCCGCTCGTTAGTTTTGCACACGACACGCTTTTTTTCTTTTTTTTTTCGATTCTCTCGTTTATTCTGCCAGAATTATAGTGGTAATATGACCGCTTAGGTCGCTGCTCATCAGCGTTATTATTTTGAAATGAATAGGCCTACTGTACAGAAGCTGAGCTGGATATAAATGCTCGAAAAGCTAGGCAGGTGAAGACCGGAAAGTGCGTTGAAGACAAAGTTTCGTCTGCAATTTTTCGAAATATTTATTATTTAAGCTGTCTTCTTTCGCCAAATGAACTAAAGCAAAATAAATTTACGCCAGTCGTCTTCCGGCTTCCGTTTTACGCCAAAGCAAGGAATCTGCTAAAAATTTTCGCCAGCTGGTGTACCGGTAAATTAGCGTTATCATTTTCGCCGAAGATCTTCGGCGTAATACCCCCAATTCCAGTATGGCTCTCTTGTCCCTGTAATAAGCTGCTAAAACCTGACTGTCGATCTACAATTACTTAAACTAAAAGCAGTTGCCTGGTTGCAGCCTCCTTTCATTTTTGTTTAGCCCAGCTCCTGCTTTTAGACATGGACTGCTAAAATATTTTTGTATTTTTTATAGTGACTGCTAGTGTTCCCTCTAGAGTGAGAAATTTGAAAAACGTAGTGTCTATTTTGCCGTTAATGGCAAAATACCTTTTTGGTCAATTTTGTCGTAAGTGACGTGGGATTTTAAAGCGCCATTTTGTGCTCAATTGCCACGACTTCTCGGTAGCTCAGTGGATAGAGCGCACACGTGTAAAGGGAAGCTCTGCACTAGTTTTGCGTTCGATTCTCTTCGGCTTCGATTTGTTTTGCTTCGGTTGCTTTGGTTCAGATCGCTTCGGTTTGATTCGGATTCGTGTGACCTGGGGTTAACAATCAGGTTCGTGAAGACAGTAGCATAGAATAAGTTGTAATATTCGTGTGACATGGGGTTATGTACCGATAGCGGGTCTCATCTAGAGTAAGCCGTCCACGTCTTCTGTTGCATTACGCAGACTTGGTTATTCTAGACGCGGAAGGCTTACCCTAGACGAGAACCCCAGTAGCTGCGGCAAAACAGACCTAAAAGCTATTATGCCGCTATCGGCAAAATAGACACTGCTTTTGAGATAAATGCAAAATTTTTGAGCAAATTTTACTGAATTTGAACCACAAATTAATAGTATAAAAGGCAAAACTGAAAAACTTAACGAAAAACTTGAATATTTTAATGCAAGACTTACCGGTAGCTTGTAATCTTGTATCTTGGAAAAGCAAATTTCATGCAAAAAAATTGTAAAAGAGGTCCTCAAAGTAGTGAAATCTTGGGGCAAAAATTTCAATGAATTATCATTTGGGCAAATTCGCACTAGTCAAAATCCTAGAGGAAACTCTGGTGATTGCCCTCACTGCAGGTACCAGTATGCTATGTCCTTTTTCCGTAGAAAAGTCTGCTGAAATGAGTGTTTTCATATGTGAAAGCCGTAAAAAAATGTGGGTGGCTGAAGGCTTTGCCCCCAGACTCCCGGTTGCGGTCGTACGCCTGGAGCATCATAGCTATGATCAGTGGCGCACCCATAGGGGGGTTTGAGGGGTCAAAACTCTCCCCCCCTTTGAAACCAAACTCTTGTTTTTGGAGTAAAGTGTCCATACTGTGGAAGTGCTGTTATTTCAAAACAGTTTGCCCCACATGATACTGAAGCCAAACCGGCTGGTTGGCGTAGTGGTAAGAGACATTGTTATCAGTGTGGGCAGGGTAGATGTGGGGGATGCACCTCACACCAGCCATTTTCATGCATGGTTTTGATGAATGCAGTTTTTTCATAATTTTGAACCTTTTCAATAACAATAAGCTTTAAGCCCTAAGCTCACATCATGGAAAATGTACAAACAAAATGCATCACGTTTGGTGAAACACTCAGATTTAGGGGCAAAAAATTTAAACAAAATTTGCCGAAAAATTGTTCAAGAAGTGCTAAAATGGCCACTACAGTATGTAAATTTTCAAAAATTTTGCGGGGGAGCATGTCCCCGCACCCTCCTAGAGCCTTTTTTATTGTCAATATTCTTCAAAATAATTCTGCCCCAAAAAATGACGCTTGAAAATATGGCAATTTGGGGTGCCCCTCCTTGAAAAAAATTCTTGAATACAGTACATCGCAGACATGAAAACACTTTCAAAGGGCTTTTTAGGTCTTTTTTGTGTCTAATGTCTTTGTATTTTGTTAGCAATCGACCTAATTCAAAATTTCATCCCCCCGACCAAAATTTTCTGGATCTGCTCCTTAGTGTGGGATCGAGTTTTTTTTTAGAACTCCCCCCCCCCCTTTGAAATTTACTGGGTGTGCCCCTGGCTATGATAACATTAATTAGAATGGAGTAGCTTCAAAAGTGCAGCTATGCGGACATTTTTAATGCAGAAAAGTTAAGCTATGAGCATATGCAGCTTTTCACTTGAACCTCGTTTTCCTGCAAAAAAAAGTTTGTTAGTGAAGTAGTCATATTTTCACTCTCCAGTCTCAACGTAATGAATTTTGCAAAATACTACAAATCTCTTCTCCCATAAAATCAAGACCCTGTGCATTCGAAAGCAAAGCACTTGTTAGTAGGTCTGGGGGGCGAAGCCAACTCAAAAGGGTTCGGGAACATGCTCCCCCAGAAAATTTTTAAAAATTTGCATAGTGCAATAGCCATTTTATTGCTTTTTGAACAATTTTTAAGGAAAGCTTGTAATATTTTTGGCCCCTAACTTTGAGTGCTTCACCAAATATGATGCATTTTGTTCGCACAGTTTCAATTATGCGTGCATAAGGTGACTAAGGCATTTGTTATGAAGAGGTTTGAAATTATGGAAAAGTTTTATTAATCCAAAACATTGTTGAAAATTGCTGATGGGGGAATGTATCACTCACACCCCCCCCTGAATCCGCCCTTGATTGCATATACTGTATTATAACAAAAGATGGCCTTAGATTTTAAGAGAGTTGTTTTAAACCAGAAACGTCAAAGGCAGTCAAGGCACGATTGTGGTAAGGAAGTCGAAGGAATGCTTTCTGGTGAAAGTGGTAAACCTGTAAAACGATATTGAAATATTAGCGATTTAGTTCTTTTTTGAGCAACTGGTACAGTACGTACATCACTGTTCCCTCTAAGATTCAAACTAGTGCGAATTTGCCCAAATGTGAAAATCACTAAAAATTTGCCCAAACATTTAAAGGTTGTAATTTAAGGTCTGGGATAATTTTTTTCAAGTAAGAGTTTCTATGGTAAAACACTTTCATTTGACACAAAAAAACTTGAGCACTTTCGACTAATTTGCTTCTAAATCATTTTAGCAATATGCAAAAATTAAACAATTTTGCCCAAACATCTCATTTTTCTCAACTTTCACACCTAAGAGGGAACACTGATGTACATCATTTTTGCTTGAAATAGTAAAGCTTTTTTTCTACGAAAGGTGTGAAGGGCCGAGGTAGTTGCATGTACAGGAGTGGCACTGCCCTGCTAATGAATTGCGTCATTGCTTCACTAAGCACAGAGCATAACGGCAAAGAACAAAATTCAGAAAACAACGCTACGTAATTCTTGTTAATATGACAATTACAAAACCATAATATGAATGACAAAGTATCTAGCACTTCAAAATATATATCAGAAAAAGAAGTAAGTATAATGTCATGTGAGGCTCAATAGGGGGGTGCTGTAACCCCCCTCCGTGGCTATGCCACTGGCCCAGTGCCACGGTTGCCAGAGGATTCGCCACATGGAAGATTCGCCACAAAGAAGATTTGCCACACAACGGGTGAGACCTACGAATGTGACCGAGAATTTGAGCGTAAGCGTCGCAAAAACGTTTGCAGCAGTGCCGATGTGGAAGATTCGTCACACAACGGTGATAGGTTGAGGTCGAGAGGGTTGGGGTTAGGGGGGTGGAGGTCGGGGGAGTTGGGTCAAAAGAGTTGGGTCGGGGGTTGGGGTCCCCCCTACCCCAACCCTCCCGACCCAACTCTCCCGACCCCAACCTCAACCCCCCTCCCCCAGCCCAACCACCCGACCCAACCCACTCGATCCAACCTCCCCCCGACCTCAACCCCCCCACCCCTCCCGACCCCAACCTATCATCGTTGTGTGGCGAATCTTCCACATCGGCACTGTTGCAAACGTTTGTCCGAGGCTTATGCTCAAATTCTCGGTCACATTCGTTGTGTGGCGAATCTTCTTTGTGGCGAATCTTCTGTGGCGAATCTTCCATGTGGCGAATCCTCTGGCAACCCAGTGCCACTCTGAAGATTCAGTACCATAGTACTGTATGGGTAGGCATATGTTGTGTAGATTAGTGCTTGCTGGGCCTGTGGGCTACTGATTATTGAGATTTTAATATTTGTGCCTGGAAATTGACTGGGCTAGGTGCTACTCTAGTAAAGCTATGAAAATCTTTGCAATGATGTTTATGGACTAACGGTGCTGAACTGCTGCTCGAGTGCATGTAGCTTTTGCTAGACTAGGCTAGTCTTCTTGTAGTCTGCTATTCTCGTTTTCATTTCATTGCTGATTGTACCACATGTGATAGACTATCTGTGTTGTTATGTTGCCAGTACAAATAGCTACTGTTATAGTACCGGTACTGGTAGGCTATCTGCACCAGTATTTCTGGTACCGGTAAGTCTGGTTGTGTACTGCCTGGTCTGCTAGTTGTGCAACATGTGCTTATCTAGGGTGAAGTCGGTCTAGTCTTCAGCTGTAGGGATGTTCATTTCAAAATGGTTATGTATTCTAAAATAATTTTGAATCTTTTATCCTGTATCTTGAATCCAGAATTTCAAATCCTTTGCCAAATCCTGAATTTATAAAATGGCGGTTGGTACAATTTTGATATCAGTTCACTGCACTGATCCCTCTTAAAATTGTAATTAGTGCAAATATGTCCAAATAGGAAAATCACTAAAAATTTGCCCAACCATTTAAAGGGTGTGATCAGGGTTGGGAATCGATACCCCAAAAAGTAAAGAAAATAATCGATATTTGATAGTTCACCAAAAAGGTAAGAAATATAATAGGCTTAATTGATTTCGATTGTGGCTTAAAAAAGTATATGAAGAAAATTGTAATTTACATTCGATATTACACTGAGCATTTAGCGATGTACACCAAGCATTTTTTGTGATGTCCTCACATTCAAGTGGCAACTCATAGACAAACGACGGACATAGTATATGCGAGCAACTTCGCTATTAAAAAAAATTTTTTTTTGGGCACAAAAAAAAACCTTTTTAAGCAAAATTTATGTTCTGCATTCACCCAACTTTTAATTTTTTGATTGTGGATGCTAAAAGGCTCCAAAAAACATCTTCGATCATGTCTGTTACTAGGCCTATATCATAAAAATAGAAGTTAGAAATTCAAAATTTGTTTGAAAATATCTTATAATACAGTTTGGTCAATAAAGAAAGGAAACATAATCATATTTTGGACAGTTTTAATTTGCAGCATTGCATGATACTTATTGGAAGATTTTGAAGTAAGCGTGTGAAAGTCAAGTGTTTTACCGGTATCATTATTAGCTAATACTTGCAACTTTACTACCATAATCTTTTCATAAAATTGCATTTGATAGTATATATGTATATTTTGCTCTTATAATTTCAGGCATACCGGTACAATAAACTGGTTCATTTTTGTAAATTCTAGAAAATTGTTTTTTGATCATCGACATCCAGTATCATTCAAAACAAAATGTCTTTTGTACGTTCAAGTAAATATAGGCACATATTTGGAAATGCTCATAAGGACTCCTATGCTGGTATAAAGGTTACTCGCAACAGTGCAGATTCTTCCTTTTGTGCTGCTAATCCAAAATTTGTTGCTGTGGTGGTTCAAGGTGCTGGAGGAGGTCCTTTCTTAGTCTTACCATTGGAAAAAGTAAGTCCCTCCTGATCTTACTTGGTTTTAAGAATGTGTGTTTTAGAAATACGGTATTTGCCAATGGCAATCACAATCTGTTAATTTTAATGTATATATTTTTTAACGAGTTTGTCATAAAAAGATGCAGTAGCAGCACTAATACAGTCACTGGCAAGATGTCTGAAGCAGAAACCAAAAGATCTAATAACTCACTAAGTTGTTAGATCTCCACATCTTGCTAGCTAGTGACTGCATTAGTGACCTCTTGCTAGTGACTGCATTAGTGCTGCTATTGGTTAATTACATTTTTGCATTACAGTGACATTGTTTTTGTGCATAATATATTCTGAAAATTGTATGTCTGCAGAATTGGCTTAGCAGGTGTGGGCCAATGTTTGCTAAAGAAGATTCTAAAACGAAACTTAACATTCACTAGCTTAATTGATGCAGCTTAAACATCGTTTCTTAGCTTTGATTTACAACAATTAGGTTTATGTACCAACATAAAAATTCATTTTTAGTATACAATTACTTAACATAAATTAATTTTGCATCGTTTTTGCCTAGTATTGACATCTTTTTGGTGACACTTCATCGCATTAAAAATTAGTTTGTCGTGCCCTAAAATAACATTTGTCAAAAAAAGAATCATTTCCAGAATGAAACAGCAACCTGGCTGATTACAAAGGTCTTCTGAATTGAAGAAACTTGGAAGGTTGCTGTAAATGATATCACTGTTATTTCTATTTACCTGTTGAGAATTTTTGCAAATTTAAGTGGTTTGTTGTATTTTGTTGGGGTTAAGATGTATATATGTCATTGCAAAAAAATTTTTTGAATTTGTCTAGTTTGGACGAGTTCCAACTTCTCCCCCGTATGTAAATGGGCATACTGACAAAGTCATTGAGCTTGCCTGGTCTCCATTTAATGATAATCTCATTGCCAGCTGCTCAGAAGATTGTTCCATTATGGTAAGTGTTACTTTTTTAGGATGGTGCATTTTCAGCTTAGACTGACCAATGGTTGTAGTAGTTCTGTTGGCGCGGAAGGTCTTGCGTTCAATTCCCGGGTTGGTCAAATCGCAGACAATGTTGCCAGCAGCTCACCATTGTTGCAACCTTCTTGGGATTGTGTTGCCCAGGCGCTACCTGGAGATAGTTCCCACCACTTGTTACATGCTTTTGCATAATATCAGAGTATATGTTATAATGAAAATTTGATGTGGTTTTCAGCCAATTCAAATGTGGTTAATGATGCTGCCCTGTTGAATGTGATTTAACATGCTAGCAATACTAAGAAACGACTGAGAGTTATATATTTTGATTTTATTCCTAGTTATTTTGTTTAATTTAGATTTTACTCTTTAGTTCGTTTTTTTTTTTTTTTTTTTTTTTTTGTAATAGTTCTTGATGAGAAACAGCCTGATGGGTTAATACTTATGCCAAAATATAGTTTCATAATTTTGCTTTGCGCTGGTATGTCATTAAGCTCATGTTTAGTTAGACAATCAAGTCATTTGAGTGATTCTTATATGCAGCACCGGTGCATATAAATGATGTACATTTTGTATTATGTATATATATTTGTAATATGGCAGATGGCGTAAATTGTGTTTTTTAATACCGGTATCGCTGTATAAATAGTGAACCTATTTCCTAAGGTTTTAGTGCTTTCTATTTTAAAATTGTTTTGTGTGTGAGCTTGCTGTGAACAAGTACGCAGTTCAGCACAACTCAAGAACGCTAAATTGACTAATTATTCATTTTATTATGCCATCTTGCTATTTTTTCATTAGTAGTGTTCAAACTTGTCGGTTTTTCAGCTTTGGGAAATTCCTGATGAAGGCTTGAAAGATACTCTCACTGAGCCGTGGGTAACACTTCAGGGTCACGAAAAGAGGGTCTCGTTGCTTGCATGGCATCCTAGTGCCGAGTACATTTTAGCCAGTGGAGGTAATTGATTTATGATTTTGCCTAAAATTGATTTTAATTGTAGATTATGCTTTAAATTAAATTAAATTGATGCAGATTTTATGTATTTGTAACAACAATACCCACCCCAAATTGGATAAGGTAGAGAGAGATTTCTAAGTCTTTTCTATCATTTGCATTTTCACAGCAGAAATAATGCGTGTTACTTCATTGAAAATGCTTAAAATTTGATCTTTTCGAATCAAAGTTAAAGTTTATTTATATACGTAGTTAAATTTGTATTCTCTTCTTACAACGCTTTACAACCTGTCTATTATAACTAATATAAAATAGCAATTACCATCAACATTCTAGCGCTGGGTCAAAAACGAACAGCGTTGGAGTGATATTGATTTAGAAAGTCGGAAGCAAACGTGCGTGGTAGAATAGTCATAAACTTTTAGGCAATAACATGAATCTGCTATATATTGATTTTCCGGTGACTGTTTGACTTGATGACTGAAAGGTATGTTCGCAGCCTCCCTGTTTCATGTATTGGTCGCGCTATTTCGTGTTTAAGTTTTACGTGAGGATAAAAATAAATTTTTTGTTGTAGTCATATCATAACTTCGATTTTTCTGTCAGGTTACGATAATAAAGTGATTATTTGGAACGTGTCGGAAGGAGAAGCAGTGTATCAAATTCCACATGGTGATGTCCCTATGTGCCTTTCGTGGAATTTAAATGGGTCGCTTATGGCTACTACGTGCAAAGATAAGACTTTGCGTGTTATTGACGTTCGACAAGAGAAAATTATTCAGGTAGGCTAGTTATGCTATGCATGTTGCTCACACTAAATATTTTTCAACTGTTTTGTGACGTGTGATTGTTATTAGTGTCGAAAATGCTCTTTAGCTTCTCTGGTTTTAACCATCAAGCGGTAAAGTCAACCAACCATTGAATCTTACGACCCGAAGTGACTCTCATTGTCAACAATCTGTAGATTCATGTGGCGTATCTTGTTTTCGAGCTCAAGTTTAAGTAGGAGCTTATTAGTTATGTTTTTCCACTTTTATGAGCAGGCTGTGCTCAGTACGCAAGTTGAAGGTACTACTTTTAGTGCACATAATACTTTGTATGTTTTTACTTCTATTGAGAGTGTGAAAATTCTCATGAAGTCCACGACTTTTTCTCCCTTTTATTCCTTCACCCACATTTTCTCCCGCCAAGCAGTTATTTTTGGCAAAAAAATAAACGATCTTGCGAGGTTACTTCCTAATGTAGCATTAGTGCATTAGTATTAATCAGGCGAGCCTAGAATTTGAAATCATTTGGCACACGCGAGTCTGATGTTCTGAAACGACTATTGGAGTTAAACATGCGAATATTTTATCATGCATTAAACTGATACAAAAGTTCAGTTTTAGCGCAAGTATATGCGTATTTATGCATTGGGCAGTTGGTTGGATTTGTAACTCGCTGCAATTTCTTGCATCTTCGACTCCTTTCCTTTGGTGCTTAATTTTGAAAAAGGTCCTTTTAAATTTGTCACGCTTGAGAGCATATGAATTATGAATCAAGGCGTAATCAAGGATTCAAGGTTTGTGTCTTTCTGAACCAATAAAATTGAATTGTTTTAAAGGAAAAGAAAGGTTTTTTCGCTGGATCGAAACCATCAAAATGCGTTTTTCTTAAAGATGGCAAAATCTTTACCGTTGGCTTTTCAAGAATGTCCACTCGATTGTATGCTTTGTGGGATTCGGTAAGTTTTTGAAGGTATTAAAATTTAAGTCAATGTCTATATTTTTGACTTTATTTTTTTTCAAATTTTGAATTTATTTTATGCATGCATGGATTAGTTGATGCAGATCGTGGTATGGTGTTGCTCCTTTTATTGTTTTATGTGTGCGGCTGCGCGTATCACCGGTTGCGAAACTACTGTGTTTTTGAATTTAAGAAATATTTAAGAAAATCATTTTTACTGACATAATTTTACGTGATTTTACTAAAATTTTTAAGATGTTTCTAAAGAGAAAAATTCTTGCAGAAAAATCTCAGCGAGTCTCTTGTCACGGAAGAAGTAGACAATGCAAATGGAACTGTATATCTGCATTATGATCCGAGCAACAATGTTGTCTTCACTATTGGGAAGGTTGGTGATTCATTGTCAAGCTTGTGCTTTTCGTGTTCGTAGTAATTCATCGCTCGTGACACAAATCTCCCCAAGTCTGGAGGTGGTCGTTTAAGTTTACAACTAAACTAAAAATGCTCCTACTCTATTACCTTACGAAACGACCATCCAAAAACACGCGCACGCGTGTGTGCGCGGCTGTGCAGTGTGCATGTGCATTATACACCCCATAAATTGACATATAGCCTATCTGTTTTATGAAGCTGCTTTAAGACAACAGATTATTTCCTTTGTTCTATCGACTATAGATAGAATTGCCAGCTAACTTTTTCCTCTGTGATTCACGTCACTGCGTTAAGATTGCTTGAATAAGCCGCTGCAGATAGAAAGCGGAAGTGTCTAACATCCTGCTAGAGCTTAAACTGATGAGATCACATTTTGTTTATGGTTGAAAACGTTGCCTTCTGATTGCAAGCATACTAATCTTGGTCATATATTCTTAAACATGTTGGTTTGGAAAAGCAATAAGAATGGAGATGCGAAAAAGTTTTTGCGACTTGTGCTGTCTCAAAATTCACCAGACTGTGACGTAAAAGTTAAGAAAATATGTCGGCCTTTTCATAAGTATGTGCTTATATTCGGTTATTTCAGATAGCATTTTGCAAGTTTTCGCCCATGTAATGGGCTTCGAGCAAAGATCATAATGCTTTTCGATATTTCTGACTTGGCCACACTGGCAGTATTAGCATGTATGGGTACAAGCTTGCTAACCTTTTATGGCTTAACTAATTGCAAATTATTGACATGAAGCCGATTACGCAATCGCCTTAAGCACTAGAACTCATTTGGCTTCCTAGCTCTGCTTTATGTTTTCGCATGCTTTCCGAGTTTAACCTTTTAACCTGTTTGTTTCATGCTTATTTTCTTGGCATAAGTTGTTGTGTTCCTTAGCGAGATAATCTTATTTTATTAGGAGTGATAGGTTAATACAATTACCATGCTCATGACGTAACTGTTGAATTTTGCTTAGCATATCATAGTTCAAGGTAGCTGTTGCAATGCGTAAGTTGGTAAAATATTTGATTTTGGTTCAGAACAGGGTTCTCCATCGTGCCTCTTATGGCTCAAAATGTTCGCCGAAGGGAAAAGGGGGTTAGTCGGCACACATATTATATTCCCATGTACTTAAATTATTGGTTTAAACTCAGTTTTAGTTGGATTTTATTCTTCTTGTTTGAACGTGGAATGTCAAGAGTGTAACATGTTGGCTAAGGGATCCACTATTTATAAAACATAAACCACGTGTTTAGGATATGGATAAATGAGCGAAATATTTTCTTGTAAACTATACTCTTATTCCGATGCCAGGTTGCAGGGGTCTTTTAATGCCATCATTTTTGCTGTTTCTATTTGGACATTTCAATAAAAGTATCACTCAGTTACGAAGTTAACACATTGACTAGGCTTAATTGAAAAGTCTTATTGTAGTGCTTCTCGATTCGTTTTCCATCCCGCACTCACCCCTTTGCGTGGATGAGGCTCTTTCTGCACCCTCTGTTTGATACTTGCGTGTGCTTCCGCCTCCTTGCACCCTTCTTTTTTTAACATGCATTCTGTAACGACATACTTTGCATCATCGGCGGGTTTTTGCACTCCCAAGGAACAGTTTCTCATCCATCCCTTTGAAGAGCCCTTTCGATGAAGAAATAATGTTCCACCGCGGTTGTACTACAGTAGATTATAAAGAATTTTCATAATATTATAAATTATCGAAACGATATTACATTGAATTTTTACCTTACTGATGAAAATTTTACTTGCAGGGTGACTCGCAAATCAAGTACTATGAAATTACTAACGAGGAGCCGTATGTCCATTTCCTAAGCATGTATCAAGCAACCAGCAGTCAAAGAGGATTCGCCTGGATGCCGAAGCGTGGATTGCAAGTAACTGCCTGCGAAATCGCAAGGTAAGATCGGTTGGAATATTACAGTACTGTATTGTGACGTTCTGCGTCAGAACATTGATGAAATATAGAAGTATGCCGTCAGAAGCTCAGTACTCGAAATTATAATTTTTAACGAATCTGATACGTGCGGAAACTTGCTTCGTTAACTAGTAATGCCTTGTTTATGATATGACACATACTCTGCTTCTTACTTCAAACGTCACTCTGCGTCAAAAGCTAAGCCGTTTGAAGCATTACTCTTACTTCCTGTAAGGTATGGGCTTCGTTTATGCACTTTTTGTGGACATATTACTGCCTTGCTACGCCGATAGCGACCTTTAATGTATAGGTTTACCGATATTTCGTGTATAGTTTAATGTTGATGAGTTGTAATAAGCTTAAAATTATGTGATTGCTTGAATTTGTAAATGAAATTTGTATTTGAAGCTTCAGGAAATTGTTAAGTTATCAAACGATGTGGCAGCACTTACGCACTGCTGTAATACTAGTAGCTCTTGCGGGAATAAAGTTAGCCCTCTGATTTTTGTAGTTGAACTAGTGCTACAGGCGTTTTATTTCGCCCAGCTTCATCGATAGCTAGTTAATTGGATGAGATCTCTTATTTATTTCAACGCGTTGTTAATACCTCAACTGATAATTTCTTTTCTGGTGAAACTAATAAGTTTATTGTGGTATTTTGTAACATCAATGCCACTGTTTTTGTGGATGAAGTAATCCTTTGAAATAGCTTTATTGTTTTGCAATGATTACCAGCTCCTGTGAAGTGAACATAAAAAATATACCGTGCATAGTGGCGCAACGAGATTATCGTCACTAAATAACGGATAAATAAGAGAAAATGCCTTTCCGGCATAATTTGAAACGTTAAATGCAATCCGTGCAGCTTGGCATAATGGCGTATTACAAGGAGGGCTGCTTGTCGATTGCTTATTTCTTAGATTGCACTTCTAGAATATACGAAGATGAATAAATATGCGCGCTTTAAACGTAACCTGTACGTGACATTGTAGGGTGGTAGATATAAATTCAGCGCGTCGTACATAGTTTATTAATACCTAAACTATTTTAATTTCAAGTTAATTGTTTATTCTTTTACCCTATAAACCTAGCAGTCAGTGGTTCCACTATTTTCATCACTAATGCTTACGTTTTTGAATATTCAAGTTACAGGCATACATTCAGCGCTGGTTTCAGCGACTGAAAGCACATTTGCATTCTAAAGGTCAGGCCTAAGTGAGAGCGACTTTTTGTGAATAGTGTTGTTGCAATGCACTACCAACTACCATATACGGAAATCGCGTAAATGCCGCCTCAAGTATTGACTCACGTACCATAGTAAATATTTTCTTTTCTCTTTTAGATGCTATAAGCTTACTGAGGATAAATGTGAACATATCAGTCTCATTGTGCCAAGGAAGGTATGTTTGTGTTCTTTATTTCCTTTTAATTCTCAAAATCGCAAATGACGCATTGCACTACCAGCTTGCTAATTTCCTTTTTAGGTTCCACTTCTAAAGCTATTTGCCACTTAAGCCCGCTAGCAAGAAAGGTGTAATGGCAAAGCGAAATGGTTGAGCATTTTGTGATAAGCTTGGTCTATGTGCACTTATTTCCAAGCATGATTTTTGTGGCAATAAAAAGTTTTGAAATTAATTATGAGGAATTTGGTTTAGAAATTGTCTTTGCTCAGTAACGTAATTGTTTACGTTTTTAAAAAAACTGTTCTTGGTTTTAAAATATGGCTATCTAAAATTTTAAGCCTGTCGTTGAATAGTCATGTTATATGGTGCATAATAATCCTTTAACTTTTTATTGAAATTGATTTCAATAGTTTTATATCGATTAACATTAAACAACGGAAATTTTTTTGACGTCCTAATTCTCGAGACGTCATCTACGTGTTCTTTAAAACGGGAAGACGGCAAATGTCATTAATATGACGTCATAGGAAATATGAGTTGTTGCGATTGTAAGAAATTTTACGAAAGAGAAGATATGAGTTTGTCCTTCCTTGAATATATTTTATGACAAACACGATGTTGCCCTGCGATTCTAGGCCAGGACCTAGTTGGTACTTCAAAGTTTGTTGTCATGCGTTTTGCTAGGTTACAACGCTTATTAAGCGAGAGGTTTTGGTTTGATTTTCGGCTTGCTCGAGTTGATCGCAGTGCTGCCGAGTGACTCGCCATCATTAGCTCGTAATTATTCTTTGTCGTATGGTATGAGCGCTTCATAGTACAGGGTGTCCCAAAAGTAACCGAACCGTTAATATTTTTTATTAAAGTTTGCAGTTCGGTTACTTTTGGGACACCCTATATAGTGAAATGGCGTTACTTGTAGAAAACGCACCGGTAACTAGTTTGCAAAAAGAAAAAAGTTTTGAGCTGTGCGACTGCAACAACGCTCCGTGGCATGTTGCTGGTCAGCAACAGTTTATGTTTGTGAAGTAACTGGTCATGTTTGCTATCTCCACTGCACTTTTTTCTAGTTAGCGGTTTTGCCTTGCCTCGCATACTAATCAATAAATTGAACTCTGCTTTTCCGACTTCTTGCTAGCATGCCTAAGAAAGAAGTATAACTATGCAGTTATTTTTTAGTCGGATCTCTTTCAAGAAGACATATTCCCTCCATGTCCCAGCGACGAACCTGCCATGCAACCCGACGAGTGGATTGCAGGGAAAGACGCTGTACCAAACACTATGGATATGAGGACATGTAAGTCTCATGTGAAAGTATTCTAAAATCTAAATCACACTGTGCTCTGAGCGTGCGTGTTTTTCTTTTTATTCAAAGATTTACAAAAGTATTTGTACACAGCTATTTTTTCAACGAAAAAGTATCCAGTTAACGAGAGGCATGATCAATCTATTATGTCTGATCGTATAATTATATAAGTTTCATTTCGGTTAACCGTGCCAACAAGAAAAATTTTCTGATTCAAGTGGTTCTCGTTTCGACTATTAGGATTGGCTTTTTGGCTATAAACAGTCAATCTTAATGTTTAAATACTGAAACACCAGGGACAGTCTCTTCGGCACGTCCGCTGTCATTGCTATGCGTAACTTCCATAACCTTGTTAGCAAACCCTTTTCTATTCTACACTTTGAAATTTGAAGGGTAATTTTTGATGGAATGAGCACCGACTATGTTTAACATCTCTGATGGCCGAGTGGTAGGAGCGTTCGCCTCTGAGGCTCTGAGCTTGGGTCTGATTCCGAGTCGGTCAAACCCATGACTTGAAATTAATATTTACAGCTGCTTCTCTGCATGACGCTCAGTATTACAGGGACATTGCGGAGAACAAGCCGGCAAGTTTACTTGTTGTGCCCTTGCAAAGGCACTTTGTTGGATTCTCCCATCTTGGTGTGGTAGACAGATGGCCGGCAACTCCTAAGCAAGCTCGTTATAGCGCTCTGATCGCATTCTCGTGATACGAAGATTAATATGCTACTTAACACAATACGAAACACTTTGCAACTGGTTGTTGGGTATTTGAGTATTGTCCGTTCCAGCCCACTTCACGTAGTATCAAGGCGTCTCTGCTCTTTAATGTTACTTCATTTGGTTCAGTTAAAAGTTTTTTCTCCGACTCAAAAATGTGTAGTAGGCTAATTGGCGTATTTGTGATAAGTTCGCATCACTAGAACGCCTACTTCTTACTTTTGCAAGTTTCAGACGTTAAGATGCTTGAAAATAGAAAGTGCGGCATTTTACTGTGGATAGGTTTCCATTGCGTTCAAACACCAGAAAATAGACTCAATCAGTCAACATTGACGTGAAGGCGCAATAGTTACTATTCCTGTATTTAATATGGCGTACTTTACTGTCGAGTTGGTAGCTTGAAATCAGTTTTCAATCAGTCAATTATTAACGAACTAGTGTTTAACAATTCGTTATTGTGTACCAGTGTTTGACCAACAAAAAGGTTCGTCTAAAACCGGTGTGAAGAAGTCTAACAAGCCAGTACGTTCATTGTCACAAAAAGCACCCAAATCTGCCTCTCTCTCAGTCGCTCCTGCGCAGGAGAATGGCACTGCTCTGCCTGCTGTAAGTACTTGCTGTGGTTTATCTGCAAAAATTGTTAATTTGGTTTCTGACATCTTAACTTTATGGCTCGGAAGGTTTCATTATTCGGTATTGCATTTAGGCGTTACCGCTCATGATTTACCAATCATGCGTTATAAGTTAATTTAGGTTATGCTGGCGCTTGGTGTATCAGTGAAGAGCTTCTGCTCGGTAGCCGAGCGACTGTAGTTTTATCCCCAGTTGGGTCACACTTTATTGCTGTACTTACAGGTACTTAAGTACTTCGTAACCCTTTACAGGTACTTAACCCTTTACAGGTAGTACTTAACCCTTTACAGGTACTACTTAATCATTATGCTTCGCACAAGCGGCTAGTGCCTAGGGTTCAGTGTATGTTTGTTGCTTGGCTTGTAATATCCAAAATTGCGTTCAATCATTTATGATTGTTGATTCATATTAGTAATGGGCTTCACAAAACACATTGTACACAATGGGTGCTTGAAGTACCCGCTTTACAGTTCCTTTTCCTTTTACAATATATTGTTAAATTATCGGTTGTCACTTTCTTCTGCTGGTAGTAATTATGCAGATTGGTTACTGCAAGGCTAAAATATTCTGGGCGTCTTGCTACTGAAAAAAAATTATTCACGCTCATGCTCTGAATTTTAGCCGCTATTTTTTGCTCGAGCAACTTGATAAGAATAACTTGCTTAGAACACATGCTAATGTTGTTGATGCTGCAAAATTTACTGTCGACAATTTTAAAATGTGCGTGGTTCACAGCTAATAAGGTTCTTTTTGCTATCACGTAAATATCACTGAATAGCCCAATACATGCGGATTTTTTGAGTTTGAGTTGAAATGTCTTTTTTAGGGCATAAACTTGGAGGAGTTGGTCGATGACGTAAAGAGGCTGAAAGCAACTGTCCGAAAAGTTTGTCGTCGTCTGAACGCGCTCGAGAAGCAGCTTGGCGAAGTAGTAGCTGATGATGTGAACGAAGAAGAGGAATAAACAGCGATTGTTTATGCTTGCATTGCTTGGAACGCATCAATATTGGATGCCATATCATTACATTATAGTAATATCCACTGCGCGTATCATTTTTTAAATACGTGTTATTCCAAATGCTGACTTGCATTCGATTCATAATCTTCTGCCAGCCTAAATTCCTAACCAGAATTACTAAATGTAGAAATCTTTCTCTTCAGTAGCTTGACCTTACAGCTCTTTTATTTTAACCTTTTTTATCACTTATTCGGTTTATGATATTGTATGTCCAATTAGTTTTCGGTATCGTACACAAGATATTAAATATAGTTATTATGCTTGTACTTTCCTGGTAGATTTACGTTGTCCTGTATTCTGTATAAAGCAGTATCATATGATGCCTAATTTTCTGGGACTTTTTGAAAAAGAAATTGGCCAAAAAATTGAAATAGGATGCAAACTGAATTATGTGAAGTTGAAAAAACACAGCTACTGTAATGGCTTGTTTTATGTCAGTCTGAAAATAGAGTGTAAAAGTAGAAATTTACTTCGTGAAGAAACGAACAAACTTAGTAACCTCGTGTTTGCTCAAAGCTTCCTGCTTTGATCAATTTATTTCTTGTTTGTGTTCAAATCCATGTTGGAAAAATGTTGGTCGAAAATCGTTAGGATATGTAAAGGTTTGCCTCGCTTGTGAATGTCTTGAATTGATACCGGTGCCTATGTTCAACAAATCATAAGTCATGGCTCTTCTAAGATCATTAAATGAATGGTGCCAATTTTATCACCAGTATATTATGTTACATATATGAATATATTTCCATTCAAAATAATCATAGTCCATTTATTAGCAGAATTGACCAACTTAGATAATGTAATTAAGGCTACTAAAATTGTGTTAACTTTTAATGCAGTGTGATTGTGTTCAAAACCAAACTAGTGTATTTTTACGGTAACTTTTAAGCTGTTTTCTAGTTGAAACTGACTTAAAGTTCTTCCAAAAAGTGTCTTGATTCTCCAATTTTGAAGCCTTTTTCTTGGAAGAGTATTTTTTGATACAGTAACGTTGATTTTTGAAGTAATTAAGTTGATGCATTGTATAGTATACTTTTTTTTTTGTACAGCAGCAATATAGAGACCAAAAGAGCACTTTCAAGCAGTTACAAGTGGCTAAAAACTTGTCAACTGTTTTCAGCGATTTCGTGTAATCAGATTCCAGTAATTTTTCAGTGTCCGAGTCTTATATACAGTAACTAATAACTATACTGCGGTCTGTTCATAGTAATTAGGCTTGTGCTTTGCTGTCATTTAGATTTCTGCTTGGCAAGACCTGTAATGGCGAGAATGTGCACTATATTATTATCCAAGGTTACTTACGGTCTTGTACGCGAAAATCGTGTAAAATTTTGGTGAAGTCGTAATAAAATTAGTAAAATTCAACTTTTAACGAGGCTCTTAGCAATTATGAGTTTGTCATAGCAGAAAAGATATCGATTTCCGTGTTTTACAGTGCATTGTATCGTTCGTTCCGATACAACTTGTTTTGCAGAGTCATATGTTCCTGCTCTCTGAACCACGGCAGCAAGCTCGAACTCGCTTAGTCTGTTTTGCGGAGCTCGAAATTGAACTCGATCTCGAAAAAAGTTGATTGGGTTTCGAACTTATCCTAAGCTTCACAAAAATTACACTTAGCGTAAACCCGATGGACACCACTTGAACTTAGCGTAAAATCGGTAAACATCACTGGACTCGACTTGTGGATGATGGCGAATTTGCAGCCCTGCTCATAACCCTGATTGTACTCCGACGAATAAGTAGCCTGGGCCTACCTGTGATTCAGAGATGAAGGTTTCATTTCCAATCATATGTGTGCTGACGTGTGTAAAAGATAGCGAAAAAGATACCGTTCAAACATAATTGTATAACGGTAGGCTACAAGAAGATTAAAGTAGGCCTATCCAGGGATGCGATGGTGTTTTATTCTTAGATACGTGCTTTAGGAAAGAATGGTAGTTGTGCCACTACGAGATATAGGAAATAAAAGAGGAACTATTTTGACAGTAACGAGGTAATGTGATAAAATATAATTGAGAAGAGTTTATTCGGGGCTGATTAAAGCAAATTTATGCGATAGCGAGCCTTTTCAAGAACAGAATGCCTAGAGGCCGGAATCTAATATATAGTGTCGCTGGCTTTTTGAGTCTTCTTAATACGCTTCGCAATTCCTCAACTGCAGTAGCAACAGAAATGCATATTTTACATTTACAAATAATCAAAATCGCTTCTTGGCTAAGTTCTTCGCAATACATGACATAGTAGGCCTACAGCAATATTGCTGATATTCTTTTATAAAGGGGTAGCATTCAGCAATTGAAATTACCGGCATGCGGCGTGATGCAGCAAAAATTCACTTAATTGGGCACAGTCATTTCGCCGCCAAATAATTATTTACAGTAGTAGGACTACTCATCGCGTTGGATTTCAATAGTTGTAAATACAGTACGGTAAGTTTGACACATCGGTAATATCGTATCGTATACCTATAAAGATTAAGACCTAACTAAAGGCAATTGACATAGGCTTACTGTAGAGCAGCTGCCGCTAATTTGAAGATCGCATGGTCACTGGACTTGTGCCATCTTACGTACCACAAGCACAAAAATAATCACGATTAGTTGGGTTATATATGAATCGGAATCCGCAACAATACAGGCTCCGGAGCTCCACGAGTATACTCACAACGAACGTCGTTCTTTTGACCATTTGGCTTCATAGTGACGCAACATAACGCCACATTGGAGGCAACCCGACGCTTGGACACGCAATCTCAACAAGACAACCATACAACTCTCACGAGCTGAGCACCACGATGGCTTGCAATGCTTCATTCATTCCTGCCACAGATCATTTCTCTGCCTAGCACTGGAATCCTTCACCTGCAATGCCTCTCATCACAGCAAAGGGGAGTACTGTGGCATCTTACGTACCACAAGCACAAAAATAATCACAATTAGTTGGGTTATATATGAATCGGAATCTGTGACAATAAAGGTTCCGGAGCTCCACGAGTAAACCCCCTACAAACGTTATTATTTTGACCGTTTGGCTTCATAGTGACGTAACATATCGCCACAGACTCACTTGAAAGTCTTCTTTAGACGTTCTTTTTAGCTTCTAGGGATAATCTTAGCAAACAGGCACGATGCCGCTAGACTTTCTTACGTTGTATAGTTGCAGACCCGATTGAAACACCTCAATGACAAATTGTTTAATTTCCTGCTCATCCGATGACGAATGAAACGGCATACCTGCTGCACGCCGTTGCAAGTGAGACTAAAAAATTACTTCTGAGATTTGGTTCTCTTGAGGTTCTCAAATTGCTGCATTTTATCATTTATTATCACAGGATACTTCTTGTTTACAGCTTCTCAAAATACGGAAGCTGCTACAGCTGTGAATAGATCAACGAGATAGTAGCTTTACTTTGATTGGCTTGCGCCCAAAAATAGTTCCATCTGAGCAGAAGGCGGTATTCGGACGTTTTGATACTTAAGTTAATCCATCATCATTAAAAATAAAAAAGACAACAAGAAGTACTGTAAAATACTATGTTAAATTTAGTGTTTCGGTGCTTCACAAATTTCAGAAAAATATTTTTCAAGCTTAAACCTGACGCTTTTATAGTTAGTCAGTCTTGCTGCTTTGTTTGTTTCAAATAAAGACAATAAAAAAGTTTTGCTAGTTTTCTTTTGAATAAACATTTTTTAAGTAAACGGAGGGACATTCGATTAATTGAATAAACGTTGGTTCACATACCCTGAAGTATCTGTTTACAATGGCGTAGCAAGAAATTTTAAAAGGGGGGGCCATAATTTTCACATTTTTTTTAGGCGTAGTTTTTTCGGCAGAATAAATTTGAAGCTGATTGAGAGACAAGAAAAGCTTTTGGGGTGGCCGGGGCCTTGAAAAATTTTGAAAATTTTACATGCTGTTATGGCTATTTTGGTGCTTTTTGAAGAATTTTCACGCAAATTTTCTTTAAAATTTTTTAACCTTAATTCTGAATGCTTCGCCAAATATGATGCATTGTGTTCGCACATTTTCGATTATGCATGCTTAAGGCGTATAAGGCTTATTGCTATCAAAGAGGTTCGAACTTATGGAAAAAATTGTATACATTAAAAATATTTTTGAAAATGGCTGGTGGGAGGATGCAATACCCTTCATTCTACCTTCCTGTATCCGCCCCCGGCCATAAGCTACCGGTATAGAAACATAAATCAAAAGAGTTAGGCATATTTCAGTCATTTGGCACCATTAATTTTGTTCTTTTTTACTAAAAGGCAGAGTCAAAAAGGGGAGGGGCATGGCCCAATGTCCCACCCCCTAAATACGCTACTGTTTGTTTAATATACAGCACACTATCATTAAAATTGAAAAAGGCGGAGCCGCAGGTTTTGTTTGCAAGATTTTTGAAATACGATCGAAGTGCTGTAACTGTATTGCAACCATAACTGCTCGGTTCGCTCAGTTGTTAAGAACATATCTCTATGGGCACGGAAGGTCGGGATTTCGATTACCGGGCCGGTCAAATTGGACACAGTATATCGCCAAAGGCTCGCCACTGTTGTGACGTTCCTTCGGACCTGTGTTGCCCAAGCGTTAAGCTGCGGAGATGGGCCCCGCCACTTGTTTACACGCTTCGGCGTAATGCTGCTAGGACAGCATAATTGATGAAGTATTGAGCAACCATTTGCAATTATGTAAAGCTGCATTTGTTGTTGCTTCCATCATAAGTATGCAAGAACACACACACAAGTAAAATCAGAAACACGATTGAACTTACTGTATCACAAAATCTTAAACTTATCAATTAAACGCTCAAAATTTCCGTGGCGTTGAATTTCCACGATAACAAATTCCTAACGGACAGTTTAGTCTGTCTTCTATACTGCACTAACTTAACACTTTATAGGAAAATATAAAAGGATATTATGATAGACAAAAGATTCACTAAATAAACGCTGTAAAAAACAATTAGTACGACTAGTTTTGCGGTTTAACCGCTCTAGACTCAGACTCGAACCAACAACCTTGTGACGTTCTTGGTTCAGGACCATGGTTCGTCCTTGGTACGTTCCGTGGTTTAACCCAGGACCTTGGTTCGGCTCCCCATGTTTCAATGCCTTACAGAAGGGCTACTCAACTACAACGAGTATCGGTCCAGTTAAAAAACTTCATTATTTGCAAAGGCTCAGGAAAAAAATTTATATCCGTACGTGAATTTTTTGACGTAAAACTAAATTCCGTTCAGTTTTATTTAGTTTGATTCCGTCAGAAAAAACTATACCAGCCGACAGGCTAAGTGATTAAAGACACTGCTACATCGGCACAGGAGGTTTATGGTTCAATTTCCGAACCTACCAAACTGGACTTAGTTATCCCATGTTATCCTATGCAGTTCATGCCCAGTGTAGCCTAAGTGGCTTAAAACACCGACGAACTTTCTGCATCATAAAGAACTTTTTGATTCATAGTCAATTTGTTGATGTCATCAGTGATTATGACATCAAAAATTTAATTGTAATGCAGAAAGCTGTGGGTTTTTGGAACCACTTAAACTGGACAAGTGGATAGGGTCAGTGTCGCCAACGGCTTGCCACCCCTACGATGTTTCTTCGTAGTGCAAAGGTGTGTTGCCTAGGCGCTAAGCCGCAGAGAGTTAACAAAATAATCGAACCATCTTTATACTCGCGGTAGGCCTATTACGCAAAAATCGTGTAACGAGTGTCGGAGCCCATCTCCGCGGCGTAGCGCCTGGGTAACACAGAAACGTCGCAGCGGTGGCGAGCCGTGGGGGACATTGTCCGGTTTAACCGGCCCGGGAATCGAACCAAGAACTGCCGCATCGATAGCGAAGTTTTTAACCACTACGCCAACTGGCTCCTCGTCTTTAATTAACATTAAACTTAATTCAACACTGCACCCAGTGATGGGATTAAGGGGGTTCGCACGGGTTCGCGCGAACCCGTTCTTGGAATGTCAGGATAATCAGCGAACCCGTTCTTGCTTCTTTTTACAGACATCAGACCTTTATGATGGAACCTGTTGTTTGGAAGTACGATACAAAAGAGAACCTGTTCTTAAAATTTTGAATCCCATCACTGACTGCACCCCACCCCTACCAAAACTTTGTAAATCTGCTCCTGACTGCTGGCAACACTGTGCTCGATGTAACTAGCTCGGTAATTGAACCCAAGGCCTGCCACAACGATAACGTTATTCTTAACCACTACAATAACCGGTCGATTTTGGTTAATTATATCCTCGGATAATTTAATTACAGTATTGCGTAACCGAAAACCCTTTCGAGTTTTGATCGCACCCACGTAGAAGGTTGCAGTAGAACAAATAAAAGTCTTGCGTAATTTTATGTTTATTCTGTTGGGTTGTGATCTGTTAAAAGCCTATTATGATAAAGTTTTATGTCATCAGTTGGAAAATATTTGATATGCTAAGACTTTATTGGAGTCCAGGATCAGCATTCAAAAAGTCCGGATTCGGACCGCCGTTCGCCAGTTGAGTAGCCACACCTTGCAGAAAGTTGAAGATTTTTACTGGCAAAGCAATCACGACAGAAAAGGATGTGGCCGAATAAAAAACCAGACAGGTGTAAACGTTTAAATCGTTGTCATCACTGAAAAATATAAGACGTGAGCCCGAAAGAACTTCAAATTTGTCATAAATCATACAAATATCAATGATTTTACTGCAGTCACCGTACTTCCAACATCAGCATAGATTAATTTGAACCTTTCAAGTATGAAATATGTCTAAAATTTCAGGAGGACACAAATTGCTCCTAATCCTCCCCCGTTAGTGGGCTCATTTGTTACAAATACAACTTCGAAACAAAAATATCATCATTTTATTATCACCGGTTATTGATCTTTTTTATTTGCAAATTTGACCCCACCCAATTTTCATTTCCCGCCAACGAATTATTTTAATTTTGTAAACAAAATAAACCGTTTATAAAAGAAGAAACAAAATTAGTTGCATTTCGTTGTGGTTGCAGATCGGAAGAGCAAATTAGCTTATAATGAAAGTATTTCCGTGATTTCTAACCTGATGCAATCTTTCCTGAATTTTAAAGCCTTGTAAATCTTTGTTGACAAAGCGCTTGTTCATGAAAACAACTTTTGACATTTATTTTTGAGAATGTTATTTTTCAAAAATTTGTTTAGAAAAGTTTACTTAACCGCAGCCTCTTTAACCTCAAACGTAAATCAATTTGATTGGCTCACCACACACCACACTTCTCTATCATTGACCGTTTCAATTTCAATTTGGCTTGCTGCTAATCTTCGATTTCTCGGCTATCTAAATGCAAACGAGAATCTTCATGTTTAAGTCTATCATGCGTGATTAGATTCGATTTTTTATCATGAGAAACAAAAAGCATCCCACCTATTAGCTCCGAATTCATGTTGGTTGTTGATCACCCTTGTATTGCACTGATGAGACACGAAATATCGAAACAGACTTTACGGTCACGACAGAAAAGAAACAGACTTTACGGTCTGCAATTAACTCCATCAATAGATTATGCACTTTGATTAGAAGTCAACCTGTTTTCTATTTTGTCTTAGTCGAACCATCGAACCGCTCACCGAAAATAAAATCACATTAAGTTTGGTAGATGAACCTCTATTGTTGAGACAGAACAGCATAAATTTTTTTTTGCTTTCTGTTCGTGTCCAGTAAAGAATTGTATTACAGTATACTATATGACGGTATTTGCTTCTTACTTTTGTGAATGAATGATTGCTTATGAACTCATGAATGAAGTCACACATTATCACGCTAGCTTTTAGTTGTGTCACTTAATTTTCTCAGTCTTATTTCTAAACAGAAATAACAAACAAAGTGATTGCTAAATTTCGCATATTTAAACCCAACTGATTTAAATTCGTCGAACGAAATTGGTAAATTTAATTGTGTACATTTTTGATCAAACCATCAACCGAATAAGTGTTTCATCATGCGGCTGACTGACACAACCAGGGCTTTAAAAAGCGGGGAAAACATTGAACAATTGGAAAAGTACATGGAATAAATGTTTGTTTTAGAAAACCGGAAATGCCAGGAGTCACGCAATAATGTTTCTCTTAAAACAAAGCTTATCTTTGTATCGTTTTGACCTTCGACTATGCGCCATGTAATGTGCAGTGCGATCAAGATCTTACTGTTTGTTGCAAAACAGCAATAGATAAAGCGTGCGGAATTTGGAGATGATCTCTTCCGAAAGTCAACAGTCAAAGGTGTTTATAGTAAAAAATTTTGAAATCGACGAAATGCCAGCAGTTTGTAATCTTCTTACACTTAATACTTAGGCTAATCGTAAAATCACATGAAATGTTATGCTAAGACTACCAGGGGTGGCCAAACTGCGACTTATTGAACTTTTGCGTGCAATGGCTGTTAAAATTTACGGCAAAACTATCTTGATTAGACAATTTACTTATTCAAAACAGTCCTAAGCTTTTCATGCTGCGGCGTATAATTGACTATGGCCAGTGCCGGATTTAGACAATGAGAGGCCCTAGGCTATTCGATCAATGAGGCCCTAGTGAGCAACGATCAGACTCATCTACGCAGTGGCGTAGCGAGAAATTTTGAAAAGGGGGGAGGGGGGGTGCATAATATCCACACATTTTTTAAGCGTAGTTTTTTCGGCAAAACTAGTTTGAAGCTGTTTGAAACACAGAAAAGGCTCTAGGGGGGTCCGGGGGCATGCCCCCCGGGAAATTTTTGAAAATGTACATGCTGTAATGGTCATTTTAGTGCTTTTTGAATAATTTTCACGCAAATTTTGTTTAAATTTTTTGACCCTAATTCTGAGGGCTTTGCCAATTATGATGCATTTTCTTCGCACGATTTCTTATTGCTATAGAAGAGGCCCAAAATTATGGAAAATCTGCATGCATCAAAAACATTTATGAAAATGTCTGGTGGGAGGATGCATACCCCTGATCCTACCTCCCTGGCCATAAGCTACAAAAACCATCAAAAGAGTCTGGCTTATTTTAGTCACTTGGCACCATTAATTTTGTTCTTTTTTACTAAAAGGCAGAGTCAAAGGAGGGGGGGAGGTATGGCACAATGCTCCTTCCTAAATACGCTCTTGTCTCTACGTTTAGGCGGCTAGGCTTATAAAGGTCTTTACGGTCGATTTTCAAAAAAAAGGTGTTGATAAAGGTTTTGAAAAAAAAGGTTTTATAAAAAAATTTCAACAAAAAAGGTCTTCATTGTTCGTGACGAGGCCCTTTATTTCACCGAGGCCCTAGGCTTCAGCCTGCCTAGCCTATTGGTAAATCCGGCCCTGACTATGACTCTAAATTAAATCAGAAACTATTCAGCTGAGCATCAGTTACCGGTAAATCCGATGAAACTAAATCTTCAGCGGTGGGAAGGAGCAGATTCAGGAGAGGGCGATTGGGACGAACGCCCCAACCTTTGCAAAAACAAACATCTATTAGTGCTATTTGGGTAATTTATGTCCATGCATTATGGCGAGCCATAATGTCGCGAACGTAAATCCCCCCATCTAAACAGAAAGTCTGGATTATTCCCTGCTGCAGTTGGATAGTTACACGCGGACCCTTCAGGCCTACGATTTTCCTCAGCACTATCTTAAGCTCGTTTGGTTAAAAGCTAGCTGGCAGCCAAACGAAAGAAAAAAGGTGTTGCAATTCGCAAGTAGGCCTATTATAGTGAGGTAAAAGGCCAGTTATGTTCGTGGATGTTCTAGCATAGATCAAGTTCGAGGTAGAGCTGCCGGTAATCCATCATTGTTGCAGCATTCTTTTGGCACTGAATAATTGCTTTGCTGGACGTAAAATTACCGACAAATCTTCGCATGCAAAAGAATTTTCACAAGAATTGCTTTAAATTTGTCGCGTTTCGGCAAACTAACCATAGAGTTCTAGGAATCCATTACAGTCAGTCGAACCTTTTTCTCAGTAAACCTTATCTCCAATCAAAGTTGAGAGGAACTGATAACAGCTCTCCGATTCAAAATATCCTTTTGCTATGACGGCGTGAAATGAATTTCACACCTTGATTAGATCTGATTCGAAACGTCTTTAATTAATCGTATTTCCGATCTTTACGTAGCCAGTTCAATCAGACAAATCGCAAAACAGCACTTCATTAAATTAAAAGATCAAGATTCAAGATATTTCTTTTGAGTTAATGCTTTTGCGATTGAGAAGCATCAGACACAGTCAAATTTAAAGTAAAAACAGCCCATCCATTTTTCCGAAAACTGAAGTTAGATGTACAGTCGCGCTCAAAAGTTTAAGACCACATAGATAAAAGTTGATTTTTGTTGAAACATAAAAAAATTCGGGATAATGTTGCGCCACATTAGCTTTTTATGTTCCATGAGCATTAAATGATGCTTGTGAAGCCTAAATCATAAGATTTTTTGCGCATTTCTGGTTTTGGAAGCAAAAAATATTCGGTTTTACTCAAATTTTAGTGCTGAAAATATGGGCAAAAACAGGGGATTATCAGTTGCAGAGAGGGCAAAAACTATTACTTTAAAAGGAGAGTGGTACTTAGGAAGACAAATTTCAAAAAAACTAAAACTTGGCAAAACAGAGATTCATCAAACAACTGTAAAATTTCGAAAGTTTGTTAGTTTTTAGGACTTGCACACTCACAGGTCTGAAAATCTCAGGGTTACCTCTCAAAGGAATGACCACCTGATAAAATGGATGGTAGTGTGTTCACTAACCAGCTCAACCAAGAAAATTGGGTCAGCCTTGTTGCTCAAAGGTACAGTTGCTACAACGCCGATTCAATATTCTTGCTTGAACTGATTAGTGAACACACTACCATCCATTTTTCAGGTGATCATTCCTTTGGGAGATAACCCTGGGACTTTCAGACCTATGCAAGTCCTGAAAACTAACAAACTTTCGAAATTTTACAGTTGTTTGATGAATCTCTGTTTTGCCAAGTTTTAGTTTTTTTGAAATTTGTCTTCCTAAGTACCACTCTCCTTTTAAAGTAATAGTTTTTGCCCTCTCTTCAACTGATAATCCCCTGTTTTTGCCCATATTTTCAGCACTAAAATTTGAGTAAAACCGAATATTTTTTGCTTCCAAAACCAGAAATGCGCAAAAAATCTTATGATTTAGGCTTCACAAGCATCATTTAATGCTCATGGAACATAAAAAGCTAATGTGACGCAACATTATCCCGAATTTTTTTATGTTTCAACAAAAATCAACTTTTATCTATGTGGTCTTAAACTTTTGAGCGCGACTGTAAGTGCTGCTGAAGCAACGCAGATGATATAACAAGGCAGTTAAGAATTTGTTTCGTTGAATTATATTAGTGTGGATTACAGACTTGGGTCTACAGGCTATGTATGCTTTTGATAAGTTTTATTACATGATATTAAGAAGTAGTAACTGAACGAAGCAATACTAAAAACAAGTACGCCGTACTGTTTGTCGACACCAATGCTGCGCAGCCAAAACCATCCCACTTTGTGCACCCTGGGCAAGGGGTTACTACGGTGCGGTACGGTTAGATTTTGGCAAAAAGTACGAAACAGAATTACGTACGGAATTTTTAGAAAAAGTACGGTCCGGAAATACGGTGTTACATTTTCCGTATCGTACCGTACACTTTCCGTACCTCCAGTAATGCACGCTTTGCACATTTGCTTCCAAGTACTGCACTTTTCCTTCTTGCCTATAACTTTACCACGCCGCTCACCACCAGTCACCCCTCACAATTTCAAATAACAATATTGTGAACAAGCTGAATTGTTATGCCATAAACATGATTCGATTGTTCAATCTATATAGTGAAGCCAGTTCATGTTGAAGTTCTAATTCGCGAAATTGTGCCGATCTGTAGAAAGAACAATTAATAAAAGGAGGCAACAAAAAAAAAATAAAATACGAATCTACAAATAGTTATCAGTTTAAACTATAGCCTACGTAACCGACATTTTTAAGAAAACAAAGCCTTTTCAGTGGAGGTTTGGGACCTCATATTTTTGCAGGCCTTTAGCCTGGGCCTTTGCTGCAACTACTGTTCTTTGATTTATTGTTCTGATGTTTCAATACCGATAGCCTACAGAGGCGTCGTGCAGTCAAAAAATTTGGAGGGGCCCGAGTAACAACTTAAACAGATACTGTTTACAAGTTCGCAACTTTTGTAAAAGCCGTACTTAGCATTGAGTAATATCACGAAAAAAGGAAGTTAGGAAAAGATATCAAAATATGTCGTGGTACCCCAATTTTTGGATAATAAATCGAAATGGATTGTGATACCTCAAACCGCTCCTTAATTATGGACAGTATGCGCAATCAGTGTGGCCCCACTATTTAACAAAGGGGGAGGAGATGGCTGGGAGTTTGGGGAAGTAGTCCCAGCCGCCGGTAGCAAGGAGGTTTGGGGGCGTAGTCCCCATCCACCAACGGAATTTTACAGTTTTTACATAAAAATCACTCGTTTCAGCACTCTTTCTTATCGAAAAAGGACATACCGGTACCTGCAGTGAGTGCAGTCACTATTATAGTGTCAGACAGTACAAAAATATATTAGTAGTCCATGTCTAAAAGCAGAAACTGGGCTAAAATAAATGAAAGGAGGCTGCAATCATTATAGTTTTAACGCATTTGATGGGATGATGTGTATTGGTGTGTTCTAGGTTGTAATCTGTAACAACGCATGCAAAATGTTTTCTAAATTCTAACTACAGATCAAGAAACTGACTTTACTCCTGAGTCGAAGCGATTGATTGAAGCAAAAATTAAAATACAAAACTATGGAATTAAGAGTATAAGAAAGGGGGGAGGGGGTATGGGGTTAGCATGTAGGATGAAAACGAAATGGCACTGGCTAATTTTTATATTTTTTAATTTTCAATTTTTTTAAATTATAAAAAACAACACATCTTAGAAAATTTGGGGGGCCCGGGCCTCAATGACTCGAGGTCACTGATAGCTTATTACGTTTAACATATTCATTGAGGTACTAAAATTCTTGATTTCGTCAGGTATGTAACCAGGAGGAGCACTGGGACAAACCCACTCCCCTTGCCGGATGAAGAATTTTTTAGAGGTTGCAACCTAAGGACAAACGAGAATGGGTAGCCTCGATCATTGCCTATGTAACGGGCCCTGTTTCTCTCCCCAAAAGTTTTCGCTTTTTACTCTATTGGTATTGAGGACAACCAATAATGTTTTGTAGCCTGTAAAAGCAAAGTTTTGTTTAACAGCTAAAATAGAAAGATCTGGACTTTGACGTGCCGTAGGCAATACCAAAAGTTTCCTGCTAAAGCTTTCTTGACGTAAATTGGTTGAAAAAATCTGGTACGGAAAAAATTCCGTACCGTGCTGTAACGTACAGTATTTTTGCGAGGTACGAAATTACGGTACGGTATGTTTTTAGAGGAATATAGTACAGAAAATAATTCCATACCGTACCATAGTAACCCCTTGACCCTGGGTGTATGAAGGCGTGAAAAGTCAGTTATGAACACTGAGATAAACTTAAACATCACCACGTTTTTTTATCACGTCCTAGGCTTTTATGCAGTCTCGTCAGGGGCGGTTCCAAAACTTTATTAAAAGGGGTGGGGGAATGGAGTTAAAAATTGAAAAAATGCTTATCCTTGCAGTTTTGTGCTTCTGCTGGAAGTATTGTAACACTGATGCATTAAACACGCACAACTAAAAAGTTTGGGCGGAAGACTTGAGCCCCTTTAGCTTAGCAGGGTCGGGCAATGATTGCAATGCTTTCGCCGGTTAGCGTTTTACAAAACACAAAGGTGGAAAACGCATTTCTGGTCTGCAGTATTCTGTTTCCGATCATAATTAGCCTACTGTTTAATGTGTAATATCGATAGCCTCCAGGTAAACATTTAGATTAGGATATCTTTTTGTAGTATCTGCAAACAGTCGGCCTAAATGTATAAAAATAGGTAAATTTGTAAAAATAATCGTGCTCGGTACTTATTGAGACCGATCAGGATGGACTAGCTCTAGCAAATCAAAAAAAGTTTTTGAAATTGTTTTTTGATTTTTGGTTTTGCAAAAACTTTTTTCTTTCTGCTTTTTACATTTTTGTGATCATGGTTTTTCTTCGAAATTGAAAAAGTTTATATTGTGCAAAAAAGAAGACTGAGAAAGTTGCAACCGTCGCAGCTCAGCTAAGCATTACAACTTGCAAGTGAGAAGGTTAGCAACAGCAGCAGCTCATAAAATACATGAAAGTTGCTCCGATTTTGAAAGAGTTTTTGTAAGCTATTTTGTTAACACATCAAAGATTACTGTTTGGCTAAAGTAATATGTAGCCTATTCAGTATCAAAAGCCAAGATCTAACAGTCAGATATGTGATGTAAAAAATTAAAATATTCACCCATCAACAGTGCAATAATACGTTTTGGGTGCAACCACTCTCTGTGTGCTGCAGCCATGTGGGCCCCTAATTTCTTTCTTGCATATTACTACGTTCATCGTTTTGTTGTCTTTTCCCGTTTCTTGTACTGTTTGCATATGTTTTTCATCTTTCCGTGCTCTTTATTGTGTTGACGGTACGAAAATGAAAGACTTTGCAAAGTACCTATAAGGTAAACATAGTTTAATTAATTTGGTTGGATTTATTTACAAACTCCATCGGTCCGTCTTACGCTTGGGCAATCATCAGGGAGACTTATTCAAGTAAAACAGATATTATGAATTAAACATCATAGTTGTTTTGTTTTGATTTATTCACGCTATGCAATTTTTATTTTCAGAAAAACTATGTACTTTTTGAGGCTGTATGCTATAATATAACTAATTGATAAGATGCAAGCATTGATGCTGCTTCTGCTTTATGTTACAATACTTGTCAGGTTAACAAATGGCAATATAAGGAAACGCATCCCAAGCTCAACTCTTGAGACTATTTACAGTCGTACGGAAGACCGGTTAAATTTGCCTGTTTTGCCGGGTATTCCTACAGTTGGCGCACTCGAACCTCTACTGTTGAAAAGCCAATCAAAAGTTTTGAGCCAGCGAAAAAAATTAAGACAAAGAAATTTCCGAACGAACGAAAGAGATACTTACCTGAGCACTAATGAATTTGATGATAATGGCAGATCGAAGAAAAATCATCGTAATCGAAAGAACCAACGTGAAGACGCTTCCACAAAAAGTTCTTCCACTAAAAAACGATTGCAAAGAAACAAACAGAATAAAAAGAAAAAAAAATATATAAATTCTACTCGACATTTTCGATCTCATATCAAGAATCCTGTTGAAGTAACCGAACTTGGATTTGGAAGAAGCATAATTATTAAGACAACGTTAGACCAAAGTAAGAACTAATCATGATTAGATTAGAGATGCAAGTTTCACGAGATTGAGTAAGCTAGTAATTGCATTTACTGCTTTTCTGAATAATAAACGCCAGTTAATCGAATATCGGAAACGAGATTCAAATTGGTAATACAATAAGATGAAGATATGTTCTGCTTTTATCGTAGACCACTACCAAATTGTTTGAAATTATTTAATATTTTTTTAGTGTGTAACATCGCGGGGATGACTAAAATTCAATACTTTTTTAGTCTACGCCTAAAGTCTCATTTTTGTAATTAATAATCACTTTATTTGACTACAGAAAAGGAGCAATAACAGTGGTTTTTACTAGCATGTTTCATAAGATTGTTTGGTTCCATCAGAGTTGGGTCCAGTTCGGGCCTAAACTAGACAGTCCCTCTACAACTCAGATTCCCTATAAACAAAATTCAGTTATTATCAACGGACAATGTGTAACGTTTTACACAGCTGAAACAATGTCTTTTCTTGTGTTTTACACTGTTTACTCACCGCAGTTAATCTTTCTGTTGTAACTTGAAATAATGAAGACACCTCTTGTTTTGTAGGAAGGCGAAATAGCGGAAGCCTTATTGGCTTGAGTAGAGGTCAGCTAAAAAAATTGGATTCATCTGAAAGACTTCGTCAAGCGCAATTAGACATAACTGTACGTGTCGGATCGGTGAGATCTAAACGACGTCGAAGGAACCAGGAACTAAGTATTTCTCTGTCACTGATCCAGCCACGTGAAGACAAAGTTCCTTTGCGATTGGCAACAAACACGAAATCAGTCACATTACGACCTCTATCGATAGAAGATGTTGATACCAACGGTTCCGGTCGCTCCCGATCTCGAAGAATCGAAAAAACGTTTCGGTTCGATATGACTCGATTCGTGCCGAAAATAACAGAACAAACTAAGAATTTGACTGATTCAAATAAACAACTTTCAAATCTTTCAAATTTGCAGCATCCAAACTTTCTATTCGCCTTGAGTTGTGTTGTAGATCGGAGAATTATTCCTTGTTCAAAATACAAAGTCATATTGACAGGAGTTCAACGACTAAGGCTGGAAACAGTTCAGGTGTGACTGTTTATGTTGTAACAAGGAAGCTTATGAGACTTCAGAGCGATCACCAAGTTACGAGTGCTAACACTTTGATTGGTGAAAAAATCTACAAGCTAAACAAACTTGCTGTGACGCAGCAAAATCGAACAAAATACCTCAACAACCTGCACCAAAATCCCACTATAATTTTTCAAAGAAGAAAAATAAAGCCAAAGTAATTAGTAAAACTGGACGTTTCGACAACATAGGTTCAGTTGTCATCACCAGCAGTAAATGCAAGGCAGCAGTATAAAATCGAAAGAACTAGAATTTACAATTCTAACTATCAAGCTTCATACTGCCTTGTACGTACTGCTAGTAATAACAGTTGATCTATTTTGTCGAAACGTCTAGCTTTACGAATTATTTGGGCTTTATTTTTATTCTTTAAGTTGTTTTCGTCAGACATTTACTATTGTTTTTTATTATGCTAAACACACATCGAAGATGACAATACTTCAGGAGGAAGAATGAAACTCGCGCTGTCAGCCTGCTACAAGGCTGTTACTTTGCGTCATTGTGTGACCAATACGCAAATTGTTACAGTATAAAGCCTATTGGCCCAGTGCTTGCTTTGTTTTGAAATAAATTCTCTTGTGTGTTTTACTTATTGAGAAGTGTTCCATGTCGTTTATTATTGTTTTATTTATTTTGTGTAGTTAAGTAGTTCTTCCTCTGTTTGCGAGCCTTTGCCGTATTATGTTTGTAAAAAATTTGTGGCAGTCAACAATTTCTCTTTATTCTCTTATATGGGTCTATAGCGTCTTCCCACAAAGACCCGACCCTGATTCCAGTCACCAGTGGCTGCTTGCCTTTAATAAGATAGGTAAATTTGCGACAGTGTTGTATCTTAAATCTATGTTATGTTATGCCTATAGTCCCCAGATTTCACAGTGATGGCCTTGCTTGTTAGTTATGGATTCTATTGAGGACGTACAGCCCCAATTGAGTTATCCTGGTTAAGTCAATGGGAGGAAAAGAAATACCGATCTATTTGTTTAACATTAGGTTTTGAGCTTGTTTTACGGTTTGTTTTAAAATTCTTCAATCAATTGGTGTATAGCACAGGGATGCCTAGGTAAAATTTGAACTAAGGGAGCCCTGTATAATGCAAAAAATATTTTTATTTTATACCAGATGTTCTTAAACTTTTTCAGTACGCCTCTTTACCGTTAGTTATTTTTGCCCACGCCCCACCACCAGTGAAGGCTGTTGCCCTTCTCCCCCCCCCAAAAAAAAAGCTCCAGCGGGAGCCCTTTGATATTTACAAGCATTTTGGCAGTTTCGCACTTTTTCGACTTAATAGCTGTATTATTTCAAGATCACATCCAAAGTTTTTTCAGGAAGAGCGCCCCCAACTTTCGCATTTTTTGAAAATTCGTAGGCCTAATTTACATCATGTAATTGCAATTAAAGTGCTTTTTAAGCTACTTTTTGACGAAATTTTCTGAATCTAATACAAAAAATACTGTGGGACCCCTTTAATTGCCTCTACCCCGACCGGGGGGACCAAAATTCGGAGATGCCTTGATACGGCACTGCCCACCACGCTGCAAAAATATGAAGAAAATATAACAATTTATTTGCATTGTGTTAATCATCTTCAAGGGAAGAATGCAGCTGTTTCGGGGAAAAGGGTTTTGAAGTTTTAAGAAAAAAAGATTTCAAAAATATACTTTCGATCATTAAATCATTGCTATGCTATGCTCACGCCCCCCTTGCAAACTTTTTAAGCCTCCCAGGTTAAGAACCTCTGCTCTAAAGTCTAAACGTTCACATCGACTGGGCCGATTTGAAGAACCCCCCGTGGGCCCCCCCTACAAACAATTTTTTTTTAAACTAGGGGCCGAGCCCCCCACACCAAGGCACCCCCGGTATAGCTGATAAAGAGGATATTTCTAATGCAGACTATATGAATAAAATAAGAAGCTGTTTTTCGGGCTACAGATTTTTTACATCAAGAAAAATTAGTGATTGAATTCTTCTTTCGCGTTGTATATTGTAAAACAAATAAATTTGTAGACTCAAGACTCAAGCTGTTTTATTTGTGCCTGTGCCAGCATCATTATAATCACGGACATTCACACAGATGTGTTACAACAACAGGATGACTGCGAAAGGATCGTGAGGTCATCGAATCAAGCACCTACCCTAGCTTTACATGCTGATGAACCGCATTTGACCGGTACACGACTTGAGTTTTCAGTTGGCAATATTTATCTTTTTTTTTCTAACATTTTTGAGATTATAATTTAGAACTGAAAATTTTTTTCCAATTTTAAGAGATTATTTTGCAATAACAAAGGTGGCAGAGTCATTGCAAATTTACAATATTTTGTGCTATTTTTGAGCAAAAATCTCATAGCTGTTTCTACTAATGATTTTTGTAGTAGCCCATAATTTCAACCTTATTTAGCAATTCACTTTTTACTCATTAAAAACCGATTTGAAATTGCTATTTGTGCCATAAATTTCCAATTTCCTCGTTATATCTTTGATGTTATGCTTTCTATTACTTGAAAGGTGTTGTTCGTTTTTGAAATTTGACAATTTTTTTCGTGTTTTACGTGGCTCTTACAATTTTTTGTTTTTGTCACATTTTTGTGAATAGCCTACTTTCTTATGTCAGCATGGTGCGAGAAAATTTTTTAGCTTACGAAAAATTGAAATCAATGTTGGACAAAAATGAAAACGATTGTAAATCTTCGTTGTACTTGCTCTCTTACGCCGAAGATGTAATGAGTGGCAGGGCCTGTCTCCACAGCTCAGCGCTTGGGCAAAACAAGACCGAAAAAATGTCGCAGCGATGGCGAGCTGTTGGCAACACTATGTCCAATTTGACCGGCCCGGGAATTGAACCCTAAATCTGCCGCACTCTTCAACACTACGCGAATTTCCGTTGTTGGTTAGGCCAGTGATTCTCAACCTTTTTTTGTAATTTTAAAATTACAGTCAGTGCATGAAGCAACGCAGTTTCGAAAGTAAGGGGGTATAAAACATAAAGGGGAGAGGGTAGATGACAAGAATATGTAAAGCATCGCAAAAAATAGCAACGCAAGGCGTAGCAAACCATGACCGGTTTCGCTCATATTTTGAGCTCATCAGGTGATTATAGCTGGAAAATGGGGCAAAAATGACATCGAAGTGAAGGGATTTGAGATAAAGTAAAAGATCAAGAATTACAAGTAATACAGCACACCGTTTCCAGCGAACCGCATTAATTGTTCCTTTGGAAAGTTAAAAGTGGAAACAGAAGGTTTCATAGAGATGAAGCAAAAAGTTGTTAAATATGTCAGTTGCCAACGTAAGCGAAATGATGCCCATCAGCTAATCGGACCATTGTGATGGTCATCGAAATGAAATCAATTGTGTCGTCATCATCGAAAATAACAAACTAAGATTTAAATCAGGACCAAGAGAATTAATCCGAAACGACGAAAAACTCTGGCCTACCCTAATATCACTCTAAAATTGATTTTATTAGAACGGAAGCTCATGGGTTCAACCGGGGTGCCGCAAAGCTTTTTTGGTGGCTAGAGGGTGCCAATAGCAAAAATGCATATTGCATACCCCTCATCCTAACCCCCTGGATCCGTCCCTGGCCATAATCTAGATAAACCATCAAAAATGTCTGGCATATTTCAGTCACTTGGCACCATTTTTACTAAAAGGCAGAGTCAAAGGGGGGGGGGGGGGGCACAATGCATACGCTCCTGCTGCAAAAATATTTTTGCATTGTCCATAGTGACTGCACTCACTGAATACCCTTTTTCGATAAAAAGGATGCTACTGTAAAATGAGTGTTTTTTATGTGAAAACGGTAACTATTCGTCGGCGTCTGGATGCGAACCCCCCAGCCGCTGACGAATATTTGCCGTTTTTCAACAATAAAACATGTAATTTTTCGCACTTCTTATTAAAAATATACCTTTATTTATAGCAAAAATACTTTTGACATGTAGCCTAACAAAACTTGGATCATAGTTATCTGGTTGATCCACCCGGCTTGTGCTATGATGATAAATACTCTAGCAATGCTAGCAATGACAAGCAACTACAAGTACAACGGACCATCGTCAGTCGGACACAATAATTATCAAGACTGCACTTTATGCAAAAAGCTTTAGTTTTGTTGATCACACTATGGTCAAAGAGTGGTAGTTAGTTAGTTGCATATTTATCCTCCTATCACGAGAAAGTGATCAAAGCGCTATACGAGCTCGCTTAGGAGTTGCCAGCCATCTGTCTACCACACCAAGATGGGGGAATCGCGCTTAGTGCCTTTCCCAACGGTACAACAAGTAAACTTGCCGGCTTGTTCTCCACACTATCCCTTTAATGCTGAGCGTCAAGCAGAGAAGCTGTGAATACCAATTTTAAAGTCATTGGTTTGACCCGACTAGGAATCAAACCCGAGTCTACAGCTCAAGAGACAGACGCTCCATACCACTCGGCCATCTGAGCTGTTAGTAGGAGTGTAGGGCTAGGGCACGGTGCCCCCCTTGGCTGAGCCCTTGCCTGCCTACACCGAAACGAGCAAATGATATAACTTAAGAAGGCTAGTGGTAACTGAAAATATTTTTGGGGTAGCTATTGCCCTCTTTGCCCCCCCCCTGGCTACGCCCCTGCTTGACTAAAAGCCTACCAAACTTGAGAACCTGGGTGCTCTTTAATTTGTTCTTTATGATTAATACAAGGGTAACCGAAGTTACCGTACCATAGTGATCATTGGGTACTCTGGTACCATAGTGATCATTGGGTACTCCACACTCTGATAGCCTAATTGAAATAATATCACAGCATTCAACCTTTTTCCCAGAGTAGACAAATTGTGTGCAATAGCTCGCGGCACCCCAGCGAATCGCAAAAGGCACCCTAATGTGCCGCGGCATTGTGGTTGAGAACCACTGGGTTAGGCCCATGCATCAAAGCACCAAAGAAATACAATTAAACTTAAATTCACTATAGCCGTGTCAAACAAAAATGTGATCTCTTTTTGGCGAGGACTCAGCCCGTTCTGTAGTCAATAAAAGCTCTATTGTTTAATTTAGTTATGTTCACCTCCCACACTCAGCGTTAATTATCTAAAAAATTTTATAAATTGAGATAGCACAGGTAAGTCTGTAATGCAACAGCAGCAGTAACCGATGGATAGTGTACGTTGGAACGAGTTTAACAATAAACAAAAATGGCGGCCGGTGTAATAAAAGAAATATTTGCAGTTGCTTGCTTCCATACCGGCCGGTTAGCTCAGTTGCTAAGCGCACACTACTGGTGCGGGAGGTCTAGGGTTCGATTCCCGGGCCGATCAAATCGGCACAGTGTCGCCAACGGCTCGCCACCATTGCGACGTTTCTTCCGAACTGTGTAGCCCAGGCGCTTACCTGCGGAGATAGGCCCCGTCACTCGTTACATGCTTCGGCGTAATACGGCAAGTATAATGAAGATTTGATTTTGCTTGCTTCCATTTCATCGACGGCTATATGACTGAAAAACATTCCTAAGCTCTTGAAATACCCTGCATTCAAATTTCGGATAAAAAACGACGACTTAAACCACGCTGAACTTTTTGTTTATTGGGCTAGCGAAGATTTATTTCAAAAATTTGTATTTGATAAGCGTGCACTACTGATAAGCGAAGCGTGTGACGTCACAAAACATCAACTAGTATCTTTTTACGATCCATTTAACCAAGCCCACCTAGTAGCCGTAATAAAATTATATAAGAGCATTTTTCTAGGGCAAACCTGGTCGGAGTAAAAACTTGTCTGATAAAAATCTTAATTGTAAACAAAAGGTCTTAAACGATAACATATTGTAGACGAAGACGTGCATGGCACATATTGAAGATTAATTGGTACCACTGAGTTTTGAAGAAATAACTAAGAAGTCTTGTTGAAGCAGCGGCAGCGGAAATCCATCAAGGTTATTGGCCTGAGCATTTACCTTAGCTTTTATCGTGAAAGAGAAAAGGTTACTGTCACCCAAGTCATTTTTGTTTATAGTCTTCAACCAGAAGTGTTTGACTCTTCTCTGATATTTGGTAATCATGCACATTTATCAAACAATTCCAAAAATGTTTATTGAGAATTGTGACTTAATCTTTGCTCTCAGGTCAAAAAATCGACTTAGATACCATCCGCGTTAATTAGATATTAAAAAATTGAAAACTGTAAATGACAGTATGACACACTGATTTGCATTCTGATTTAAGACTTTTAAATATCTTATTACAAGAGTGCACACTGTTTTGAAAGTCCATGGCTGCTAACATAAAACTATATACAGTAGGAGTATTTTTTTGTATTTAGTTGCATGTTTATCTTCCTATCACGAGAAAGCGATCAATCCGCTATACGAGCTCGCTAAGAACTCGCCAGCCATCTGTCTACCACACCAAGATGGGGAATCGCGCTAAGTGCCTTTCCCAACGGTACAACAAGTAAACTTGCCGGCTTAATTGTTCTCCACACTGTCCTTTCAATGCTGAGCGTCAAGCAGGGAAGCTGTAAATAACAATTTTACAGTCGTTGGTGTGACCCGACTCGGATTCAAACTCAAGTCTACAGCTTCCGAGGCGGACGCTCTTACCACTCGGTCATCTGAGCCGTTGAATATCTTATTAAAAGAAGATATTTAAATTTCGATTAAAACGGAAAGATTAGCAGAAGTTTAGTAATTAAAAATGAAAGTAAGCTTATAAGTTAACAACAAATTGAAGTTTTCGCGTAGGATATTTTAAAGTGAAGCATAACAAATCATTTTTTTTTTTTTTTCTTTAAAGCTGAATAATTCAGAGCTTTGACTTCTCTGTCTTGTAGCTAGAGAATTATTATGGTACAAGCCCGTCAAAATCGCATTGTGTTTAAAAGTTAAAACTACTGAATGGGTTTACGTAACCATAAGCACATAAGCGGCATAATTCTAATTTTCTTACCAAATAAGATGATTGAAAGTTGTTTTTAGCACCTTGCTAAGAAAGTTGATCTGTTAAGTCACTGAAAAATGATGGCCTTAATTAGCCCAAGGCTAAAATTATCCATCTGCTACGATTACAAGTATCAAATCATTGTGTCAAGTTGTTTATCTATTTAGCATGTTGAAAAGCTTTTACTTGATAATTAAAAATCTTTACCTCGTTGACCTATGCCTATTGCCTTATCAGCAAATGCAACAGCAGATTTTTTAGTAAACAATATTCAACATTGGCAAACAAAGATGTGAATTTTTTGCTTAACTTTGCTTCACCACAAATTAAAAATAGCTCATTCGGAGTCAAAACACCGAAATGTATGATCATTATCTTATTATTACAAATTTCTTAAAGAATATTAGTAGTTTAATCATAAATATTACACCCAAACACAGCTAAAGAGACCGGGCTGAGGTTTTGGCTCGCTTTTGGAGCCATCGTCAAAGCTACAAACCTGTGCGCTGAGCTGTTCTGTCCTACTGGTCCTGCCTCATTTTCCTTTTTTCTTGCACCATTTACAGCTTCGATGGCCGAGTGGTAAGAGCGTCCGCATCGGGAGCTGTAGACTTGGGTTTGATTCCAAGTCGGGTCAAACCAATGACTTTAAAATTGGTATTCACAGCTTCCCTGCTTGACGCTCAGCATTAAAAAGGACAGTGTGGAGAACAAGCCGGCAAGTTTACTTGTTGTGCCGTTGGGAAAGGCACTTAACGGGATTCCCCCATCTTGACAGACGGCCGGCAACTCCTAAGCGAGTTCGTATAGCGCATTGATCACTTTCTTGTGATAGGAGGATAAATATGCGACTAAATACTATACAATACAAAACCAGCTCAGCATATAAGTTTGTAGCTTTAGCAACGGCACCAGAAGTAAGCCAAAGTGTCCGCCCAGTTTTTTTGGCTGTTTTTGGCTGCAATATCAAATTGCAAATATACTTCCAGTTGTACCGTTTGTCATATATTAATTGTGTTTTACAACCTTAAAAGCTTGCTACTAACTTTCATAATCACCTATGTTTATGCTAGTGTTGACTAGTAAAATTTGAATTCACATTTCGAGTGTATGAGCGGGCTTTGGCCTCGATTCGCAAGTTTATTGCCCCAACGAAAATGGAGTTGTTGACTTAGTAAACGAGATAACCGGGGATTCCAAATTTGCAATAGTTTTATTTTTTGCTGTATATTGACTTCGACGTTAACTTTACGTCGTCCTACTAGAAATAAAAGACAAAAAAAAAATTGGGTTAAATTTTGCGAGAAACACCTGCAATGGGCAGGCGTTTAAGCCCGTACTTCGGTGCAGGCCCATACTTTGGTGCAGGTAACAAGAAATATTGCCTCTGAATGTGTGGATTTACGCGATACGTTTAGTATCAGGGCCGGCGCGTCTATTAGGCAAACTAGGCAACCGCCTAGAGCATCACTCTTCACGGCATGCTTCAGGGGCATCAAAATGTCTTTGCCAAATCATTGTCGCTTTTATAATTTATTTTTGTATGAAAAAACATTCTGTTGGATAAAATTTTAAAAGTTGAAGGGTTTCGTGCGTTGGCTTTGCAACAATACTAAGTGCATAAAGATATTTGAAGCCGGTAGTTGCAATAACTCTGCCACTATTGTATTGTTTAAAACGGGGTTCTTAACCTTTTTTGTCTTGTTTAACCCTTGCCGAATGAAAAAAAGTAAAATTTACCCCCAGTGCAACACTACCACTTTTTAATACCAGAAAGTGAAGTTTGCTTCAATGCTTTTTCAGAAAATTCACCCCTTCGAAAGGAAAAATTTACCCCCAGAAGGTAAATTCACCCCCGGTTAAGAACCCCTGGTTTAAAACGTATAGCAACTACAGTATGCTGCAATTGCTTTTTTCCTGATCATTTTATCTCGGGAATGCGCCTGTTTACGACGTCACAAATGCATTTATGAGTGTTTTAAAGTCCTGCTCTAAAAGCTTAAATCCTCCACCACAGAAGGCTTGTGGAGGGTTGACAGAGAGAGTCTGCTGGTATCGCACGAATTGGGTTTCATAAAAATGCGTGAGTGACGTAGTAGACTAGCAATAGAGCACTAGCAGTGGTTAATGTGGATGTAAGAAAAGGAGTGATGGCAGGGGTGCCTTGGTAAAATTCGAACTAGGGGGGCCCCGTATAATGCAAAAAAAGCTATTACTTTATACCAAATGTTCTTAAACTTTTTCAGTCACGCTCCCTTTGGCGTTAGTCATTTTTATCCACGTCCCACTACCAGTGCCGTGTGAAGACTGTTGTACCTCCCCTCAAAAAAGCTCCATATGGGACCCTTTAATATCTACAAGCATTTGGGCAATTCGCGCTTTTTCTACTTGGTTACCAACTTTCCTCATTAGCTGTATTATTTCAAGGGACGTATCCAGAAATTTCCTCAAGGGGGGGCGCCCCAAACTTTCGTACACGCAGTTTCTTTCGGCGTGTGGCAAAATCAGGGCAAATTTGTAGCAGAATAAATATCAATGTTGACTCTAGGGGGGTCCGGGAGCATGCTCCCCCAGAAAAGGTTTGAAAATTTAATTGCAATTTACATCATGTAATTGCAATTATAGTGCTTTTTCAGCAACTTTTTGATGATATTTTCTTTCAAATTTTTTTGACTCTAATTGTTAGTCTTGTACAACAACATTGTGGGGCCCCTACAAATGCCCCTTTCCCCCCCAACCGGGGAGACCGAACTTCGGAGATGCCTTGATACGGCACAGCCCACCACGCTTCAAAAAGCATGCAGAAAATAAAGCCTAACAATTTATTTGCAATGTCTTAATCGACTTAATGGAAAGGATGGAGCTGTTTTGGGAAAACAAATTTTGATGTTTGACGAAAAAAAGATTTGAAAATACACGTTCAATCATTAAGTCACTGCTATGCTCACGCCCCCCTCGCAAATCTTTTACGAAATACGTTCACAACGACTTAGCTGATTTTAAGAGCCTCCCTGGGCCCCCCCTACAAACAGTTTTTTTAGAACTAGGGGGCCGAGCCCCCCCGGGCCCCCACCAAGGCAACTCTGAATGATGGTCAGTTTCATCGTTTCACGAATCACGATGTATGTGTTCACGTTGGTAGAGTAATATTGATAAAACTTTATTTCTGCATCTGGTTCAGCCAGTCATAAAACATGCAGTAAAATGAGGTAGGCAGGAGTCCGAAAAAATCATAACTATAACTAATATTACTCGCTTATTAAAGGTAAATATGTATGCAAGGGCTCGTCAAAATTAAAACTTTCTTAGGTATCAAAATTAAAGCTTGCCTATGGCATCAAATAGCCTTGCGCAGGCCCTGCTTCGGTGCCATTTTCAACGCTAAGATTGGTTCTTAGTTTTCCTGTTTCAGTTTCCTTGTTTCTTCATCATTGTCTGAATTAGTCTGGAGCGTTGACACTGGCATAAGAAGAGAGTCGAAATGTCCGATTATATAATATAGGCTATTTCTTGGCTCTATTGTCTGTAATAACGTTGCTTTATATTCCAATTTTTAAGTAATCTCACGGTCTATTCGATGAAATGTCGTAAAAAGTTAGACCTTCGTTTCTTATACTCTCAATCAAAACGTAGAATCAAAGTCAAGTTGTGATAATAATAACAAAAATAGAACATGGTAATTACAATCGACTAACGAGCTCAATCAGATTATAAAAAACATAAAAGCAACCTATGAGTAACACAAATAAAGCAACCGATATCCTTCATTTGGCAGAATATCGTAGATTAAACCCACACCATCTAAAACAGATAAAAATTTGGCTTCGTATAATGAATCATACCGGCCTACTATAATTTTAACGACACTTGAGGTTTCACTACTGTTTGGCACTTTGATAATATTGCAAGCTTCGCGATGTGTTGAGTCTGGTTGTCTAACGCCATCGCGCGTTTAAACTGTTCATATTTTTCAGCCGCTTCCTTGCGCTCTTGAGCCCGTTTTCGCAGCTTGGCAGAATCGGTTTGAGGTGAAACTTTTGGCATTTTTGTCAAGTCCTGGGCAGCATGTTTAAAAGATTTTTTGAAATCATCGTCAAGAACGGGCAACGAAGAAGAATGGTCTTTGTGTTTTCTTAACATTTTTCCTTCAATCAAACAAGCATCTTTACCTTCTTTTTTCTCATTGGCTTGACTTGGCGAATCTTCTATAAATTTTTTCACTGACCGTTTGCGCCTGAATTTTCGATAAGTCTTCAATGAAGCTAATGGCTTTGTTTTGGGATCTGATGAGTGGCTTGCATTTTGACGGAAATTCAAAATTTTGCTCGCACCATCTGATTTTTCATTATCTCTGAACTGATGTATATGGTTAAAAGGATTCAAATCTTTTACAGTGGCAGTCAAAAGCTCTTTTACAGTTTGTGACTGATTGGAAAATGCAGATGAATTTGGACTCACAGCATGAGAGAGCACTGATGATTGACAACTTCGACTGGTACCGATTGCAATAGTAAGTGTGTCATCTTGTGGATCTCCTAAATTCAGTTTTTTGATTTTTTCTATCGTACAAGCTTCTTTTTTGACTTTAATATCAAAAACTTCTTTTTTAAGTTCCAAGTTTTCGGACGGTAGTTCGACATCTTGTGAGGTTTTATCAGTGATTTCTTCACTGCTTTTAATGCTTTTTTGCAGCTGTAATTCATACGAATTCGGGAGAGACAAATCCACAACACGGCACATTACTTTTTCTCGCAAATTCAACGCTGTATTCAGTAATTTTTTTTCTGGTGATGAAAACCTAGATCGAGAATACGATGTCGCTGAAAAATAAAAAACCAATCAGTAAAATCAATTTTAGTGAAAGTTTATTTAGGCTAATATTATTACAAAGCTATAGCCAAGAAGCAGCTAATCACACTATTTTGGGCGGAGGTTTCTGCTTAATTCTGGTGCCATTGTCGACGCCAAAATCCCGTGCTGAGCTGGTTCTCACGCCATGGCGCAAAAGAAGAAAAATAGAGACGTGAGCTATAACGTCCGCTCAAGTGTTTTCAGCTCTTTCTTGGCTGTAATATTTATAATTAAATTGCAAACTAGCGACCACTTGTTTTATTTGCCAAAGTTTATGCAATATTCTGATATACAGTAAACCCAATGCGATAAAAAAACTGCATCATTGAAAATCCTATTTACGCAAAGACCCAACGCCAAATTTCCAAAAATAAAAACTTGGAAACATTAAGTAACTTACTCTTTTCAAATTTATGTTTAGAGTCGGTGCTATCTGCTCTGGCAGTCGTGATTCGCGCCAATTCCAATAAGTTGATGCCAGAGACTGTTTGGACCGGAAAGTTATTCATATCTGGCAACCGGACTTGTTTTCTCAGCGGAGAAAGATTCAAATTGTTTTTTCTTTCCCTTGCTTCTGGACTAGGAACTTCAATGTCGTCATCACTGATATCATCAGAGTCACTGTCGGATGTGCTGTCATCATTTTCAGCTCCTAAGTTTTCGTTTTCTCTAAAATCATTTAACAAAACAAAAAAAATGAAAAATTACGGTACAGTAAATCAAAAAATCTGTGCAAACAATATAACTTAAAAAATAAAACATTTTAGGATAAAAGTTCGAGGATTTAACATTCTGGAAAAATTTTGTTCTATTTCAGGTCATATTAAAATAAACTGTTATTAAGGAGGAAAAATAAAGCCCATAAGTCTCAAAACTGCAACTTGTAAGTTAACTTCTGGGGTTATGCTGTAATTTGTAGTTAAAATTGTAAATTCTAGTTCTATCAGTTTTGTGCTGCTTGCTTACTCTGTTGATGATGACAGCTGAATTTACGTTGTCGAAACGTTCAGTTTTGAAATTTACTGTGTGCTTTGTGTTTCCTCCTCAAGTTGTTTTCGCCCCACATTTATTGTATTCCTAAATTGTAATTGTAAATATTTGCTTACGTTTCAATGTCTTGTACTGGAGGAAGAAAATTTTTTCGGCTTACATTTGACAGTCTAAAAAAATACGGTACGATATAAAAATAAACAAGACAAAAATAAATACTGTAAATAAATAAAGCAAGCACATACAGTATTTCTAAAAACCATATTTTAAGCTAAAATTTACATCTCTATTTTGACAAGACGAATTTTTAAAGATTTTTCGCTATTTAAAACTCATAAAGTTTTCTGTTCATATTGATTAATACGAGAAAAAGCTTAATGACCTTAATACGCCAAAAAATGGTAAAGTGTCATAAAGCGGTATTCGTTGATAATACAGTACTTAATCCGGCATTTTATCTTGCCCCAATTCAAAAGGTAAGAGTAAATTTTTACCTTGAAAGGCGAGATAGTCTTGGAATTCCTAAGCTTTCATAAACCTTTGAAATTTCATTGGGTCCGTATTCCTCATAATTTGAGTTTTCTTCTTTTAGACTCGACTTCCTATTTCTTTTATATTCGGCCATGTACTGGTGAATATCGGCATGGTACAAAAAGCAGCTGTTGGCTGCAAAAAAAACAAGAAAGTTTTTTTCCCAAAAAGGGGCATTGACGTAAAATTAACAAATTGAGGAGAAAAATCAGACCACACACAAAACGGTACGATTTTTCTTACGCGAATGATATTTAAGACTACGATAGAGTCGGAGGCGATGACGTAAACATACGTCAAAGTTGCAATTGGATTGACTCTGTGGTGCGTCATACCATTGGATAAAAAGCAAAACTGTATGAATTCGGACTCAGTTAAAACCATTTTTTTAAATTTTTATGTCAAGACTGAGATGAAAATCAAAAAATTCGCTGGGTAACATAAATCGTCATTGATGTCAGAAGTTGAACACGTAACTTCAATACGATCAGAGTACCTGGGACCCTACTAAAGCATGTTAGGCTTGACATAAACTATTGATGAAACTCCAGTAAAGTGAATTTCTAAAAGTAACTCCATGACCTCCATGCAGCAACAGATCTGCGGCCATATCGTTATTTTTTGGATAAATTTTAGCTGGTTGCATTCACATAATGAGACATGAATAGGCCAAAATATTGGTTCGGTCTATTAGACGCTGGTTCAACAGTCGGTAGATCAATTATGGGTCACAAGCAGATATTTCAGGCAAAAATTTGTTACTGGATGAGCGATGTTGTTGTTTTGGGATAGCTGCGAGCTTTTTTTTCGCTGTAAATAAACGAAAATCTAATTTTTTCCAAGTTTTATAATTTTAACGTAACCATGTAACTTAAATAAGATAATTCGAATCATAAGATAAAATTTATGAAACGGATTCACACCACACTTGCTTTTGCTGTCATTATTCCGGCTTTTAGTTTCATCTTTTTTGTTTTTCTTTTTATTGTCTTTTACTGTTAGTTTGATTTTAGTTTGGCGAGTGCTTCCTTTGAGAGATGGCTTTCGTTTTTTACTAGAATTATCTTCCCATGGCGTTAAAGGACTGCTTCCCCTAACCAATCTTTCTTTTGATATTGAGCCTCTTAGAGATGATTTTCTGGTCAGAGATGAACCAAACGAAAGCTGACTATATCCAGAGTTTTGGGGTGTAGCATCCCTAGGCGACATATCACCACACAAAACTATAACTACATTGCTAACGTAGATGTAAATTAAACATAGCCAAGTTTTAAGTCAAAACATCAACCCTAAAAAACTATTTCAATCTTACTAAACAAACGTAAACAATAATTAGACCACTTGAATTACAGAGGCCAAGACTATAAGAAGCGAGAAATTTTATAGCAAACCTACATCTGCCTCATGGTGTATCTATAGCTCGGATACATAAACCTAAATATGTATAAACAGTATCTAATCATGAGTGTTTATGTAGCAATATTCTAGTATCACAGCTTGCTGCGAACCTTAACGATCAAATCATTGTTAGAACAGTCGCGAAAACTGAGAAAGGTCTAGAGGTCAGAGGTATTTGAAAAGACACTCGATAGTTTTCATCACTCGCTTTCAAGCAGACTTATTGAATTTCAATGAAGCTTAGTGCTGAAACAAAACATCTTCACTTCATAATAATCATTCGTATACACTTTATAGCCATCTTGAAAACTTTATAATTCGGGAGTATGAGATCAAAACGCGCTGAATGAAAAAGTTTTAGCAGCTTTTAGATGCAAGTAGTTCTTTGTGCTCTTTGGAACTGCTATAGATTTATTTATCACAGACATCATTCAACATTCAAAAACATTCTGGTAGTAAATTCTTTCGTCATGACAACACTTTAATGACTGAACGTAAGATTTTCTTGATACCTCCAGGTAACCTAGTAATCTATATTCTATTTACCACGCTAGCAAAGTTATTTTGAATAAAAACTAAAAATATGAAAGATGACATTCGACTGATTTGAAAATAACGTTTTTGACAACAAAAAATTGAGCACAAATTTTGGTTTTATAGTTTTTCCGAATTTACAGAAGTTAGTGAAGAGTTTTTTCTTAAATCAATTAGGCCTGGGCAGCTGAGTTTTTTACTGATTAATATTAGTTTATTAAATCACTGTTATTCTTATTTCTTCCTCATATCTTATCTTTTTACATGACGCCCATGCATGGTGAATGAGCCGAATAACTTTGGCTGTGATCGTCTTGACTTTTTAATACTGATTATCGATCCTTAGGCTAGTAATAATGCATATAGCAGGCAAGAAGCACTTAACTCAGATCTTAAGACTGCATCCAAGACCCTACACGTTTGATTAAAATTTTTGCTAGCTCAAAAAATCTGGCTATTATAAAGCTACTGCAGTTACCGCTATCGTAGTTGAAGCATAAGCTTGCGTTACGACATAAGCTTGTCTTCGTGTAATCATAGTCCGTAAATTACGGAATAGTCCGTAAATTACGGACTATGATGTAACAGACCTCAACCACTGCTACGCGGTTCTCGCTATTCTACTTTACTTTCGTATGTTTGTATTCCAACGCCCGCCAACATAATACTTGATCTTCTGTAAAGCCATTTTCTGATAAGAGCCACTTGACATTGCATTCTTAATATCTTGTTGTGGGTTTAAATACTCAACCAACAATGATAAACACATTGTCTGTTGTTAGCTCGATAGTATGAATCTTTGATGTTACAATTTAAGCTTTTTCACTTTACTGTTATATGCTCATCTTAAATGTTAATTTTAGGAGGTTTTATAAGCTGAAGTCTTTTAATTTATGTTCTAATTTACTAATATAGCCTAGGCTATTTTCCTTTCCTGCTAATTTTTATTCGACAAATTTTAACTTTATTGTTTTCATTTTAAAATTATGTTATCACTCTAGCTCAGTGTTGTTCAATCTTTCTGGTGAAGCCGAACCCCAATGAAACATTCCAGAGACTCGAAGAACCCTGCGTATTAATTTAACTTATTAGTTTATTTGAATCTAGCTCTAAGTTGTAAGCTAGCGGAAGTTGGAACCCCTGTATTGTGCTGGCGCAACCCTAGGGTTCTGCAGAACCCCGGTTGAAAATCATTGCTCTAGCTATGCATTGAGCCCGAATAGAGCCGGCGCCAGAGCAGTCGACTTAGGGGGGCCAGGCGTTTACTAGGGGGGAGCAAAGTTTGAAATTAAACATAAAAGCCGCTGTTTTCAAAAGAGTAAGCTTGTTAATTGGGCTCCCAAGAATGTCGGTTGGGGGTGCCACGCTCCCTTGGCGCAGGCCCTGAGCCCAAAGCAGCGTGTCCGCAGTTATCGATCAGAAAATGAACGCGAAGCGAGATAAGTGAGTTCCATGCTTCAAATAACCAAAGTCATAGAAAAGTCTTGCGGAAAAAATCCGATGGTAGGTTATTCACTTTTCCATTCAAGCTTGTAGTTGCCAGTTAATTCTATCCAATCTTCAAAATTACGTTATTTTATTACTATGCTCAATGCTCATACACCTATACCTACAGTAAGTTGTCTATTGAATGCCGAGAACTGACTAAATTTGAAATCATTTTTGAGCGAACGTTTTGTGCTAGGCAAATGCAGTAGGCCTTCTGGTATTATTTAGCTTCTTTCCTTCGCATATTCGGAACGCTTTGAAGGTCATCAATTCGTAATTCCAGCGCAAATAAAAGTCAATTTTTAGGCGTTTTATCCATTTCTGTACAAACAAGGAGCGATTCTTTTTCCATTGTTAAAAAATCGAACAGATTGTGATTATTTACTTCCAATGTCAGCAATGCAAGATTCCTGGCTGAAAAGAAGACTCGTCTGTGTAGTTGTCGCTCCTTATTTTGTTGACTATGACAGCGAACACCAATTCAATTGTTTGGTTCACTGCTATTGTAATTCAAGATATTTTCTTGGCCGTTCGACGCAACCTGACGTCAGATCAATTTTATTCTTGCGTAATTTGATACGAAATTAAAAATTATTTCTGTAACATGCATGGAAATATGAGTTAGCTTTTTTACGTCCGACCGAAAGCGGATAGAGGTGAAACTTTCACAATCGTTCTGACACTACAGGCATACTAAAGTCGGGACTTCAGAGCATATCTGCTTAGACTGCTTATGCAGAATGATACGGAAACACTCATTTTCAGAAAATGTCAGTCGGCCAACCACTGCCATTATTACAACTACAATGCAATCAAATGTAAATATGAGCAAGCAAACTCGTTATGCAGCAACGTTTTGGCATTGGGCCACCCTCACACAAAATAAGCTGTGTTTTAAACTTCTGAAAGACAACGAATTTCGTACTAGAAAGCTTCCCACTAATGAAATCTTTGCAACATTCAATCGACTCCATAATGCTTCGCCAACTATTTTTCAAATTAGCAAAAATTAATCAACAATAACTTGCGAAAAAAATGGTGGACACAAGAAGGGATTAGCTGCCAAGCAATAAACGTTATAACCAGTGCGTAGGCTATTTATAAAAAAGTTGAGTCTGAAATCTGAATGATCAGTAAAATGAGCTAAACAGAGAAAAAATTTCACACTGGAAAAAGAAACCTAATCATGAAAAATTTTAATCAAGTGGGTTTAAAATACCTACGGCAAAAATAGCATTTTGAAATTCAACTAAAGATTTCTTTTTACAAACATTTCGGCAAAACAATACCTGTGGCAAAAATATGTATTTTGAAATTCATCTAAAGATTTCTTTTTACAAACGTTTCGGTTACATTTTATGCCATTATCAAAGTAAAACAAAAAAAACACTAGGCAAGAATTAGACTAACATTTTGGGTTGTGACAAGGATCATGAAGAATGCCCAAATAATATTAGGCACTGAAGTAGAATAAAAGATGCTTTGAATCAAGGGCGTTGGAAGGTGGAGGCTGAGGCTCCCCTATATTTTTTTCAGATCCCCCATAGAAATTTTGAGCCCCCCTGCAGCCCCCCTTTCAAAAATTTATAACTGCAGTACACCTTATTGCATTTCAACGATGGCTTAAGGTATCACTTGTTATTCGTTTCTTTTCTTCATTGATACCATCAAACCAAAGTATTAACTTTTGCAACTCTATCTCTATGACAAAAGTGAACAAAATGGCAAAAACTGTTGGATTTCCTGGTACCTTCGTGTAGAAAGCTCTTAGAGCTTTATTATGATGTCACTGTTAAATTTTCTCCAACTTTAAAAGAAACTTTTGGGCAAAACAACAAGATGTCAAATTAGAATTAGCTAGCTTATCCCAGAAGCGGTGACGACTGGCGCAGCGAGAAATTTTTAAAGGGGGGGAGGGGAGGCGAATTTTCCACAATATTTTCAAGCGTATTTTTTAGGCAGAACAAATTTGAAGCTGATTGAGAAACAAGAAAAGCTCTAGGGGATCCGTGGGCATGCTACCCCGGAAAAATTTTGAAAATTTACATGCTGTAATGGCTGTTTTAGTGGTTCTTGAATAATTTTCAGGCAAATTTGGTTTGGCACAATGCCCCCACCCCTAAATACGCTCCTGCTTTCAAAGAACCTGTCCTCCTTTTGCGCAGTGAAAACATGGTAACCCTACTCATTTGGCCAACATAGGTGGCGAGTGAAAGTGAGAAAGTAACAAAACTTGCTTTGCTATGGGGCTGCCTTGAAAAGTTGCCGTTCAGTTGAAAGCGACACAGAAAGTTGAAACCTTTGATCTAAATTCAGTGGTGCAAGTTTTTCAAGCTTTGATGTCCGATTTCAAAGTGGTGATTCCATAGAATTGGGAGCGGTGACAAGAACTAAGGGAAGCAATAATACTGTGCGTTGTTATATTTAAGATGGACCACACTACAGAAACAATTGTCCACAAGCAAAAGCTATTATACAGTAGGCTTATTAGACAGGTCACATTGCAAAAAATTGTAATCAAACGGGAAACGACAAGGGGTCATTGCCTGCACCAGGAATGATCTCAAAAACAACAATGGCGTAATCATACTAAGAATGAAGGTCAAAGTGAACGGAAGGTCAGTGCGGGCTCTTATCGATAAGACGATAGCGGCTGTACGCAAGCGTTGATCAGATCAGATTTGCAAACGGAAAAACTCTACGGGTGTAAAAAGATATTGACTGGTGATGAAGGCTGATAACGTGCGATGGTGAAGAGTATCGTCGACATTGGCCGAAAAAACGGTAAAAGTACCTTGCATAATGATTCGGACGATGGTTCCGAATGTGGATGTTATACTTGGGACCGATGTGTTCTGGAATTTTAACTTTGCTATGATAGGCCTAATGGAAAATTTTCTGTTTTTACCATTAATGGCAGTAGTACAGGAAAAGAAGAGCAAAGTATGCCCAGTGCTGGATTTCCGGGAACCTAACGACTTTTGTGGATTGCAGTAAAGCAGATGCCGACGTTGGTGATAAAAAATTGAGGTTGTGGAGACAAAAATCATCAAATTGTGCGTTGCTTGTATAATATTGGTGTATCTCGTATCGAGTGTAGTATGCATCAGTGAGTTAAACTCGAAGACACTTTTTACGAGTTGCGTAGGCTTGGTTTCGGTTTAAATTGTGCCCAAGAAATTATGAAAGTCGTTGTGGCTAAAGTGCTGTCGCTAGATGAAAAGATAAATGCTGCAACTGATCAACATTACGACGATATCATTATTGATCCACCTTATTGATCAGCATGCTTCCCATTGTATGGGCAAAATGTCGGAATCTGACTTCGGGTTTGATCTTGTTCGAAAATTCGGATTCGAAAATACGGAATCTGAGCCCTTACAAAGGAACTGCAGGTTCGACCATTTGTCAGCTAAACACTTCAGGTTCGAAGATTCCGCACCTGAGCCCATGCAAAAGGAGCGTTTTTGCTACGCCATTTCGCCCATACAAAGGGAAAGAATCTGATCAATAGGGTGATTGATCTCAATATCGAAATTAGTGTTGATACAGTAAGGGACCATCTTGTAAGATTCGGGCTTGTGACCAAACCTCTTGAAATGTTGCATTCTGCTCAAGTGCTTGGTTTGGAAATGTGAAGTAAAAGAGGAGATTCGATGGAAACGAAAGATGAGCTACAACCCCCGAATCTGAAACAGCTAACGAAGCGTTAATTGTTTTCAATTTGTGAGAAGCTGGTTGGACACAATCCGGCTGTGAGGTGGTTAAGAGTTGCAGCAAGTTTCGTCCAGAGGGGATGCGAAGAAAGCGCTTGGAACAATCTTGTCGGTTCGGCAGCCGTGGAAAGACTACAGGATGTGTTGATTCGCCTTAGCAACGACGATCCAGTGGAAGGGGTGTGGTCAGTTTCTCCGACCGAAGTGTTGAATATTTGGTGTGATGCTAGTACGATTGCGTGTGGCGCTGGTTTAGAGAAAGGAAATGAAGTGATGGAAGACGGTGCATGGCTATGAAAGGTCGATGATGGTACTCACGTTATCTCGCCGAGTTAAATGATGAGGTTAAAGGAGTCATATCCGAGTTAATATAGCTGTGAATTGCTATAATGACGGACTCTGTTCCAATTTATACTTGAAATGTCATCGATCTTAAAGGAGACCCGGCCGGAGGGCCATCAAACCTGATTTCATTTTTAGTCTCATTGTTTTATACCATTTTTAGTCTCATTTTTAGTCTCATTGTTTTATACCAAAAGGGCTCTTACCGGAATTCACTGAAGATGCGTAGATGGCTTAGATTTGCTGTAAAACTCTTGTTTTTTTCAACAAAAACAATTTTTTAAAGACACGAAACTCAAATTTTGTGAAAATTTGATAACAAAGGAGGAACAACGCAAGCATTGGCTCAGCAAAACGAAATTAAGATCAAACTTTTTGTTGTAGGCACTAATAGTAGCCTAAAGGTCGTTACCGTTCATATCAAAATCCCAGACGCAACAAAACACTATTAGGGAATAACTTCTTGATGCTTGTTTACTGTTCCGTTGGTTGCTTAGCCACTTGCATTTATACCGCGCCGTACTTTTATCGTATCGACTCACTGTGACCTACTGTATACACAAAAACGCCATAAACATTCGCAATTATATGCGCGACTGGAAGTTGACTTTTTGCTTTCTAGCAACGAACGCGATGTGCGGTCAGAAATCAGTCTGCGGCCAGACTCAGAAATACTGTAAGTTTTATTTTGAGGAAGCTTACGATTTAAAAACATTAAAGAAAAACTGACGCTAACAGTCCGCAAAAATTTTATGAGCCAGTCCTAGCCGAAACTTTTTTACAAAAGTGTAATTTTTTCTGCAATTTAAATCATGATTTTGAAAAGCGCGGGGCCCGTAGCAAATGCTACTTCTGCTACGTGGTTAATCCGGAACTGGTTGTTGGGCCACCGTCATATTTTGTCATTTTAGAGAGCCATGAGCAAAAAAAGGTTGAAAAACCCTGGCATAGATACAAATACCAACGTTCAGTGAGATAAATAAAAAAGTGGCAAGTAAAATAAAAACAGTGCGATAGGTTAAATAAATAGTGGGGCAAGATAAATGAAAGTAAAGAGACAAGCTAAATACAAACAGTCTGACAAGCCAAATTAAAACTGTGTGGCAAACTAACATAAACAGTGTGACAAGTGAAATGAAGAATTGTATGAAAGCAGTGTACATTAACACTTAAAGCAGAGTTTCTTAACCAGGGGTGCCCGCACCCCCAGGGGGTGCGAGAAACGTTCCTAAGGGGTGCGCGGATAATCAACATTGCTCTTGACAACTGAATAATTTTTTTGGTCTCTACTAAATTTTGCGCGGAAATTGGACATCTGCGGACGAGATGACCTCTTTTGGTCTTCACTTGATTTTGCACGAAAAATTGGACATCTGCGGACGTGATGACCTTTTTTTCGGTTTTCATTGATATTTTTCAACTCTAAATAGGGGTGCGAGAATTGGTTGTTGATTTAAAAAGGATGCCAGCAAGTGAAAAGGTTAAGAACCACTGACTTAAAGTATTGATGACAAGTGATTGCCAATGGTAGCCCACTGATTTTGGCACATTATCATGATCATTAACATACTGGTGCAGTTTAGGTGTATTATCATAATCATTAACATTTAGGTGCAGTGACCATGCTTCTTTTAGTTATTAAATTCATGCTTTAACGGTTAACGTTTTGTCGCTGTTACCTTTTTTCGGCCGAATGTCGTGATATGCGTTGTTTCTATGTACTTCGATGGTCGTTGAATAAAACACTGCTACTATTACTACTATTAACATACTGTGGAATAAAACAAATGTAAAGAAGCTTTGACCACCAAACTAAACTTAAGAAAATACGTCGTTTGACATTTAAATAAATGAGGAAATGAACAAACAATTATGTGCATATTAGCATTGAAACACGATCAGAAAACATCTACCGGTACTACACTGCCCAAAAACTCGCAGCTTTAAACAAAAAGTAGCCCAAGAAACCGCAACCCGCAAACTCTGAAATTTTTCCGCAACTTCGTGTCAAAGCCTGCCCAATTGGGCGGAAAAACCGCCCAACTGGCAACACTGAGTAACGTAACGAAACTTTTGGGGTTTGCAGCAATGATGGGCGTAGTCACAAAAAACTGACTCCACATCCGCTCTGAAATCCTGTTTGTCGACAAATTTTAGGATCCAAATTCGCTCCGAATCCAAAAAATGCAGCCGGACTCCGGCTCCGCTCCGAATCCGGCTTCGTGCCCATCTCTGACAGGTGCCTTTCCTTGGTTCAGGCTAAAATCCGGATCCGCTCCAAAAATGGCGTTAATTCAAAAACCCAAATCCGGATCCAGCTTCTCATCCAAAAAATGCAGTCGGACTCCTCCTCGGTACCCATCTCTGGTTTGCAATCGGTGGTTTATGCAAATCAGTGCAGCCACTCGTAGGGATTTCTCCCTACAATGGGGATTTTTTGACATCCGTAGGAAGTAGGAAATCCCTAAAAGATTTCTGCTTGTCCGTAGGGATTTTCAGTAAGACGTGTTTTAAAGATTCAATTTTGATAGTAATGTGTTTACTTTGTTAGTTAACACACTTCAACAAATTTTGTAGTTTTTCTGCGCATATAGGACTCCTCTGACTTTTTTCAATAATCACCAATCCGTAACCATTATTATTCATGATCCGTGACAAACAAAAGTTAGTGCTCGCGTGCTAAGTCGTGGCAGTTATTTTATTGGAAGAGACGAAAAGCACTGGCACTCCGGCAGGCCTTTTGTAGAAACAAACAAGCACTCCGGTGCTGCAACGTTTTAATGATGGAAACCGGTCCCACCCACGTGACAGCGACGTCATAAGCTTTATCAATATTTTGGCACCAATGCCAATGAGAAGATACAAATTGGAGGTTACAAAGAGGCATATTGAAGTTGTTATCTCATTAGTGCTGCAGTTACTGAACTGGTTCACTCCAAATAATTGTCTGTTAGCTTTAAAATATTGCTAGGGAAAAGTATGGATTTTTTGATGACTCTCTGTAGGGGAGAAGCAAAATTTTGTGTGGCAGCGCTGTATGCAATGGGCTAGAATTTACTACAGTAATCAGTACAAGTTGTCGTGTAGACTCTGTATCTGTGTATAGTGTAGACTAAGTGGACTACTGGTACTGAAAAGTGCGTTAAACTAGATTTGATTCTATCTGTACCTGTGTGCGGGCCTCCATTCTACTGGTACGTCATCATGGAATATGAAGGCAGGTTTTTAGATTTGAATTTGAGTCAATGGATTGTGGATCATCTGAAGCATTTGGGATTTAGTAGACCGACTCCTATTCAATACAACTGCATTCCTGCTATTCTTGAAGGTAAAATAGCCTACATGCAGAGGTATACCTTGTACCGGTAATAGCCTACATGCAGTACCGGTAATGGGTGCAATAAACTGATAACCCTTTTTGTTCTAAAATGATAACGGTAATCGATAATTTTGAAAAGGCAGTGTCTAGAGCATCGGCCTGTTTCCATAACCAAAAAGCTGCTGCACCTGCAGCTTTGTTTATTTCTTAAATGATGTGCTGTCACGTGGATCGATTTTCCCACGCTGCAGTGAACTGCTTGTTTGTTTCTAGAAAAGGCTGCCAATGCTCTAAACACTTCCTTTTAAAGAAGCCATTGGTGATAATGATAATCGATAAATCTTAATCTCTTAAAGCGATATCGGTAATCGATGAATTTTTTCGATACACTAAGGTAAATGTTGCGGCAAACTTTCAATGTGCTTAACAAAGTTTTTTTTGTAAGCCAGGTTGCAAAAATGATTTTCCAGAATTTTCAGAAAAAGAGAGCAGTTTATGAAATTTGCCGTGGCATTAAGTAAAACAAGGAGACAATTTTTGAATCGCAAACAGACATTATTGCACCATATTGTATTTTACCAGAGCACCAACTCACTAATTTTGAAGCGGTTTCTCTAATTATGGAATAGTATGCCATACTATTCCATAAATAGAGAACATTCTAATTATGAAATAGTATGGCATAGTATGGAATAGTATGGCATAGTATGGCATAGTATGGAATAGTGTGGCATAGTATGGAATAGTATGGCATAGTATTGAATAGTACGGTATAGTATGGAATAGTAAGTAAGGCACTGTGGTATAGTATAGCAGAAATGGGTGATAGGACGTTTGGGGCACTAGAGTAAAGGGGCCCATATAAAGAGTCAAATTGAGGATGAATGGCCCTCAGGGTTAAATAACTGAGGTTATTTTCAAATTATATTTAACAGAAAATTCAACAGTAATTAAGGGAGACTGCAAAGTGAGCTTGCGCTCTTCAAGTCAGCAGCCACCCATTAAATATCTCAATTACGATTGGCTCCAGCCACAAATTGAACCCGTCTCGTAGGATCTGTCACCTGCGCGCGGTACCGCTAGGCCATGTCGCTGACAACAAATGGTCCTCAGGTTAAATGTGCTTCAGGCCTAATTTAGGGCAAAAGGAGTCAAAGGTCCTCAGGACAGGATGTTTGAAGCAATAAATGAGCCCTAGGAATAAGATGTTAATTTAGAGCACTGGGGCATATCCTATGCATAACTGGGGCTCTAGGACCAATGGGCCTCAGGGCATTTGGGGCAATAGGGGATATGGGTCTCAGCATGTTTTGATCCCTGGCATAGCCGAAGGAGACAGGAGTGCAGGGGGGCGACTGCAACAACGTCGCAACAGCGGCGAGCCTCTCACACCGATAGCGATGTTTTTAACCACTACGCTAAGTGGTCGGTAAAAGGCAAGTTTGAATTTGAATTATCACTTGCTTTGCGCTATCATCAGAGCTACTAAAAAAAGAAGGTTTATAGCTTGTAATACCACAAAATTGCTGCAAAAAATCGATCCTACGGTAAATCTGCAATGATGGATCAATTACGTCAAACTTTTAACACAAACAGTCAATTAATGAACTAAGGACGTTGAATTAAAGACTTGAACTTACTTGGTGCTACAAAACCGCACTACATTTAAAAGCAGAACCACATCCATTACAATGCTACTGGTACCTTAAAATGTCGTTTTTTGAACGTAGAAAACAAAGTTTCTATAAAAATTCTCTCCCTCTTGCCGTTTGCCTTCGAGAAAAAATTGGCACGTATGTCGGCTGCGCATTGCGTCATTTCGAAGAAAAAACGAACGTGCAAGTTATAGGACAGAAGACAGGCTTTTAAACGTAAATTATTTGCATGGTCTTCACGGGAAACAACGGTGGTGATCATCGAAATTATACCGTCTCGGTTTGATGTCGATTGATTACTGCCTACTGCTACACCATTGAAGTGGCTTTCCTCATGAAAAAACTCGCAGAGCCGAAAAAATATACTTGTAAACTAAATTTAAATCCACTTGATATAAAAAATTACCAACGCAGTCTAAGGTTTGGACTCGGTTCTACTTTTGTAGCGAGTCCAAACAAAATTTAAGTTTTCAAACTTGCTCCAAATTTTTTCACGTAAATCAAAAAGGTAAATTTTATTTTTACCGAGTCTACTCCATGCAGTTTTCCTGAACTTTGAAAATATCCGGTATCCGGCTGGATAGCGAAGTTCTATGCGGCCGGATACCTCAAAAAGCGCCAGATAGTGCCGGGTACTGAATACATATTTGGTATCCGGCACATCGCTAGTTGTAGCACATAAAATATAAGTTAATGTTGAGTTGAAAACAGAATATTCCAAAGAAAGCAAAAAGTTGTGAACTTTTGTGAAATCAATTAAAGCCGTTCATTTTTGCGAAAATAAAACATTGTGGTTAAAATTTAGTCCTATCGTGTAATCCAAATTATTTTGCGACGTCCCTTAAAAATTAAAACAATGTCCCAGGGCGTCACGACCCACAGTTTGAGAACCACTGGACCAGGGTATACCATGTGACATTGAAGAAAAATCACCTTAATTATGTTCAAAACGGATAAATTTAGATGAAGTGAAAATGTTATTATATATACTACTACTAAACTTTTTAATAGATGTTGTTCATTTAAGGAAAAGACTGTTTTGGTTGCTCGAAAACTGGAAGTGGAAAAACGGCAGCATTTGCACTTCCCGTCTTGCAGAAGTTATCTGAAGATCCTTTTGGAATATTTTGTCTTGTATTAACTCCAACTCGTGAACTAGCATATCAAATTGGTGAACAGTTTTCGTTACTTGGAAAACCAATTAACCTGCGACATGTTGTTGTTGTGGGTGGAATGAGTAAGTCATATATTTGGTGTAATTTTCCTAATCTGCTCATGATACGTGACACGGTTACTTTTTCCATGACCTTTATTGCATTTGTGTGAATTACGTGAAAGCTTTGCGTTGTTTGTTCTTGGTGGAGTGGTCATTAAAGACAAAGTTTCAACTCTATCAGGCCTGATGTGCGTGTTGGTAGATTTTTTGTTTCGAAATCAATAAACCTAAATTGCTAAGTGTAAACACGCAGAAGCTAATTTCTTCCTGCTTTGTAAAACTGTTCAGTTGTTAAGAATTGAGCTATCAGTGCTGTAAGTCCGGGCTTCGAATCCTAAGTCAGTCAAATTGGACACTGTGTCGCCAACGACTCGCCACTGCAATGACATTTCTTCGGAATGGTGTTGCGCTAAGCCGCGTAGATGCCTTCCTCCACGCGTTACACGCTCCGGCATAATAACGCGAGTATAATGAAGATTTGATTTTTATTTATGTTTTTGGCCTTATATTATTCTCAGTTCACTTTCTTTCCTGATACTCAATTAAGTTTTTTGCGAGTGTGTTATAACTTACGCTAGCGTTTTATGTGAAAGCTTAGTCTGTCACATAAGTTTTTTATCAATAGATATAATGCAGCAAGGGTCACTGCTCGCAGAGAAGCCTCACATTGTAATCGCTACGCCCGGCCGACTTGCTGATCTTATCAGAACCAATTCTGAGAATGTTAAATTGAACAAACTGAAGTAAGGGTTCGTTTGTCGTGTTGCAATGTGGGTTTGCATTTAATGCTTCAAAAAGTTTTGTGTGAAATACATAGGAAATGCTCGGCAATATGCGATTATGCAAGTTTGCGCTGCATATTAGTGGGTGGATATGCATGTGCCATTTATTTCTTCTTTGCCCAAGCTGAAAATGAAGGCTCGTTAGGTTGGTAGGTTATTAGTAATAAGGTGCAAAGGCATAGTTGTTAGATATTCGTCTTTTTGTGGTCCGGTTTCGTTTAGATTTTTTTTTCGGCTTGTGATTTATTTAACATATGCAAATCTGTATAAACCCTTCCTCGTTGTGATGAAAATATTTGTGTGATGATGTGCAGATGATAATCAGCAACTATGACTTTACGTAGGGGAAGGTGGGACAGTGCGGAACGCTTTAAAAGCAAGATAACTAATATTTTCCCCCACTTTTACTTTTTTAAACAAGCTAACCTTGCATGGAGTGTGTGTGGACATGATCTCATTTTCTATTAACTTTTTTTGTAAGCATTCAGATAATTTATAAGTTTTTCGAAATCGTCTCATTTTGCCCCCTGCTTGAGGCAAAATGGGACACCCGTCCCGTTTTGCCCCATTCAATAGAAGTTTAATTCATTTTGTTTGTTTTTTTACTGTAACTAGGATACTAATACACAAATCAGCTCGAAGGCTGTTTGTGGAATATTTTTTTGTCCGATTTCTGGTACAAGAACTTGGCTACCTAACTAAAATCGTACGCGTAATAAATACTGCCTAACTGTAAATAGGCATCAGCCTACTCCTAACCCACCAGTACACCATCTTGATATTATTAATATGACAGATAAGTTAACACTTTCCTGAGACTTGACAACTTTCCTAACATTCTGATGAATTATTGTTACTAACAAAAATTGTTGTTCCATTTTGCCCCAGTAGTTCTATTTTAAAAATTGAACTGCCATTAAAACAACTTTTCAGTTTGAGTGACCATGTCCAGTATTTTGACAGCTTAATACTCAAACATGTTTGCTATCATCATCCTGGTACAAAGCTGAAAAGAAGTCGGTTGTTACAAATGAACTAATTTACAAGAATACTATTACATGAACATGCACACAAACAAACTTTGTTCCCTCAATCTGCGCTAAATCAAGTGTAATCCATTATTCTTTTTTTTTAAGTTGAAAATGTGGTAACCTGTCACATATATTCGATTGGTGGCGCTAAAACACAGTTTTCTATCTGAAATTACAATGTCCCGTTTCGCCCCGCGTCCCATTTTACCCCACCTTCTATCTTTCAGCGGTTTGCACGAAAATTGCTTCAGAGACGAACCAAAAATTTATTTTCGCACAAATTCAGTGTAAAATACGGCTGGAAACAGCAAAGCTGATCTAATCTCACTTGCATTGCGTTGTGGTGGTTTTCCACTGCCCTGCGTCATAAATTGCGAAGTTTGCATAAACGCTTCTTTATGGTATTGTGACTATTTTCATCTCTTGGGTTTTTATTGGATTGAGTCTTCTTTTTTCTTCATTTTTCTTCTAAAGTATCATGTTTTTCCAAACAACCGTGGTGTTTTAACTTAAAACAGTTGACAAAAGTTTTATTGAACAATGATGGGATTACTTTCTAATGTATATAGATATTTAATTCTTGATGAAGCCGATCGATTGTTGGACAAACTAGATGGAGACTTCGCTAGTGATTTGGATGTAATATTTGAAACTCTTCCCAAGGAAAGGTGATACCATGTTGACTATGAGCAAAGTTTAATTGTATAATTTTTTATCTTTAAGATTTTGATCGATTTTTCTAATTAACTTTTTGCCTTGTTAAAACCAAATCTTTTTTTAGGCAAACACTGTTATTCAGTGCCACTCTGACCGACACATTACAAGAAGTGAAAGATTTGTCAACGAAAAATCCTTTCTTTTGGGAAGCAAAGAGCGAGTATATTCAATATTGAATTTCTTAGTTTTAATAACAGAAAAACTTTTTCTCGTTAGGATTAAGTGGGAACTGGTTGTAGTTTGCTATTAATTTTTCTCTAAATAATGTGATAGTGCGGAATAAAGTTTGCTGACCGCAGCTTGTGTGGTTTCTGAACGTGTTTATCAGCCGAATTATTTTCTGAAGTTTTTGTGTAACCTATTTTTTAAATGAGTTAGCCTTGTTTTAATAGCTACGTGAGTTTGTTTAAAACTTTAATTATCGAGAAAATCGGTGTTTGCAAGATGACTGACCGCCCAACTATTTTGACCCACAGCACGCAGCTGTACGTGTGCAACCGTTTTTGCCTCAGTCGTGATAGTACTTCATCGTATAATTTCCGGTTGCTACTATTTACAGATCTCAACCTCACTTGGTGGGCTTTTTCAATGCACCGGTAATTTTGATATTCAACTCTTTCAAAAAAATTTCCGTCGTTTCTATGTATAAGTGGTTGTGTATTTTGCTTACAGGGTATCGACAGTTGATCAGTTGGACCAACGTTATGTTCTTGTGCCAGAACATGTGAGAGATGGTTATCTCGTGTATATTTGTCAAGATTTGCTCAAAAATAATCCAAAATGCTCAATAATGATTTTTACAAAAACCTGCAAGTAAGATTTCGCATTGATATTAAAAGCTGGAGTAATTTGTGTACTGATATCAATTGCTTGTAAGTGCTTTTAGTAACTTACCCTCTTTGTGCAGAAATGTGTTTTAAATAACTCTTCGCCCTTTGATAGTTATAATCAAAAAAATTATATCTTCATTATACTCGCGGTATTACGCGAAAGCGTGTGGCGGAGCCCGTATCCGCAGCTTAGCGCCTGGGCTGCACAGCTCCGAAGGAACGTCGCAGCGGTGGCGAGCCGTTGGCGACACTGTGTCCAATTTGACCGGCGAACCCCAGACCTCCCGCACCCAAAGCGTGTGCTTATTAACTGAGTTAACCGGCCGGTTCCTTCAAAACGAAAATTGAAATGAACACATAAAACGTACATTCTCTTGATTTCCAACTGTAGAACAAAATATTGCTTTTGACTTCTTTGTTCTTTCATACAGTTGTAAATGCAACAAATGTAGATTCATTGAAAATGCGTAAAGGTAATGAAATTAGTTTTACTACTCGTCAACGCTGTCAGTAAGCACTAGATGTTACACAGGAGTTGCGAATTACTTGGAACTCTGCTTCGTAAAGCTGAATTTCAGTGTGTTGTGATCCACTCGATAATGCACCAGCGTCAACGACTTGCCTCCCTCAACAAATTTAAATCAAGCAGCACGAAATTATTGGTCGCTACTGATGTGGCTGCCAGAGGTTTAGACATACCACTCGTGCAAGTATGTTCAGTGTTCAATGTTTATTACAAATATGATTTGTAATTTAAGGTGGCTGCTAACTCGATGATCTTGAGGTCAATTCACAGTCTCTCTGCTTTTTTTCCCGTAAATTTGTTGTTGCTTGTTTATTTTATGCGATGTCATATCAGCACCGCCGATAAATTCACTTGATTGAAAGCTTAGCTGTGGTAATTAAAATGCGAAAGAAGTTTTCCTGAAAATTTCCTGAAAACAGATTGGTTTAGTATTTGGATTTTCTACCTGCACTTTGCTTTCAAGTGTGGTGGATGCGTAGACTTAATTTTGTCTGTTGTAATGCGAAACCTCAGCTCGGACCATCGCCTTGCACAGTTTTTTTTTTTTTTAAGAGCTAAGCATAATAGTTTGTTGCAATAATCTATTGTCTCACTGATTAATATGGCGAAATATTTGTTTAGGTCGTCATTAATCATAACATCCCGGGACTGGCAAAGAATTATGTTCACAGAGTCGGCAGGACTGCGAGAGCTGGTCGCTCTGGGATGGCCATTTCATTGGTAACCCAGTTTGATCTTCACCGAATACAAAGCATAGAACAACATATAAGTAAGTAAAATATGTCTATTAATTATCTATAAATTATAACACTTAAGTGAATTAATTCTCAATTAACTTCAAAGATACTCTAGCGTTCTCTTTAAACTGCAATGTGGATAAAGCTACTGGCCAGCAAGCGCGTAGCTAGGAACAAATTTTGGGTGGAGGAAGACGCGATATGTTAACGATTATGTTTCATCACAATTTGACTGCATGCAAAAGCTTAAGACTTAGATTGAAGCAGTACTCTACTTTTTGGCTATGCCAATTTTGTTCTGCATAGGTTTTGAGCATACAGTATTTTTACTATATTTTTAACAGTCACCACAGTGGTTGCTTAGTTTCGCTATTTGACTCTTAGCTTTTTGTTAAATCGAACTTTCCAGTGAGATTGCTGTTATGTCAATACGAAATTAATGCGTATTTCCAATCAATGTGTGATTTCAGTGTCTTACGGAACCAGTGTTTTAATATAGAACTTGTAGCTGAAACGTTTAGGCATTATTTGGAATTTAAGTAGTAATGTTCAGACTTTTTACAGATACGAAATTAAAAGAATACGATGTTCATGAAGACTCGGTGCTGGAAATTTTAACCAAAGTTAACATATTTAAACGCGAATCAGAATTGGTAAGTTTGAGAAAATCGATCTTAGCACCTACTTCGTGTATTTTTGTCTGCAGCAAAAATTACTCTTACCATTTTCAAATTCAAGCATTATCAAGACACTTCCTTTTAATGCTATAGGTTTGCGTAAAATGTAACGTGTGAGAACGTGGTGTTCTGCCTGTTTTAGGTTTAGGTTTTTTTCAGACTACCATTGTGCTGTTAAAAAAGGTATAGTATATGTCTCTCAGTCAAATCTTTGTAAATATATCGTGATACTAGTCTTAGAATTTAAGCAAATTTTTGTTTATTTGTTGATGGTGATACACTGACCCAAAATATTGAATCTGACTATCTTACCTGTCCTAGGACGTGGTGCCGATTTCGTGGTAATTATAACGACCGTGCTGATTAAGCTTCTCCAGTTCCAAGGAGATGCATACTGCAATGACGTATCTCCGAAATTTGTTAGATACTGATAAGACTAGTTGTTCTTTTACTGGGCGATACAGCGCACAGATGGCGGAACCGGAAAAAGAATACTTTTCTATAGGGCTCCCACATTTTAACGGTTTTGGTACTTTTTGCTCTCATTTTTAAAGTTGTTTTCGCAGCCGCTTACAATATTCCTTGCCTTTGATATGTCTTGTGTTAGGATTAGTAACTATTGCTTTGACTGACACAATTTCTCAGTGTCGAACTTCTGTATTATTATTAACTATTTTAGGAACTTGAAAGGCGTGAATTCGGTGATCGACGAAAAACTAACAAACGAAAAGCGTTGATAGCCCAAGGAAAAGTAAGACTTATAGATAGAAATAAATTTTTAAAATATTTCTTTAGTACTATTTTTACCTACATTTCCGGTCTGTATTGGCAATTTCAATCTTCGTTTTAACAAATTGCATCACTTTTCTAACATTAGTCGATTTTTGGGAGCTCAAATTTTGGACATAGTTGTGTTTTGACCTCATGAAATAGCTTATTGAGCGAAATATGTTGCTGGGGACTGACGCCTGCGGCATTGCTGTTATGTTGAAGTATACTTGTAGCGGTATTTGTCAAATGATACGAATAAAACGGTTTTTATTTCGTTTTTAAGGACCCCGAAGAAGAAGAAAGATTAAAAAGAAAAAGAAAAGTTCAACGAATTAAACAAGAAAAACGAGAAAGACTACAAAAACGAAAACAATTAAAGCAAAAATAGGATTCATGTGGTGACAGAAAAACAAGACCACTGCTTTGCAGTTCTTTTTGGAATTGCCAATTATGTTTTTCCTTTCGTTACAATTTTTTAACTTATTTTTGGCGATTTTAGATTCGTCTGCAACGTTATTTGTGGGCGTTATTATGTGCTAGTATTGGAAAAAGAGACGACCGAAAGGCTATTTGTTGTACAAAGCATTAGGTAGGCCTATCCATTGGCTTGGTAGAGAAGGGTTTGGGGTGTACCGAAACTTAGTTTTCTAAACCTGTAGACTTTTGCCTTCCTTTTTAAAAACAACCGCTGCGTGGTCACTATCACATCTTGCGGTAGGCCTTCAAATCGGTCGAAGTGGTAATTGTAGCAGTTTGAAGTTTATTTTGCTTTGGCTAAATAAACTTCAAGCTGCGAAATCAAGGATTTCGGCTTTGGCCTCTTGAAAGTATTTTCTTACAATGAGCAGAAATTGCCGGTGCTGCTTCTATAACACTGTAGCAATGGGATTGAAGCAACAACCGCGTCAACTGATTTCTCCCTTATCATGAGCTTGTCACAAAAATAAACCGAAAAAGTAGCGGTAAGCTATCGCAAAAAAATACTCGAATTTAAAAAGTTTTTGAGAAAAAAACGTAATAATAATGCGCCTACCGCAAGAACACAGCACTAGCCTACACTTTTTCCAACTGCAATGTTGCATGGGGAGCGGATATTTAATAATTATTCAAATATCCGGCGGAATATCATGAAAAAGTTCGGACAAGAATTAGACAAGATATAGGATTGGATCAGATATCGAAATAAATTATTGAAATATAACGCAGGTATTTTAAACAATTTCCTACAAAATATATTAGATCAGAAAAAACAAAACGAGATTTGGAAACGGATCTTCCGAAACTCCATGGCCACTTTCGTATATTTTTAGAGTTGGGCAGTGCCGCGGTACTTTTTTGGTACCGTCGCTTTTTACACCGTTTTACTCGATATTTCGGTAACTTTTTTGAGTAAACTTGAAAGAGCAAAAGCAGAAAACTTTACGAGTTTTTCCGCGAAAAGTACCGCGAAACCACGTTGTTGTAGATCAGTGATCGGCAACTAGGGATGTGCCTCGAGGAAAATTACTCGGACTCGCCGAGTAACGAGTATTCACGACATTACTCGGCCGAGTCCGAGTATCTACGACGTCAAAATATGAACTCAAAATTAGGTGAAGAGCAAAAAAAAAAAAAAAGATCATCACGTCCGTAGAAGTCCTATTTTCGACTCAAAATCGGATAAAAAGCAAAAAAAAGGTCATAGTGATAATGGTTTAATACTCGGCCGAGTATCAATTAATACTCGGCCGAGTCCGAGTAATGCCTTATTACTCGGACTCGACTCGGCACATCCCTATCGGCAACCACCGGACTGCGGCACTGTGCTAAGTTTGTTACCGGTCCGTATGTGTTTTCAGAATAAATGCTTTGAATTTTAAACATTTTTGTAACGTTGGACGCACTTTCCGCCGCAAACGAATTTTTGCGGTTTTCACATAAAAAACACTCATTTAAGCAAACCTATCGAAAAAGTGCAAGCAGTGAGTGCAGTCACTATGGACAATGCGAAAATGTTTTCGCAGCTTATGTCTAAAAGCAGAAGCTTGGCTAAAATAAATTAAAGGAGGCTGCAACCATTGTTAATTTGAGAAATTATAAACTAAAAGTTGGGATTTAGCACGTATTACAAGGCCAATCGAGGGACATGGCACCGTAGCTTCCCCCTGCGTGCGCCTATGACATCAATTCACCTGTAACGGCAGTTTTTTTTAAATCCCCTGGAGGTGCCGTTGTAGACGAATTCTACTGCCAATAATGTTAACAACTGATTTCTGAATAGAATTACATTCAACATTGCGAATCAGTGTTTCAAAAAGTGCTAGATAACTGAGTTCAGTTAGAGCAAATATACAAAGGAATTGACTCACCACAGTTTAATAGCATCTATTTAAAACCCCACTGTCTGTTTCACCCAAGAGGAATCATCAGGGGTATCTTATTCAAGGGGAATCTATTTTGTATATTTGCTCTAACTGAACTCAGTTATCCAGCACTTTTTGAAACACTGATAGAATCTATTCTATTTGAATAAGATAAGGTGAAGCAGACTGTCGAGTTTAAAGTAGACGTTTCTAAACTGAGGTGAATTTGTAGAAAGAAATTCAGATATATAAGCAACATACCTATTTAATGATTTTTCAAAAACTTTTACAAATGTGTTGCAAATAACGAAATTTTATAAAAATCATGAAAAATTCCTCAATGTTAGAGCTGGGCAAACTGCGGGCCGCATGCAGATCTCTTTTTTTGCTCTTCACCGATTTTCAGTGGGAAAATGGTAGATCTGCGGACGTGTAGACTTTTATTTTTGCTCATCAATGCTTTGTGGGGGCAATTTGGACCCACACTTTCCAAAAAGGGGGGATTGCGTTAAAAGGTTGAATACCACTGGTCTAGACTATTTGCAAATGTTTATTTCTGTGCCATTGAATCAAAGTAAAACTATGGACCTGCAAATTTTGAGAAAAATTATGCTGCTACTGATTCACCAACCTTTACTGAAAGTGGCATTAAAAATGAAAACATTTTCCCTCAACACAATAATGAAGTTCATACGCTAGAACCCTTGCAACATTTTTTTCGTATAGGCCATAAGCTCTTTTACGTCCTTAGTATTGTTCGAATGCAGCAACGTAGCCTGATAAGAAGGGGTGTGACAAAAGTTTCTGCTCTCCAGGTCGAGTTTCTGATGATGATACTCCTTATACTAGCCTCATAACTAATGAAGAAGACCAACAGATTGTTAAAAAGTTACATGTTACTATACATGAGAATGCTTGTTTTAGTAAGCGTGACGCTGTCGCGTTGTTGATATAACCGACGAGTTCGCTTGCAATATCGAGATTCGCTTGAGATTACTACTCAGATCTTACACTAACACCAGATGCGATAAAAAGCTTGATAAGGTTTTAATTTCGTTGCTTTGCAAGAAGAAAACCAAAACAAAAATTAATTTAAAAAAATCGTTTTAAAATACCGAAAATCGGTACCGAGTAACGATATCATCGTTACTGTTTTAACAACGTACCGTTATCGGTATCAACGGTATTTTTTTCGCAAAGTAGCCTACCGGTACCGATATCGTCTTTACTTTTAAAGTACCGAATGCCCATCGCTGCTCTATATATTTTGACACAACTAGGGCATGCACTGAAATATGAGGTAATATTACCGGGTGAAGATCTGAAGGCTTATCAATTAATAAGTTTGGAAATTTGGATTGCACTTGCTGTTTAATTAAAAGTTTGGCTTACAATTAAATTTGCATAATTATGGCTGGCCTGTTCAAACTTTTTCATACCCGCACAACAATATCCAGCTGACGACGAATGACTGACGGAAAGGCAGTAGTGGACTAGTAGTATTGTAGTAGTGTCTTTTAGCACAGCTCAGATGGCCGAGAGGTAAGAGCGTCCACATCGGGAGCTGTAGACTGGGGTTTGATTCCGTGTCGGGTCAAACCAATGACTATAAAACTGGTATTTACAGCTGCTTCTCTGCTTGACGCTCAGCATTAAAGGGACTGTGTGAAGAACAAGCCGGCAAGTACACTTGTTGTGCCGTTGGGAAAGGCACTTAGCGGTATTCCCTCATCTTGGTGCGGTAGACAGATGGCCGGCAACTCCTGAGCGAGCTCTTTAAGCGCATTGATGGCTTTCTCGTGATAGGAGGATAAATATGTAACTAAATACTAAAAGTTTCCGCACCGTCAACACAATAAAGAAAACAATAAGATTAAGGAAATATAACGCGGTACAAGAAACGAGAAGAGACAACAAAACGATTAACGTTCTGGCATGCAGGTAGGAGAAGAAGAGTTAATAGAATTTACAGAGTCTCAGATGGCCGAGGGTAAGAGCGTCCGCTTGTGGAGCTGTAGACTTGAGTTTGATGCCGAGTCGGGTCAAACCAATGATTTAAAATTGGTATTCACAGCTTCCCTGCTGTTCAGCATTAGAAGGACAGTTTTAGTTTGTTTATTTGTCGCTACTAATAACACAAATCAGCAGATGAATAACATAATATACATGCAGTGAAACAGTAGCAACAAGGTGACTACGAAGTGATCGTGAGGTCTTCGAGTCAAGCAGCCACCTTGCGGCGTCACAAAAGAGCATGCGACATAGGCCAACCACTTGCTCAGTCAAGCATACTGCAAACGAAAACATAATTATTTTCAGCAAGGTATAGCTCTATTTGTCCTTTTCTTCCATTTTTCCTTCTTATTGTTGTTTTAAATACGTGAAAAAAAAAAAAAAAAAAAAAGATCGTAGACTGTCTGAAGGTTTATCCAGCACAGAGAAGCAATCATTATCAGCTGATTCCAACTTAGGCGACTTCACAGAGTGGAGAACAAGTCGGCAAGTTTACTTGGGGTTCCTTTGTAAAGCTACAGTTCATAATATTATTGATGAAAAAAACGGTTGAGTGCAAGAGTCATCGGAGGGAAGTAAAGACTACGTAAGATTGTACAACAATTACTGTACGTAGGTAGTAAATTTAAAGCATTTAGGTTCCAAACTCTGGGTCGGTGCTGTTAGTGACACCAGTTGGTTTAAATCAGATGAGCCACACTACAAACAATAAGCGTTAGACATGAACAAACCGTATGCAAATAAGGTAGGCCTACTGGCCTAGGCTGTATGTACTACGGTTGGGCATGCCAGAAGCGTGCCCAGGAATTGAAAGGGGGGGGGGGCGCAACTTAAAGCCATGTCAGCAGGGTTGAATTCAGACTATGGAAGAATGACACTGATTAACCCTCATACGGTTATTGGGGTCAAATCTGACCCCATAACACTAAAAACCACTAATAACTTATGTTATTCTTAAAATTTATGCTAATCGCTTTACGAAATCTTAAATCAAGCTGTTTCAAGGTTTTTCACATCAAATGTTTTCTGATCTTGTGATTTTTCATGACATTATATGATATTTCTGCAGCATATTACTTAAAAGTCAATTGGGGTCAAATCTGACCACAAGAAAATAAAAACCACCAAGTTATTAACTTATGTTAGTAGTAAAATTTATGCTAAATCGCGTTAAGAATTCCTAAATCAATCTGTTTCAAGCTTTATTATATCAAATATTCTCTGATTGTACAGTATGTTTTTTATCATAATATTATACTGTATGATATTTCTGCAGCACCTACCTAAAAGTCAATAGGGGTCAAATTTGACACCATGGAAAATGACTAATGTTTGTCAACAGGGCTCGAGTTGTAAAAACACTTATGTAGGGATGGTGCTAGGATTGCCATAATTTTCGGCCGAAAACAAAGTATAGGGTAAAAAAAAGAAGGTCATCGCCTCCACTGATGTCCGATTTTCAAATTCAAGTGAAGAGCAAAAATAAAGCTTTTCACACAGAAGTTAAGGAAGGATGGTCATTATTTATAGGAGGATGGTTTACGCCAAAATTTTTTATGGGGGGATGGTGTTGTTTTCCGGGGGGATCGCATCCCCCATCAACTCGAGCACCGTTTGTCAACCTAAGCTTGATTGGTCGACGTTAGCCCAATAACGAGAATGGGCTCCCGCAGTGGCTTAGTCTTTCCCAACCACTCTTTTTGAGATTTTGTCCATTTACCGTCATTATTACAGAAAAAACAATTGGGGTCAAATTTGACCCCAAACGACTTTATGCGAATGAAAATGTGATTACCGTATGAGGGCTAAACGAGCAAAAAAAAAGATCATCACGTCCGTGAAATTTTGTTTCCACATTGTTAGAGTTATTTTCTACTTCAAAAAAAATTGACTTTATTGACCGTGAATCGCCCTAGTAATCTCGAATCAAAGACCTTTTTTTTTTATTTTAGTTTTCACCTGATGTTTGGGGGAAAATTGGGCGTTGGAAGCGTGAAGACCTTTTTTTTTGTCTTCATTTGATGTTTGGGGGAAAATTGGACGTCGGTAGGCGTGAAGGTTTGGTAGAGATGTGCTTAACCGTTACTTTTAAGTTCTTAGTGAATACTATTAAGTTTAGACTCTAAAGTAATCACTTAGAACTTAAAATCACCTAGAACTTAAAAGCAATCACTAAGAACTTAAAAGTAACGGTTAAGCACATCTCTACCAAACCTTCACGCCTACCGACGTCCAATTTTCCCCCAAACATCAAGTGAAGACAAAAAAAAAAGGTCTCCACGCTTCCGACGCCCAATTTTCCCTCAATTATCGGGTGAAGCAAAAAAGGAAAAGGTCTTCACGCCTTCCGACGTCCAATTTTCCCGGAATCATCGATTCGTGATTACCTAAACAAATACCAGTAACGGATAAAAAGTATGGTATATCTTCTCTAGAGCAGAGATGAGCTTAACCGTTACTTTTGAGTAACAGTTCCAAGTGATTACTTTAGAAAAGACGTCGGTAGGCGTGAAGACCTTTTTTTTTTTGGTCTTCACCCGATGTTTGGGGGAAAATTGGACGTCAGGGCCTCGGAAGATGATTTTGGGGTAGGCCACGCATTGCCTAGTTTCGGCCCTGGATGGCAAACGAATACAATTTGGAATCGGTATTTTGACAAAACGAATCTGTTACTATCCGTTACTTCTTCTTAACCGTTACTTTTTAACGAATGATTACTATTCGCCCATCTCTACTCACTAACACCAAATCAGAAATGCTCTATGAGTCGTGGACTACACGTGGTGGCTGCCATAAAATATTGTGATCGAGCAACCACATCATCGTCTTAAGCATTTTGCGAAATATTGTTCTACGCTCACTGCTTAGTCATGATTGATAATCACTGAACTAAACTGCTGAGCTGAATAGCTTATTCTTGCCACCAACCTCAAGGCAGTGAATGATATTGCGGAAAGAGGAGTGAGACTGATGAAGAAATTCAAAGATATTGTAACAGATGACGAAGCACTACGGAGGATGCTTCTGCATCGCGGAGAAGGTACACGTACGCTTTACTCAGATTTTTGGAAATCCACTTTGGCTAAGACACACTAAACTGATCATTTCCAACCGTGATCGTTCCCTTTATCACTGTTTAGGCATCAATAGTAAAGGGTTCTCTCCGGGATAGAAAACAAAGGAACCTGAACTTCGAGCAACACCTTGACGTGGTGTTCAGGTTTTAAACTAAGATTGCCCATTACTGCAACACCTTCTGCACAAAAGGAAACAGGCTATGTTCAGCACATTTGCTTTGCATGTTGAAAAAATAGCTGAAACTCAAAAGATGATCTAGAAAGGACCTTATTGAGCTATAATATCAAAAGATCATGCTTAGTTCCATTAGTGACCCTTAACAGGCAAATATAATTACATCTGAAGTTGAAAAAAATCCTAAATATGTATTGTAAATAATACACTTTTTATCAATTGACACCCCCAAATTTCAGGAAAATACCCCACTATAACTTAAAAATGCTGTTGCAGCTCGAATTTTTGACAAACTTGCTGATATTTTTACAGAAACATTTTTTTGAGAATTCTCACAGATTGCCTTATTGATGTCCATGTTTGGAAAATACAGTGAAATTTTGGTGCGCCCTAATGGCCATGAATGTTCGATCATGAATGAGAAAGTGAGATCTCGAGTTCAAGCAGCCGAAATGAGATTCTTGCGAAGAATTAGCGGTTTGACCTTGTTGGACAAGGTTAAGAGTGCAGATATTCGTGAATCTCTTAAACATCGAATCGCTGCTTCTACGACAAGAAAAATCGCAACTGCGCTGGTGTGGACATGTGACCCGAATGTCCCAAGAAAGAACAGCCAAAAAGCTGCTATATTCAACACCGCGGTCGAAGGCCTAGAGGCCGACCCAGAACTCGATGGCGAGACTACGTTGAAATCTTAGTTGGTCTCGCCTTGCCCCCCCCTCCCCCAGAGCATCTACGTTTCGTCGCAGAGGATCGAGATGCTTGGATGCCCCAACTCGAGAAGCTGCCCCCGCGACTCCTCAACGACTGGCGGTTCTAGAGAAGTTAGTGATTACGATATCTGTGTAATGTGATTAAACAAAAGAAATTTCCTAAAAAAGCGTGCTTGTTTGCGCACAATCGAATTATTGTGCTGCTTGATATTGGGAAGGACATTGTTCTTTGGTCCCCCTCAAGCAAAATTCTTGGAGGGTCCGGACCCCCCGTTCCCCAGGAATCTACGCCTATGCTCATACGTAATTTCTTTTATTGCCGGTCTGGATATGACGTTGAAATAAGTACCCCCCTCAAAACTAGCTTTGACATACTAATGCTGGCTGTACATTTAACAATTACGTTTATCAACTTTACCCCTTGAAAGTTTTGTGCATTTGTCTGCGGGGGAGCGGACTCGGCGCTATTGACGGCGCAGGAGTTGGGAATTCGACTCCTTGGCGGGTCAAGTGGGACACACTGTCGCCAACGGCATGCCACCGCTGCGACCTTTTGTAGGAGCTATGTTGCCCTGATGTTCAGTCACGGAGGTGGCCATGCCCCTCATTACACCTTTCTGCGTAATACCGCGTGTAAGCCTATAATAAAAGTTCAGTTACATTTCAATTTTAGTTGCTACCATTGTTAGCCCTGCCACGTACATTCTCGCATTTTTCTTGTTGGAAAGTTTTTGTTGTGATTGCGTTCTTTTATAGATGGGCACATTTTCGTCGATCTTTTATTCGTTAATAACGCAGGTAATTATTTCATCGACTAATTCATTCGTTAAACTGATATTCGAAATCATCAGAGAGAGAGAGAGAGAGAGAGAGTTTTTTTTTTGCCAATACACGTTTCGCAGAAAAACGATTATGCATACAGTAGGGCCTAGTAAAAGCTCTGTTACACAATGATTTATGCACAATGGCAGGAAGCATCGAAAAACCGTTAGGTTATCGCGTCAAGATGCTCCCTGACACTAATGCAGTAAACAGTGAGATAAAAAAATGAAAATAGGAAAAAAATACAAGTTAGTGGTATTACAATACGATATAAGTAAAGTAATACAATAAAGTTACGGATTGTACCAGACCAAATTAACTTTCGGTGAATCGGCCAATAATTTCACGGTTAGTGCTTGTTAACTTAGGGGCGTATCCAGGGGGGCCGCTGGGGTCACCCCCTTCCCCCCCCGCTGAAATATAAGCTGATATATCTCCAGCCAGCGGAAGCAGTAGAAACAGGACATCTGAGGACGCGATGACCTTTTTTTTCCTTTTTTTTGGTCTTTTTTGATTTTGGGGGGTAAATTGGGCGTCGAAATGCGTGAAGACCTTTTTTTTTTGGTCTTCACCGATATTTTCAATGGAAACGGAAACAGGAAATTGCGGCCCCCCCTTTTTAAATTTCGGGGCACACCCTTGTTATGTTTTGTTAAGGCTTATTGCTCTTATGCGTTAGCTTTGACGGCAAAAGCCTTGAAAATAATTATCAAATTCAAACAATAAGCTCAAACAAGTGAAATAAAAGCAACAAATGAAATGAAAGCAACAAAAACAACAGACAGTAACATTCCAAAATTAATTTGAAATTATTTTGAAGTAAATAGCGTTTAAAGTTAAAAATTAACGATTTAACGGTCTTAATTAATTTCCGTAAATTGGAACTGAATTTAACGAACTAACTTTAACAGTAGAAAATTTGTGAATAAAGTAATTGGTAAGAAGATGACATTTTTCATAACTTGCCAATTTATGGGTAATTCTAGGGAAAAATATGTCATATTTTTTGCCCGACGAGTTATTTTTTGTATTTACAGCTTACAGTCGTTAAAACGACTGAGCGGATTGTGTACTAACTCAACATCCGTCCCAAAGTCCGTATAACTACATATCCGTCCGACTAGTAAAATCCGTGTAGCGTCACTAGCGGCAACAGTGATAAAACTTGTTGTTATAACAACTCGTTACAAAATGATGATGTGAATTTAAGTTGAAAAGGTGCGGTTTTAGGCTACGATGGTAACTTATTCTCTGAACTAAATCAAGTTTCAGGTACTTAAATCGCAAACCTTCCGAGAACATTTGGTTTTAAGCAAGCTGCTTACCCGTATGAGTTATCAGATTTATAGGTAATAATTGAGTTTTTGTGGCAATTGTTTGTTGATGAAACTGGTTATGACGTTAAAACCATGATTGTGACGCCAGAAGCTTTCAAGGCTTAGCTTAGTTTACAGGCCAACATTAGCCTGCAGCACAGTAGACTAATTTAGTACCAGTTGCTGTCTTGACCCTATTATTTGCTTCCACAGTTTTAGTATGCAGATTGGCACATTATATGCCCCACAAACACTAAACACAGTCTCTTCCACCAGTTTAATCAAGTTACCAGTACCTCCTGGTATTTGCTATGAGCTATTGCAGGGCTGTACGTTACCAGTAGTCTGTAACACAAATGCAAAAACGAGAGTACCGGTATATAGTCTACATAACTGCAGTTATGTATTGTAGTCTGATAGTGTTGGCCAGAGGTTACAGCATGATGCCTGGTAGACAATGCGTTATTAAGCTATAGGCCACGCTCAGTAAGCCTATAGAAGTACCACATTATTGCCCTAGTGGACCTATATGTCTGTTAGGGTAGAAACAGATCAATAAAAATAAAAATAATTAGGCTATAAAGAATGGATGGTAAAACGTACTGGTAATTGGGTAATCAGAAAATAATTAATGCAGAGGCATTGTCAGTCAAATTTTTTGAGTTGTTGAGCTACACTAGTTAGGCTTTTCTGAAGCAATTTTCAATAATAAGAAGGCAGTGTCTATTTTGCTATTACCAGTCGGGCATATTCACATTATCCTGGATCGACCTGCTGCCTGCAAATTAAAGTAGACACTGCCTAATAAGAAAGTGCAAGTTAGAGACTGGGCAGCTGAACCCTTGTACACTGGTACAAGAAATGAATCCTGGATTAAATAACATCATTTGAACAATTGGTACATTTAGTGGCAAGTTTTGTTTTGTAGCTACCCTACCAGCTACGCAAAACTTTTAAAAGTTTTAAATTGACTGATAGTGTAGTATATTTGCTAATAGAATATTGCAAAATTCATGTATCAACTCCGCTGCGGATGCTTCCAAAATCTTACTATGATTGCTTCGCATAGATTAATGCTGTTCATAATCAGTAATTACCCCCACTAGACAAACGCCTTGTTTGCTTGAAGCCTTGGGTTAACAAAATGATCAGAAAAGAATTAATTTTACTCAAGAGGTCTAACTTATGGAAGGGAATTTATAAAGGAAGTGTCTAGAGCACTCCTTTTATAGAAACAAACAAGCAGTCCGGTGCAGCAGTGTTTGGATGATGGAAATACCAGTCCAGCATGACAGCTATGTCATATATAGAAACAAACTAAGCAGTCCAGTGCAGCAGCGTTTTGATTATGGAAACCGGGCCGGTGCTCTATAGACACTGCCATTTATAAATTAGTTAAAAACCACAGATATTTTTTAAATTATTATAAAAACATTTTAATAGCCAAAGATTAGCTTCCACAACTGCATTTTATTTTGAAATCTTAGAAAGTTTCAGACTCCTAAACTGTCCAACAAACATGACAAACTTTGGAATCCAATTTTTTTGAGTCTTTTGCTTCCAATACGCTTGCTTCCAATACACTTGTTTTGCTTCCAATACACTTGCTCTCAAAGCTCACTTTAGCGTGTTTCTTGTGTTGACCTTTGATGTTTTTGTTGTTTGAGAATAAACTTCTTTTGTTAATTTTTGTTTCTTGTGCAATTTTTTTGCTCGTGACTTTTCGTTTTAAAAGTATTTTACTCTTACTTGTCTGCAGTAAGCAACAAAGCTTCATGTTTGCTTCATTGTATTATATTTTGTGCATGTTTACATTAATTTTTTTTACTCTGAATCGTTTTCCGACTTTTTACTGCTGTTTTGCTTTTTTTTTTTCTTGTGTGGTTCTTCTTCCAAATTGTTATTAAGAACAGAAAGCACCTGACTTGATAACTTTCATTTTTTTTTTTTGGTGCTTCATAGCTTGGTAGTCTGTTTTTTTTGTTTTTTTTTTTTTCGGTAAAATTTCGGTCATAGTCCAAACCAAATTCGCAAAAATCGAAAAAATTAGAGCCATTTCGGTCAATTAACCAAAGCAAATATCTTGCCACTATGCAAGCAACAATTACGAACGGACTGCCAGTGTCACAATGTCAGGTTTAACAGATATCAAATTGATCAAAGTAATTTTTATTTGTGTTGCGGTTACAAAGGAATAGGCCTTATTTTGTTCAACGTCTTGTTACTTCAAACATGACCGAAAAAAATTGAAATGACCAAAACTTTTGTAGACAGTTAGGTCAATTGACCGAAGTCAAATTTTGAAAAAAAATAACCCAGCTGGTAGTGTATGTGTGTGTGAATGTGGAAATACTTTTGTTCATTCTTAGTAGTTGCTACAATAACAACTATTTAGGTAGTGACAAAGAGGGCACCTAGATTGTAAGTTTGTTTGCTTTTATGCTAACCAAAATTGACTCTTCTGCGACTACCTTACCTGGTCAGTGGTAATTGTACCAGTAAAATGTCATTTATTAGCTAGAATAAAAGTGCTGGTAGCAATCAGTCGAAAGACAAAAAAAAATTTAAGCTTTTTTGCAAAAAGCTTTTTGATTTTGTGTAGGCCTACGTAACTTTAAGATGATAAGTACCAGCAGGTCTTCCTAAATTCAGATTTTTTTATGATTGCTATAGATATGCATTTGGTATAACTTACAATTTTAGAGAACATTTATGTTATATTTTGTAAGATTCCTGGCAATTAATTATCTTTACTTCTTTGATTTACAATTGCGCAAAAAATATGTTTCCAAACGTTTTCAGCATTTTTCTAAATGTTTTAGTAAGTAAATGTCGAGATGTATCTATTATAGAAGTCCATTTTGTTTTCTCCAAATGGAGATGCTATCTGGTAAACTCGAAAGTTCGGTGCTTTAGCTATTAAAATACGCCCTTTTATGCAGTACCGCTGCAAAGATTTTCAGGCCCTGGGACAAACAATTCATTTCAAAGTGAAGAGATTAAAAATCGAAATAGCTTCGATTAAAAGGCATCTTCTAATGTCTATATGTCATTTGTCCAATAATTTTTAAAATATAAGTTTCTCATCAAAATGTTTAAGCTGTTTTAAACTTTTTTAGTTTTTTTTCTTGCCTTGCTAAGAGGTTGTTTTCGCTATACCGGTGCATTCTTAGCAACCAAGCTCACAAATTACTGCCCTGACCCACTAAAATAATATTAGCTTGAGACATCTTCATACAACTTGCAGGTTTATTCTTTTTTAATTATTTTTTCTACCACATTGATTTTTTAAGCGTGGAGTCTTGCTGATTTATTGTGTTAGTTTATTAGTAGTTTATCATGGCCCCAAAAGGAAAGAATGTCAAACAGGCAGTAAGTATTGGTTCATAAGACGTTTAGAAAAAAGTAGGCCTACAATGGAGTTTCAAGTGTAATATAATTTAGTGTGAATGATGTAAAAAAATAGCATAATTTGATTCCTTGTGTCTATCGATTAGTCTCTTTCCAGCTTCATTTAATGAAAAATCAAATCTTTATTATACTCGCCGTATTACGCCGAAGCATGTTACGAGTGGTTGGGACCATCTTTGCAGCTTAACGCCTGGACAACACAGCTCCAAAAAACCATCGCAGTAGAGGCGAGCCTTTGGCGACAGTATGACTGATTTAACCATTCCAGGAATCGAACCCAGACCTCCCGCTCCGTTAGCGGTGTGCTCAACAGCTTTCTGGCCGGTTGTGTGTTTATATTTACCTCCAACTACTTGTGTTTCAGGGTCCAGGATCGACAACGTTAGGCGTAAAACCAAGCAGGAAAAAAGTCCCGAAACTCAGGGTGAGTTTCAACTTAGTTTGTTGTATCTACAAAACTTGTTTGACTAAACTATTTCTGATGCAGGAAGATGATGACATGACGATCGATGATCTGGGTGAAGAATACATGCAAGGACGGCAATTAGTGAAACCAGACGACCAACTTGATTTAACTGAAACCGAACTGAAAGAAGAGTTTACACGAATTTTAACCGCAAATAATCCACATGCACCCCAAAATATCGTTCGATTCAATTTTAAGGTTAGCACTGCAAATTAAGCTTGAGATTCCATTTCACAATGGTTAAGTTTTGTATTGCTAAGCAAAAAAAATCTCTAACTAAGTACCGTACCGCTTAACCTTACAGTTTTAACCAAAAAAGACGTAATATTGTGTATTGTGTATAATTTCTCAGCATATTTGTTTTTGATTGACTATTATTAGTCCAATCGTTGCACTTACCTTGTGGCTTCACGCTTACAAAGTGCAAAATATCTTACTCTCTAAAATTTGGTTGAGCGAGCGCTACAGACTTATCTATTATTTTTATTAATTGGCAACGATGCTTGAATAACTTTTATTTCTATGTCGTATATTATGCAAGTCATTTTTGTCCTGCGTAAGATTCACTTCGTTCTTGCGGATTAAAGACATCATGATGAGACGATTAGGCCAGCACAGATTCCTCCGCAATATTTTCAATGCAGATTGTCCTACTGGACAACTGCGAACATCATTTTCAAAAGTCTTTTCTCTTTTTGTATGACTAACTATGCGTTGAGGCCTGTTCCTGCTACTACCGACCAATATACTAGGTCAACTGTAAGATTTTGGCAACGTTTCAGAACTAATTTGATGATATATTTGCGTTAGGAGCGAACATACAAGCAAACCTCCAGCGTAGAGCAAATTGCAATTCATTTTGCTCTTGATGGTAACATGCTTCATAAAGACAGTGATGAAGCAAGACGTCAGCGCTCGAAAGCAATGGCTGAAGACGTAAGGAGGTAAGTGTAATAATATCTGAAATAATGCTTTGACAGTGTTAAATTTGGTTTTATGGTATATTCTGTGGCTGCTATGCGATTTATTTTGGTACTGAAACAATTAGTTTATTTGTTTAATCCCAACCAGTCATTTCACGCCAGTGCATTCGTCATGCGATTTCATTCAAATAGTTAAGAGCATATATTCAAATAGGCGTGAAACGGTTCGTCAGAATCACTTAAACTAACCAAACTGGTTGCTGTAATGTTGCTCTGAGCTTGCGAACTTGCGGCCATTGAGCTTGCTCTGAGTTTGCGGCCATTGAGCACTCTTTTTGGTCGTGCAAGTTAGCTTTTAACTTCGATTAATTTTGTTGTTGCAATATAATGATGTAACATGTTGATTTTTGTTTTCATATCGCAGTGAAGTTGCAATCAGCGAAGTAGGAGAGGATGAGACTGCTGCTGAAGCAGAAGATGGGGAAAAAGAAGAAACCACCGAGGTTCCACCAGTCAAGAAGGAAGCTTTGCGCAACCAGTTCAATTTCAGTGAACGCGCATCACAAACATTTAACAATCCTTACAGGGTAATTACTAATTCTATTTATTTACTTTTGTATGAAAATTAAGAAGAAATGAAGAAAGTGCTGTATGTAAGATTCTTAGGCTTATTGCATTGAGAAAGGGCTGCCTTTTATTTTTCAAATAATATGTTTTTTTAGGAAAGAGGCACAGCCACTGAACCACCACCTCGAGCCAATTTTTCGGCGACGGCGAATCAATGGGAAATATATGATGCTTATTATGAAGACCTTCAAAAGCAGGTAAACTTGATAGTTGTGAAATGCTTTGACATGATTGCGTGGGAAGCAAGGTTTAAGTCGAAAATTTTTATTTTACTTACGAGTACACGGCAAACTAGTGGTAGTGTCTTTTATATACGCACCGTTAACATGATAGAAAACACGATTAGATGAAGAACATTATAAATGCGATAAGCACCGGCCAATAACTAACTTTTGCCTTCTGGATTTCATAATTTCGTTATAAAACAGTTAATTCGTGTTTTTTTACCCAATCAATGTTCAGAGAGTTTTTGGTGTCGTTGAGATAAGGCAAGTACTTAATGCAATCATACCGAGTAATAATCTCATTATCGCGTTATAATTTGTCGTATTCCCATCGGATTCGGTTTATTTATGGTTTCGTCATTCTTTGATTTTGTTGCTTTTGGTGATACTCGTGGTCAGTACTTTTTTAAGGCGTTTTAAGGAGCCGAAAAGGTCTCTCAAAATTGTCCTGTGGTCTATTAAAATTTGCAAATTTTTGTTGACTGCGGTTTCATATATTATACAATTTAAAAATTGGCGGTCTTTTGAAATTGCTTAATGGTTCCTCAAGCTAAACATTGGAAAAACACTGCTCGCGATTATTTGGCGTTGTTTGTGCAGTTTTTCAATGTTGTTATTAAAACACCCATTTTTTGAAAATTAGGAAAAAGCGAAAGAAAAAGCCAAACAAGTCCCAGCTTTTAAAAAAGATGACGACAAAATGAAGAAGAAGCTGGTTGCCTTAGAAACATCATCTGATGACATTTCTCGGGTCGGTCAAGCTGCCAAAATTCTTGGTTAGTGGAATTTTTGAATTTTTTCCTAGTTAACTAACGTATCATTTTTCAGCTAACTCTACTCTTTTAGCAAATGGAATTGAAGCCTTGCAATTTTACGCCTACTAAAATTTTGTGAAAATTTATTTGTTAAAATCAGTGCTTTGTTTCTCTTTTTTTTAAGTCAAATATTATCAGTCAAAAGAGATAATTATAATCCAAATTTTAGAGAGGATGGTAAATCAGAACACATACGATGATATTGCCCAGGATTTTAGTTACTTCGAAGACGCTTCCGACGAGTTTCGAGATCAGGAAGGCACTTTGCTGCCTCTGTGGAGGTTCAGTAATGAAAAGGCGAAGCGTTTGACGGTCACAGCTTTATGTTGGTAAGGATTTTTTAGCAAGTCAAAAACGAAAATCATTTATACACTGTAATAAAACAGTAAATCATCGCGCATTTTAAACATTAAAAAGCCCTAACAAGCTATTTCGTCGCAAGGCTCTTCACTCTTCAGCTGGGGAAAAGGTAAAACTAAGAGTGAAATCTAAAAAGACTTAATCAATTAGAATGATCTGTCCTACGATATTGAGCTCTCTCTGCAGTGCTACAGTCTAAATAAGTAACCTATTGCAAGTAGACCAAGCTGCAAAAATTTTTAATATCTCCCATTTCGTATCTCATTTAATTTGCCACAGGAAGCGAAATTGGTTTGGTTGAAGAATAAGCCTCCCTTTATTAATTTTTGCGATGGGATCACATTGCTGTGTTTTTGCGGAGATATTTGCGGCCATTACACTTGCTTCATTTTACGTAATAACCACTCTTGCTTTTGTTTTGTTTTTTTTTAATCAAATTTTACGTTTTGTCTATCAAAGAAGTGATTTCAGATTTTTGATGAACAAAATTCAACCATCTAGCCTACTATTAGCAAACTTTGCTCTCAAAAAAGTAATAAATTGGGCAAGCTGTTCGTCTCAGTTAATTTTACCAGAAAGCAGCTGCTACAATTGGCCTGTGCGATTCTGTTGAACTATTTTATGAAAAACAGTCCCCATGTAATTTAATTGTATTTTTTAGGAATCCCAAACATTATGATTTATTTGTTGCTGCTCATGGTTCTTATGACTTCACAAAGCAAGGCAGGGGAATGCTTTTGTTTTACACTCTCAAAAATCCCTCTTATCCCGAATACATTTACCCAACTGAAAGTGGGGCAATGTGCTTAGATGTTCACCCTGTGTACCAGTAAGTATCGTATTACTTCTCTGTATTTTCTCGTTTCACTCTGACCTGTGTGTATCTTAGCGAAAACCGCTTTGCTTTGCTCAGCCACATATTTCTATCAGGAGCCAATGGTGTTGCTATGTTATGTATTACAACAGCATTGTCGGACCCTTCAATGCATTTACATTGAAAGAAATACGCTTTATGCGAAAATCCATATGAACATTTGCGTCGTGATGCTCTTTTTTAGAAGCTATTATCAGTTTGAATGAAGGCATTTATTTTAAATTGATTTTCCATTTTTCTGTCGCGAAAAAATGGCAAAAGTGCCGACACAGAAGGGTTAGTTTATACTCAGAAATACAGCTAGTTTTTAAGTTTTCCACCCGAATTATGGTTTTGTGTCTTTAATTTGCTGTTTAATCAAGACACGTTAAAGCGACACAGTTTATGCTTCGCAAACATTTTTTCCCACAGCCCTCCTCTGAATGGCAAATAATTATCATTTTGTTGCTAGATATCTGGTTTGTGTTGGTTTCTACGATGGAAGCGTTGCAGTTTTCAATGTCAAAGATAAACGACCTGGTCCTGTGTACAAAAGCACGGCTAAAAGTGGGAAGCACACCGATCCTGTGTGGCAGGTATGGGCAGCTTCAATTAATAGGAGCGCTGAGCATTTTATTATTTTGATTTACTGCCCTATACACATTTGTTGGATAAATAGTACCTGCTACCAAAAAGTGATTTTTTGTCATTTTCATGCTACAGCTGATTTCTTTTTTGCAGAGGAATAATACGCTTGAATTTGCAATCTAGCTAACAGTAGTAGTAGCTTTTTCCGCGTAGCCCAACGACATATTTTGCCTTTTTATGAGCTTCATAGGCCTTGTTTTTGCCACTAATTGAAATATTTTACCTGACTTTCGTTATGTGGATCCTGCTTTAGGTGAAGTGGCAAAAAGATGATTTGGACAATAATCTCAACTTTTTTTCGGTGTCCAGTGATGGAAGAGTCGTGTCCTGGACGTTAGTCAAGGTATCCAGTTAATAGACTTACTTTACTATGCGGGTTCAATTTTCAAATTTTTTTTCTGTCTTCTTCCTGTTGCATGAGACCGTTTTATGTGCAATGAGCAATGCTTGCTTCTGCTGTTAGGAGTGGTTTTAGCTACTTGGTCAAAATAAAAAAAAAAATCAAATATATATTGTACTTGAGGTATTACGCCGAAGCGTGCATCGAGTGGTGGGGTCCATCTAACCCAGCTTTTCCCAAACTGTGGTACGCGAAGGATTTGCAGGTGGTACGCCTAAAAATTCAGAAACTTCTATATTTTTTTATTAATATTGATGAATGTAGAGCTAAGTTTACATGAGACTTCATCTCGCCCGCAACGAAAAAACTCATATCGGTTAAGTCTGCAGGCAATGGAAGTGTTCACAATCATGAGCGTGCCACAATGAAATCGCTTTTTTGTTTCGATTTTCCACAGAGAGAAATGAAAATTCATTTCGTGGGTGTGATAAACGTATGAACGTAAGCGACGTAAAAGTAACCCGAAGGGAAAGTAGACCAGGTTCATAAAGATTACCGGTTAACATAATGCAGTAATGTACGTAAGCTGGCAAGAAGATTGTGACTTAGGCCAGATCGAGGTACTCAAACTTTTTGAGGTGCGACGCCTTTTGCTGAGGTTGAAATTTGACGCGAAGCCCTATTAACGAACTTTGTAAGGGTGATCTCTCAAAAAAAGTCTTTACGCTTCCGCAGAGCGTTTTTTGCCGACAATCTTCCGTGAAAACCTTTGTCATCATGTTGCCGATTTTCATTTTCCGCTCCTTTCCACTTCTCCAATCCCCATTGTAGTTTGGGATCGATGTTGATTCTCTAGTGCGGAGCCCGTGGGTTTGTCTCGCAGAGCCCAGAGGCTGCCTACGGAGCACTTTGAGAACCTCTGATCTAGGCTGAGCTTGATATGTTGTGCAGAAATACTTGGCAAGTTTTGCTGTGATGAGCGATGAGTGTTGGGGCTATACGCTTATTGCCTAGTGTTAATCACCGTTGGCTGGTTGAAAAGTAGATTGCATGTGAACTGTAGTAGGTTATTTGCAAGCGATTAGAGAAACGTTGGCCAGAGCGTGTGCAGATGAAGCGTTATAGATTTTGCTTTGTTTTAAGTCAGATCAATCGCTACTTGGTAGCTTTAGGTGCAACATAGCACTAATAACAAGTACTGCCACCGCAAAAAGTTTTTCGTAAGCATGTGTAATTTTTGTGGTGAGTGGTACGCTGAGTTTTTCAAATTGTTTTAGTGGTACATTTATAAAAAAGTTTGGGAAACCCTGATCTAACCGGCTAGTTACCTCAGTTGCATATAAAGACATCGCTATCGGTGCGGAAGGTCTGGGGTTCAAATCCTGGGTCGGTCAAATTGGCACAGTGTCACCAACGACCGCTGCGACGTTGCTTCGTAGCTGTGTTGCCCAGGCGCTAAGCCGCGGAGTTGGGTCCCGCCGCTCGTTACACACGTTACCCGTCACTAGTTATTTTAACTTAAAATTATTACGTTAATTAGTAATTTATTAAATTAAGTACAATCGCTAATTTTAAAAACCACAATTAAAATTTTTAATCGATTGTATAATTTGTTTCAGCATAAACTTTGTTAATTTCAGGATGAACTGATATTTTCTGATGTGATCACATTAGCAGTAAACGATGCACCGGCTGAAGGACCGGATGGAACTCAACTACAATTGCTAGGTAGAGTTATATCGGTTATGGATTAAGCTTGTGTTTTCCCTTGTACAGGGTGTTCCAAAAAAAAACAGTGCAGTAGAAATGTGCTAATAACCCAAAGAAACAAAACTCATACTCACACAGAATACTTGATGTGAGTTTCCAATTGTATGGGGATTGTTTTTCAGATTAGTGTTATTTAGGTTACCATGGAACTCTGTATTATGACATCATAAAGTGAGTGAAAAGTACTCAGTGCACTGTTTCTTTTGGAACACCCTGTATATTGCTGTCGTGGTAACAAAAGCTCTGTGTGAAAGTTTTCCTTAGTTCAACGGCGATGCAAAGATTTAAGTTTGTTGGTACAACATTGTTTTTGATGATTATTTAAATGATCATTTTGGGACCAAACTTTCATGTGTTACAAGTTGCTAGCTTTTTATCAGCAATTGTCATCGCAAACCGATTGCACTTTCGAAATTCATCAATTACAGCAAATGAACTTCGCTGTTAATTTAGTATGGGAGTGGCATGTAGTTGTCTTATAACTAATTTCGCTTCCGAGTTTATTTAGCAGTGCCTGCACGATACAATACAAGGCCATTTGGAGACGAAGTAACAAAATCGAATTTGCATGCTGAACAGCAAGTGTTTTCGAATCAAGCAACCACCTACTTGTAACATAATAAACCACGTAGGAATATGCTGTGCATACTGATACTGCTCTATTCTTATTGTCTTCCTTGTGTAAAAAATCACTCAAGTGAATTTATTAGCGGAGCATTACATAAAATAAACAAGCGACGACAAATGTACGAGAAAAAAAAAACGCAAGGAAACTGCGAATTGACCTCACGGTCATCGAGTCTGCAGCCACCCTATGTGAAGTGCGTTTGGTGCAGCTAAAGACAAATAGTCGTGATTACTGCTGGTTGAAAAGTTGTACCGCTTATAGACTGATTGATGTTTATTTGGATCTAGGTTGTGGCACGTCATTCGACTTCCATAAGAAAATAGATTACCTCTTTTTGGTTGGAACTGAAGAAGGTAAAATTCACAAGTGTTCCAAAGCTTACTCAAGCCAATTCCTGGACACCATTGACGCCCACCATATGTCCGTGGACGCAGTCAGATGGAATCCTTTCCACCCGGACATTTTTATTTCATGCTCTGCAGATTGGACTGTCAAAATTTGGGATCACAATTACACGTAAAAAAAGTTAAATTTTGAATGTTTAAGAAAACAAAACGTTGTTTGCATATTTACAACGAAAGATTTAGGTAATTTCCATAGACATTGGAACTTGGACTTCGTCATCGCGGTAATAGAGTTTGTAAGCAGGTACTAAAAGAGCTCTGGAGACAGAAAATTTAAGCAATTAGGCGAACTTAGTAACATCATTATGCCTCGGTATTTCAGTGTGAGTCCTTCTGGTGGTTGACAACCATTTAAGGGCACCCACCAAATCGGGCTAATTGTTATAAATACTTAGTTACTTATAGCTCAATCTCACGACATAATGAGTTTTTGTCTTTGCATTGCTGTCCGGTGATGATCGACCTGAAATCATTATCGCGATCTTGATATGTTTAGACCAGTGCAATATGCTATTGCTGAGCGTACAAAATAGAAAACGCGCGTCATTATTTATTTTTTACTGATGTATTCGTTTAGGAACCAGGCCATGTTTACATTTGATCTGAATAGCGCTGTTGGCGACGTTGCATGGGCTCCCTACTCCTCCACTGTGTTCGCAGCAGTGACTGCTGATGGAAAGGTAAGCAGTCAAGTTGTCACTTTTCTCATATTATCTTCGATAGAAAGTTTTTTTAAATGTTATAGAATAGACAGATCTAACGTTTTCTAAATTAAACTACCAAATTTGAAAACTTGAAAGATTTCTTAATTTGACTATATATTGAATGTATCGGTCGTTTGAGGATGCTGTGCTAGATCTTAATCCGATTTTGTAGGTTGTTAGACTTGAAGCACTGCGGAGTTGAGACAAAGCACTCGCTAGCTTGTAACCCACATGTACACAATGTCATTGCAGAGTGCAGTCGTTATCACATCGCAGTTATAAAACTTTGAAAACGAATTTATTAGCATAATTTTCCACTTTCAGATTCATGTTTTTGACTTGAATGTGAACAAATATGAAGCTCTATGTGAGCAGCCTGTTGTGCAAAAGAAGAAAACCAAATTAACCCACGTCGAGTTCAACCCTCGTCATATGATCGTCATAGTCGGAGACGAGCGAGGTTACGTGACAAGTTTAAAATTGTCTCCAAATCTGAGAAAAGTTCCAAAAGTAAGTTAATATCAGATTTTATTGGCTTATGACAGTTAGCCTCATCATTTTGAGGAAAACACTACTTTTTCAAATCAAATTGTCATTATACTCGCGGTATTGCGCCGAAGTGTGTAAGGAGTGGTTGGGCCCATCTCCGCGGCTTAACGCCTGGGCAACACAGCTCCGAAGAAACGTCGCACTCTGCCGATTTGACCGGCCCGGGAATCGAACCCCAGACCTCCCGCATCGATGGCGTGCGCTTAATAGCTGAGCTAACCGGCCGGTTTAATTGTTTTTAACGCTGCTTTTTAATTGAGCTAATTTGGAAAACGAATATTAAAATTATATTGCGTGTGAAATTAACAATTATAGATGCCAATTTTATTACAGTTTTTGTACCTCATGAAAGGAAAAGTACTGGTGTAAAAGTTGTACTATATTTATTATTTGATGTCGCCAATATCTCAGCCTTCAGAATAGCTAAAATAGGAGCAGTGCCTGGAGGCTTCTCTGCGTGAGCTGATTTTCGTCTGAATGGTCAGTGTCATTAGGTGAAAGGTCTTGGCGCTGCGAGACTCAAACGGCGAACGATTGTCGATCATCTTACAGCAAAACCATTTTGGCGTTGTAATCACCTAGTGTTTTTGTGGGATCAAGAAATTGACTCTGATGAAAACTTAGCTTTTGATTCCTATTTACTATTAAAAAGCTTACTAGTTACACTAGGGCAGCCATCAGCTAGGTAAGTTTTTTTTTTTGTTTATTATCTGTTCTCATTCTTTGGTTACGTCTCTTTCGACCGTGCTTTAACACACAAACTGGACCTAGTGGTGAAGCGCTTCCCAATTTTTAAACGCTGTATTTTATAGAAAAAGAAAGGAGAAGACAGACCACCTATCGATCCAGAGATTGAGATTGCAAAATTAGATAAAATTCTAAGCCTTGTACGAGAACCTGATAACAAGGACAATAAATAAAAAGCTCCGACTCGCTCAATTTTGTTCGATTGTACACAGGGAATCGCTCTATCTGCACGCGGTAGTCACAACATCTGTAGTGTTCGTGTGATGTGAAAGCAACACAAAGAGATCTTTTCTATCAATATGTTTTATGAGGCGCTTTGAACATGTTTTTATTGATTTCTACAACCGTATAATTTATATAGTTTTTGTTGTTTTTTCTGAATAAAATCTCGATCTTGTATCACTGTCTGTTGAAGTTACTGTCTAAGGCCTTGTAATAAGAAAGCAATTAGTTTTACCCACGTTTTGCGTAAAATCCTTGCTTTCACATTTAAAACCGCGTAAGTCAGCAGCTCCATGCTTTTCTCTTATCGTTGAAGTTTGAGATGTTTCAAAGTTTAGAGAAAATATAAGTGTGTTTTGCAGTAGACACTAGACAGGCTAATTAGATAACATAACAAAGCTTAAGCCCACATGTTGAATCACAGTGCATCTTATTTTACTTTGCCAATTATGTACATAATTTTAAAATACCGGTACTGTAGCCTACTATTATTATTAGCAAAGAGTTTCCGCATCCACGCAACGAGAAGCCGAGGACGAAGGCGACATGTGGACAAACTGTTCACAGTCTCGTTTACTCAATCCATTGGGTTGATTTGCGAATATAGTTTGACTTTTAAATACTCTTTCGGTTTTAGAAAATTATTTTCGGACCGCAATGGTTTGGCCTGCCTGTAGCCGTATGAAGACCACTCTTGGAAACGGACCTCAACACCGACGACGTGTTTTGTCATTTGCTACAAAAAATTGTTGTACCGCAAGAGGGCGCTTAGGGTAAAATGCCGTACAGCCATTATATTTAATTAATATCTGCACATGGAGTTGGCCGAGTGGTTGGTGCATTGGGCTCCGAAGCTGGCTTCGCGGGTTCGATGCTCAACTAGGTCATCTCCATGATGCATGTACTTCACTACCACAAAAGTCCTAAGCTGAAATTAAGTGGCTTGAAATAAAAAAAAATAATAATAATAATAATTATTATTTGACCTCAATTGACCAATCACGTCTAATGATGCAACGCTAAGATAAACTATAATGATAAGCCTGTTAAAAAAGCTATGGCAGAATAATATTGCTTATTAAGTCATCGACTTTTTGCAGGCTTATCTACAGTAGGTTACTACTGCCGGTTGCTTTTTCCGAGCCTATCTGCTAAAGGCTTAAATACGAATAGTGTAACAACGCTATACCTACTCGCAAGACGCAAATACCGAAATGGTCCAAATCTTCCGTTGCTAAAAATCTTTTCAGGTAAAGTTTGCGCCATATTTCGTCAGTCATAAAACGTTTGGCGCTTGCCGCTACTTTTTTTTTGAACGTGTGCAAAATAAATTAAATGAGTCGATACATGAAATTCTATACGGTTCAAACGTGTAATTGACTCTTATGAATAATATCCCATCACTCACAAAACGTTTTCATACCATCGCATCAATTTCGGACCAAAGAATACGCGACCGAAAAAGAATAGAAACTAAACAAGAGCAGATTAAATTAAAGCTTTGAACCGGTATTGGGGCCAAAACCGAAAAAAAATTGGCTACTAATTATTGCAATAACGACGATTTTTAAAATACTTTTGTTCCTGGAAAAACACGTTTTCCAAAAAGTGCGCATCAATTTTTTTCAGATTCGAGAAATCGTAGTTGTTTTACCATTCATATCCTTTATCATACTGCTGTGTGATCAGGTTAAAAATATATAATCAATCACACTTAACTTACTAAAAAGAGTACTAAATTTTTTGGCTTGCAGCCTAAACTCTATTTTATTGGTGGATCCTGGCACCAAAAAAGTTAAAGCTCGTTTTAACGGTTCTAATTTAAAATTACCGAGGAAATCAGCTTTTACGGTTCTTATGACTTCACGTCAACTTGAACAGTAATTCCAACAATCGTTTTTCAAAAATAGTAATCTACGCAGCAATCCAAAATTTCAGAGTCTATTTTTATAACATGATTTCACTTCAGTATAGCATACGTTCAGCGACGTAGGCAGGGAAGAGACTAGTGTGCTCAAACTCCTTCCCATTCAGGCCTCCACAAAAACATGTTAAAAGCTGTTATCGCTGAGATTCTTGCAAAAAAGTGATGTCATAATGTAAGAAAGCTCTTTTTCACGTCTCTCCTTCCTTTCAGGCAAGTTTCAGCGTACGTCTTTGCATAGGCTAGTATAGTACGTAGTCCAATTCATTGTTAGCTTCCAACCAAGTTTCCACACTCTCCTGATTTCGAGGAACACGAAAATCTATTTTCAGTAAAATTTTCAAATCTACGGTATTTCGTATGTAGCGGTGAAAATTTTACCTGTTTTACAGTGGCAGTATAAGGCATTCTTCAAATTATGAAAAAAATTGCAGTCTTAGTTGGTCTACACAATGGTTAATCATTGGTAGTGATAAGTTAAAAAAACATTTCTTAAAATTAAATGTGCCGCAAAATAAAACTACCGTACGAATGTACTGTAAATACCACATTTAACAATTTTTTGCCTAACAGATTCATCAGACTTCCAAAATTTCTTGAAAAACTTTGATATTTTACCCTGATAAAACTAATAGAAAATTAGGCTACCACAGTGGGAAAGTTTTTGCAAAAGTTTAAGGTGCTTTTCTGCTTAATCACATAAAATTTCTAGTTAAAACTGGTATGAAGTATACAGGTCAGTCTCACGCTAACCTTTAAGACAAATGATACGACGGATTAGGAAATTTCGATTGGTGGTTAAACCCTTTTTAAGCATAGAATCTGTTGCAAAAGCCTCTTGAAAATTTTAGTTTTAAATTGGCTAAGGGTGATACTTTTGATTTGGTCTCGACTCGAATGTGAGATAGTTGCTATAAGTTGCAAAAAAAATACTACAAATGATTTTAGTAACGTCTGCATCGCGCCAGTTCGAAAATTCGGGCAACTGTAAATAAACTACGACGTGATTGGACATTCTACGTTTTTGCACGTTCTCCTCCGCATATAAAAGCTACGTAATTTCACTTCGCAAACAAAAATTGCTGCTTCTTGTAACGTTTTGACGCAGTTAGGGGTTGAGTGCAATTTTAAGTTTGGTAAATCTCACTTATTTGGTTATCGTGTCAATCAACCACAGAAAATAAGCGTTTCTATTATTTCCTGTCAACTAAAGCTGCGGAAAAAAGCTCTTCAGAAACCAGTCTGACTTTATTTGACGAGTTTATATCACATTTTAAAGTGGATTTTAGATCAATTGCGTATTTGGGTCTTCTAATAAAAGAATGAGCATGTATTTGGGCGCACACTACTGTACTACATTACAGATTACAGAATATCTGATTGTTACTTCAAATAATTATTACTTCATCTGTACTAAAGGAAACAAAAAGCTACGAAAAAATGACAAAAAAGGTTTGATTTGCTACTAGAAAATACACACAAAAAAAAAATTTGATTGAAATGAAAGTAGATAAATGCAAAAGTTTAAGTAAATTCATCAAATATACACTAAATTCATAACTGTCACGGAAAATTTTTAAATGTTTATGGTTTATGAAAAAAAACTGCGTTTAAAAATTGAGTAGGTCTTGTCATTTGGCAAGATTTCGAAGGTTGTTTTGTTTATTGGCTCAAGGCGTCGATCAATATTGCCCGACCAGGGGGTGGGAGCGGGAGAGTAATGAGCAAAGGCTACGGTCTTCCACATCAGTAACAAAATATGAATCTATATGCTCCATTACAAGTTTAAAAACGCAGATTGTATATAGGGCTGCTTTGAATCTGATACGCTTGAAGGATTTCAATAAAATATTTTGGGTACAACTATTTCGCAATTTCGCAACTAATTTCAGTTCCAAAACATTAATATGGAGCGAGGCTGCTCTATTTAGCTATATTTTATTTTTGCGCAGCCTATACCTGCATGAAATCATTATTGTGTAGGCTAAACCTACTAGCAAACAAATTCTGCTTCGCTTCACTTTCAAAATTCGTGATGGCCGGCATTTAAAAATTAGGTGAGCGACGGCGAATGCGGTTAATGAAACTGATTTATTGTAGTTTTACGTATCGTCATTCAAAACAGTTATCGTGATTGCTGTACCAGACTCGTCGAGCAAAGTCCATCCGAAAATTTACCAGTCAGTACCAGAGCCTGAATGCGCTTGCAAAATGTCTTCAGTTTCAGTCAGTTACCAAAGAAGCCAGGAGTTCAACCTGCATTGCTTAATTCTCAAAGTTGAAAGACTTACGTATGTACGCTTATACTGAGTCATGAAATTGGGCATATCGATCCCTGAGTGAAACCTGAATAAATTTTTCAAGATAGATGGTTAACTTTTGGTAAAAATGGTTCTTAAGTGAGTATCAGTGTTCAATCGGTTGCTGTAACAGTACTTTTAAAAGATCAGTATTTTTGTTTGAATTTAATCTTTTTAAAGCACAACTTCAGTATTAGCCAAATGCCAGTTCTTTGCTGATCAATATCGATACATCGGCCATTTTGCGCTGAAATGAAGCAACTTTTGTCTTGTCAATATTAGTCTTGGCAGGCAGCGCGTGGCAGCTCAGTTAGCAGTGAATGTGAGATACGCTACTAGCTTTTCTACTTGATCACCTTCAACCCAGTTAAGGCTCTGGTGTTTGGTTTCTTCTGAGCCGCGGTGATCTAATCAACTGAAAACCGCTAACTACTTGTTACGCTAATCTGAACTAAAGCTTAAAATGAGCAATATACGTAACTTGCTTGATACAAAAATTCGTACATAAAATAATATTTTGTATAAAGCCAAAAGGCAAGGCTTCTCAATTGGCCCCTAAGCCTATCGGGGGCAAAAAGTTTTTTGCCGAGGGGAGGGGCACGAGCAGGTGTCAAAAACAGGCAATCATTAGTTCAAAAATTGACTAAAACGAGCTTTACAATTTAGAAGCTTTTGCAATGCCAAGGCTAAAAGTATACTTTTTGTCGAAAAGAGGGAACCACGCCTGTTGTGGAATGTGGGTTTAGCCACAGAGGCATCGTTTCTTATCGTTTGGTTGCTTTATGAAGCTATACGCTTTGCATTCTCAAATAGCATTAAATATGAAGTTCTTCTAATTGGGAGGCAAACTCATACCTAGTGATGTAAAAAAACGTTTTTTTTTGCAGTTGTTTTTTTTTGACCTCGTTTTTTTTTTTTTTTTATTGTTTTTTTTATGCATTTCTTCTGGATAAGTCAAAACAAGTTTGCTTTTAATACTAAGTTTGGTGAGTAGCATGAAATCGCGTTAACATATGGAACATGACAGTAGGTGGTAGAATAATATTGCTTAATTTTCATTTTTTATTTTTAGCCTAGATTAGTGTGAATCTTACCTAACGCTTACCGTGTGAGCCTATTTTTCAATTTGCACGGTTTGGCTGTGCTAAATTTTGAGTTCCATAGCCCAACCACTAGAAGTAGACTCAGGGCCGGCGCTAAGAAGGGGTCGAGGGGGCCTGGCCCCTCCAATCGACGTGTTTGGCCCCCCGAATCAACAAGCTTACTCTTTTGAAGATAGCGCTTTTTGTGCTTAATTTCAAACCTGCCCCCCCTCTGATAAACGCTTGACCCCCCTCTAAATCGACTGCTCTGCCACCGGCTCTGTGTAGACTCTACCGGACGTATTATCGGTTTTTATTTGAATCAAAGCACATATTTTGGCTGAAAGTTCAAATTTAAAGAAAACTTTCTCTGATTTAGTTACGATTATTTTTAAGATACGAGAGCTTAGTAAAACATGACTGTCAAAGCACTTACACTATAGATACATTATTGGGAAAAATGAATGTGGCAGTTACTGTATTACAAAATATGCAACTTTAGTTTACATTCACTGAGGAATATGTTCTTCCGTTTTCAATTTTCTTCGTGGCAGTTATGTGTTGCAGCTTTATTCCTTATTTTTCAATCTTTGTTAAATTAAACTATTATTGAGGTTTTTGCAAGTTTGCCTATACTTTCGTTGACAGTGTGTTCAGTGATGGTGAGCGACCGCTGCCACATAGCGGAGTAAACGAGGATGTCTTAGCAGCGTTTCCCAAACTATGGGTCGCGACCCACCTGTGGGTCGCAAAAAGAATCTTGGTGGGTCGTAAAAAGTTATAGAAATCTTGAAATGAGCTATAACTTTTAAATTCGATGCATCTAAAACTACAAATTGAAGTTGATGTCAAGCCCATTACGCAAAGTAGCAAGATCATCCTTCTCGCAAACGTTACTTAATTTGAAAGATTGAATTATTTAGTTTCCTTCGTCAATGTTTTGTTGATTGAATAAAGTTAAGTGGGTCGCCGTAAGCTGTGGTAATAAATAGTGGATCCCAACTCTGAGAAGTTTGGGAACCACTGTCTTAGAGTACAAGGAGGGTTTTTGTCGTCTTGCATAGCGGTGAAATATTTTTCTGCGGTGTATGGCTTCGTGATGTTAACCTATAAAACCTAAGCTTGAAGAACTAAGCACGGACACGGTACTTTCCGCTTTAAATTTGGTGAAAGGTTCTCTCAGTTACAGATTTAGGGGCAAAATTAAACGCGGCTCCATTCGCTACATATTAGATCCATCTTCACGAAAAGACCAAACAATAACAGTTCGGTGGCCGATACAGATAATTAGGCTACTTCAAAATATATTTTTCAAAACAAACAAGTTTTTTTTAAGCCATGTATTTTTTGCAAAAAAACACGTTTTTTTAAAAAAAACGAAAGCAAAAAAAACAATTTACATCACTATACCCATGCCGTAGAACAGGGATGGGCAACCCTTGGCACGCGTACCAAACTTGGCACGCGAGCTCATTTTTCTGGCACGCGAGCCAGGTCACGGAAACGAGCCGACAGAAAAGCAGCAGCAGAAGTCTCCCTGAAAAACATATGGCCCTTTAATTTTTTTTGTAGAACATCTGAGGGCGTCAAGACCCTTATTTATTTTGCTCTTTATCAATATTTTCAGGAGTAGTGTTCCCTCCTGGGAATTCGGGACGGGAAATTTGGGGGGTTGAAATTTTCCGTTTCCCAGTAAATTTATGTCGAGATCCAGGGAAATTTTTTTACATTAGTAAGGATTTCAGGGATACTGATATCCATCATTCCGACATAAAAAATGAGTGCAAATTAAAAATTTTTTTTTGCTTGCTAAAAAGTATTTTTCAAAATTTGCAAAACTTTTGAAGTCGAAACGCTTGTTACATCAAAATTTTTTCCTCAATTTGTCGAAAAAATTGAATAACTCAAATTAAGTTTGTCAAAACAACATCACAAAATTCTAAAAATTTGATCAGAAATGCTGAAAATCAGAAAATATAGCAAAATAATCAAGCTCGAGAAAAATTCGAAGGAAAGTTTCTTGGGAATTTCCCGAACCCCGGAAATCCCGAGGATTTTCAAGATCCTGGGATTCTCGAGAGTTTTTTTGAAAATTTTTTGTTTCCCGGGAAGTTGAAAATCCGGGAAAAAGCGAAGCCTTATATAGGGGGGAAAACCGGACTGTCGATCGGCACGCGGAAAAATTTGGCCATCGATTTTGGCCGATTTTGGCAGGCCGACCGAAAAAGGTGGCCCATCCCTGCCGTAGAATATAGCTCAGATAATTGAAAAGTTAAAAAGTAAATGCCGACAAAGGCATTCGAAATTACAAAAAGTACTGTGGTACTGAGAACACGCTTAGTTTTACGATGATTTTTTAGTGACTCGAGACAGCGGCCTGTGCGCAAAAAAGGGGAGTTGTGTATTATTGACCTGTGCTCGTGAATTGCTTTCACTTAGCAGTTAGCACTTCTAGCGTTTACTAGTAAGAGCAGCCAAAGTAAAATAGTACGAGCTTGAAACAGAGGTTTTACGAGATTGAAGCTTTTGGTTAGTTAGGTGTAGTAACAACATTGTCAATAAAGTAGCCTTTTGTGTTAGGAAAGCTCGTAAATCGTCAGCGATGTCACTAACGTTGCAGTTAATCAGCAATAATACACAATGGCTTACACATATTTCAAATAACAGTTCATTACCACAACAATGTGAAGTTTAAACTTACTAATAATTCAGTCAACTAGGCTACTGATTTACGATAGTAACAAGGTAAAATGCATTTAAAACAAAAAAGATGTTATCTATAAGCTGTAAAAACTCATAGGATCTAATCATCTGATAGTTACGCTAGTCGCTATGCAATGAAAGTGACAAGTATGTATTTTGTGCGTTGAGCAAGCTCTATGAGCTGCGCAAGTAGCAGCGCTGGCGCTCCATTCTGCAGGTTTAGTGTTCCATCGAAACACGTGCAGCCAATGTATTGTACAGTGTGTTTACACTCAAATCATGAATTATAGGGAAAGCATTTCAATTTGCGTCGCTTGCGCTAAATTCCGTTTTTCTCTTTAGTCGAAGCCAACACGTTGAACGAAAGCGATCTGCGTGAAATTTTGTGAATCTGTTGCGCTCATTTAAATGAATCATTTATAAGTTTTTCTAAGCTGGGCTCGTTATAACCAGCTCAATAACAGCAGCAGATTAATTGAAACGAAAGCAGAGATTTCAATTCAGTTCTGTTTTTATCATTCAGCCAAGAAGGCAGAGTTAGTCTGTCGTGCCGGTCAGACTCTCTTTTCAATTCATGAACTCCAAAATATTTTTAAAGTGCTAAATCAGGGGTGGGCAAGCTACAACCCACGGGCCGCATGCGGCCCGTGAGATCATTTATGCGGCCCGCTGGCACTTACAGAAATATAAACTTTGTTCCCTACTGATATTAAGTGGAATCAGAGCCGGCGGCAGAGCAGTCGACTTAGAGGGGGCCAAGCGTTTTTCAAGGGGGCCAAAGTTTGAAATTAAGCACAAAAGCCGCTGTCTTAAAAAGAGTAAGCTTCTTAATTGGGGGGGCCAAGCATGTTGATTGGGGTCCTGGCCCCCCTTGGCGCCGGCCCTGAGTGAAATATAGGACATTTGCGGGGGAGATGACTTTTTTTTCTTCTTTTTTTTTCTTTGCTCTTTACTTGATTTTAAGTGGAAAATAGGACTTCTGCGGTTGTGATCACCTTTTCTACTTTGCTCTTCCAATCAGTGAGGCTCCCGACTTCAAATTTTTTTTCACGGCCCTTCGTGCCAAAAGTTTGCCCACCCCTGTGCTAAATTAACGCTAAATGACTACACGTTTGTGCGCTATTCACGCAGAGAACTTCGTGAGCAAGTTTTTGACGATATTTGGCCAAGTCATAGACAGCGAGTTGAGTAAATGCACGTTTTTTGCAAACTACCTTTCGATAGGCTATTTTTTGTGAGAGTGTTGGCACAATATCGTCGAAAAATGTTGGCTAATCTGTCTTCACACCTCTTTATAGTTGGCATACGGAAAGAAATATTTTATCTAACTTTTAACGCAGTGAGCGACTCTGCCAAAAAAAGTTCGAGTTTTCAAGAATTTAAGCTGTGCACAGGCAGAATAAATCTCTAATTTTAACAATGATTGAGGTAAGCAATCAGTACACGACGCTGAGGTGGTATAGAGTTCTTACTTAGGCCCAAATTTTGCTGCGTACGTGGGTCTTTTCGCTGTCTTAATTTTGAGTGGAAAGTTCAATTAGCGAAGCACAAGAAAATAAGACCGAATGGTTTGAACGAAAGTGTAATTCTGACAAAATTGCCGAGTTCAAATCATTTTTGCGTCATAAGCGTTGGACTAGAGATTCGAACTTGGGTTAGAAACTCAGGGTGCGAAGATAAGCATTGCGAAAATTCGTGGCATCTTCATTAGCACATAAAATTTGCAGTGTCTTGGGCATTTTGATGATGTATTGAGCTACCTGTGTTTGTACTTGAAATATTTAAGCTGACTGAACTTGTTAGATAAGAATGCAAAGGGTTTCATGAATTTAGGTTTATTACTTTCACCGGTTATTGCACGCTACAGTGTGACCCGAACACTAATTAGCGTATTCTTGTGAAATGCAATTACTTAATGCAGAGCACGCTTTGCGCCTCATTTTGTCAACAACGCTACCGCGCGTAATGTGAGTACGCAATTGAGTTTTATTGACGTACCTAGAGGAGCTCTCAAGTTTTTAGTCTAAATTTATACAATATTTGTGGTGATAATTTATTTGACTATTTTTGATTATATTACTTTATATGGTCTCTTTGTCAACAGGAAAAGTTGTATTTCTTGCATAAAAGCTCTAGATTTTTGTCGCTTGAAGTCAGTGCTTTATACCCGCTTGGTATTCTTGTCTTTCCGAAAAGCATCTGTTTTGGCAACTATTTATGATATATAAAGATCTTGCTTGGATTTGAATGCTTATTATTTCGATTGCTGCTTGTCTCTGACAAGCTGAAGAAGTGATTGAATTTTTGTCAGGAAATCAATTTTTTCCATCTCGCTCGTCCATTTGACAAAATAGGAGTCAACGGACTAGGATTCGCCGTCTCGGCGGAAGGATTGGATTTTTTTTCATCCAACGTGGAGTCCGGATTTTTATCTTCCCCTCCGGAGACGAACGTAGTGGGAATTTTTCCTTCTTGCTGTCACGAATCCTTCAATTATGCAATGTCAGACCAATCAAAACTCAATGATAACAACTCCACATGTGGCGACTCGTCCTTTAATGGATCGACATCAGCGGCGCTTAACTCCGGTAAGCAGTGGCTTCTATTCCGGTGTAGTTTGTATTTATGACCGATGTTATCTAGTACACAATTACGCATGATGCGATAGATTAATTTATAGTCGCTTCTCTTACGAAAATAATGGTGAGATTTTGAATGTACACTGAAATGATTCAAATTGAGATTTCAAAAAACTTGTTTGCTTTTTGTACTAGCTAGTTCCTATAAACGTTCAACTGCAAAAGAAACACCTAGTTATAACTTCTGAAGTCATTGGCAAAAAGCTAGCTAAGACTTTCAAAATTTTAAAAATTTTACAGAAAATGCATTTTCAGGGACTTGATAATTATAATTAAATTTTATCATCAGTCAAAGTGGTTATCAGTTTGACGTATTTTGGAATATTTGGAAAATTTATCATTTGGTGACACTCCTGTAAGTTTAAAGTAATTAATTGGACAAAAAGTTTTTGGTGACCAATGAGATACTGTAGAATATCCTGTACCCCATTAGTAAAGAAATTTTTTAAAAGTTTTTGAATGTCAAAAATAACATCTTGTAATGCCTACAGGTCCTGCTTCGCTTGTTGTATGTCTCTGTAAGAGTTATAAACTCGAACTGCAGAGCAAATAAAAATTTGCCATTGACTTTCAATCTCATTGTAATTATGCAAGCCCAAATATGTAAGTTTTGCAAAATTTTTGATTGTGAATATTTAAAAAATCAATCCAGATAAATTCGTATATATTTTGCTGCAATTAAACAAAAAAATAACGGGAATTAAAATTCATTTAATTTAATTACTTTAATCCAACTGTTTCCACTTTCATGTTTTTTATCAAGCATTTTTGATTTGAATTTTCTTTGGGAAAGAGCGCCATACAAACGTATTATTATGTGCATTAGTAATTACGGGTAAGTTCAAAGCATTACTTTTACGTATTAGGCATATATTCCATCAAAAAATTCATTTTGTAAAAAAATGAACAAAGCAGCATTACCACAATTATTGCCCGTGTGGTGACAAGGGCAAGTATTATGTCTGTAACATTTGTAGTAAGTTAGCATTTGAAATAGTTGATCTCTCTTATATACTGTAGCTGTGAAATTAACCTTACTTTGCCAATTGTATAGTAAACGTGTTGCCATTTAAAAAGATCAAAAGCGATTACTTGTACGTTGTAGGCTGTTAATAACTATTTGTAATTTCAATTTCGTGAGATTTCGTAAATAAAACATTTATTCCCACACTTTCTTCAAAAATGTAACAGATTGTAAATTTTATAAATTTTAGTTTTTTATGTCGTAGCGTGCTAATATTTACTGTTATATTTTTTGCAACATTACAAGAAAATTTTGCAGAAATATGGCTATAAGATTGACAAAACTTACATGTTTTTCAAGAAGTAAAAAAATGTGTTGTTTTTCAATTAACCACAGTAGTGTCAAAATATTTTGGACTTTTAGGGCTTTAAATTGAAAGCTTCTGTCTGCAACAGGAGAAAGTGGAAGTAATTGCGATTTAACGTCCACAGATTGTTCGAGCGTGGCAAAAGCGTTTTTGAAAAACGAACTGAGCATAGATAATTATTCAGATAAGTTTGTCTCATTTGTTATATATTCGGCTGTCAGAAAGGTTTACAATTTCACAAAAAAGCATTTAAAATTTACGAAACAAAATTCGCAGATTTTATCTAAAAAATTTAAAATGTAAAACTTGAGCCCTGAAAAAAGAACAATTATTTTTCATTTATTTTTCGTCTACTAGTTATTTCAAATCTTTTGCGACAATCAGGGATAAGGTATCTTCTGTCAATTAAAACTATCGTCATTGATGTTATTTTCTTTTGCTTTAAGCTTATACTTTTGCTGCAATTCAACAAGATGGTCTTCTCCAACAGATGACATCAAGCAATTTTTTTTTGCTTCATCCCTTTTAATTTTCCAATGTGGAAAAATTTAACTCTAACCGAATGTTGATGGGTCTTCTTTCTTCGAAGAATAAGTTAGACAAAATCAATTGTGGTTTCATACTATACATCGCGGTCTAGTGTGGTTTTTATTTTTGCCCCTGAAGTGTATGCTATTATACAGTGGTAATTTATAAGAACAATAAGCATAAATTGTGTAAAGGAGTGGTTAAACAAGGTCTGCCATTGGTGTTTGAAATGAAGCTCTAGACATGCAGATATCTTTCTTGTTTTATTGAAACCAATGAAAATACAGAACCAAATTTACACTTGGGCCACAACAAACAGCAAACGTCACCAGATAGAAAATAGGCAATTGGTTATCCATGGCTTATTGTTCCCAATGAATTATGCAAGATTATCGATTTAATTTTCCAATATTTTTTAAACAATTTTATTCGTGTATCAAAAATCACTTTAAAATAGTTCGTTTTCTGAATATTCCAAAAACAGCAGTTATTTTATTTGTTTTATACTTAAACGCAAATGTTAGTAAACATTGAGGTTTAAAGGAAATTATGAAAAAACTGTAAATAAAATTATTTTTGGAGTGTCAGTAAAGCATTTTAAGTTCATAAAAACCACACAATTTTTTGTTTTTAATACTAATGGTTCAGGGTTGATTTTTGGATTTTTTAAAATCATTTAAGTTATTCCGACCACATACTACTATGCGATCATTTAAGAAGTTAAATCTAGTTATAGTTATTGTCCTAAGCTTGGGACAAAAGAAAACCAACAAAACTATGACGACACACAGTATTGGCATACACTTACGCAGTAGTCGTTGTCGTACAGAATTGGACTGGCTTAATGGCTAACAGCGCTAAATAAGGACTCATTTGTACCAAACCTCATTATAAAAACAAACATACGTTTCTACTTTTACTCAATTTTTTTCCAAAATTTAAGTGTTGTTAATTGACCGAATGACGTTTGCCTTTATAAATTCATCTTTTACTTCGTACAATCTGTCTTTAGTGACGTTTGCCTTGGATAGTAATATTAAAGCAAAATGTCGCCATATTTCTGGTGCTTGCAGATGACCATTCATCTTCGACTTAACTATAAAAGCTTGCAATTAACGAAATTGCATCTTTTCAAGTCTTTTCAAGGAGATAGAATCGATCAACGCTGCTGTGACAAAACGTTTCAAAAATATTACTTTCGATTGATTTCAGTTTCGAGCACCTTTGCAGATAATCGCTTGTGAGATTATATTTTTGAAAAATTCAAGCGCAAAGCGGTAACCCTTACACTTGAAATTTTGAGCATATGAATTGTTAGGAATAGTTAAAGAATTATGTCCTTATACTGCAATTCATAAATCCAGGTATTGGCCGAGTAACTTTTTTCTACCAAACAAACAATTTTGATCACAGAGAATACTTTTTGACCATCGGAAGATTTGAAATGCAGCAAAAATTTGTTAACTGCTACGGGCAACAACTTTGCTTACCGCAATTCCTTGCTTAGCCTACACTTTATTCTAATACTCTTTTCTTCAATTCATACCATTAACTTAGGCAAGATTTCGTTTTACTGTAGAGCAGTAGACATCAACTAGTAATCTGATTTTTACTTTCCAAATCATAACTTTAACACTGCTTTACAAGTTTGTGTTTCGTTTGTAGAGAGTTATTCAGTGTGCGTTGGATGTGGCAACCCTATACAAGATCAATATATTTTGAGAGTGGCGCCTAATTTGGAATGGCATGCCCGGTGTTTGAAATGCTCGGATTGTGGTCAATATCTTGATGAAAATTGCACTTGTTTTGTTAGAAATGGAAAAGCTTATTGCAAAAAAGACTTTACTAGGTAAGTTTAGCGTCTATATTCTTACTCACATTATTTGCCTTGCTGTACAGGCCAATTGATTTTCTATTTATTTGCCAGCCAGTTGCAGTGTGTAAGCGTGATTGATATTTAATTGCCTTACTGCTGGAGTAACAACGTCTACAGGTTGCATTGGTCGCCATATCGCTCATGCCCAAGCGAAAAATAATCGTAAAATCACCCCATATTTTATTCCATTTTCACAGAGGCTAGTAAACTGATTAAATTCTTTTTAAAATCTTACCTTGAAACTGTCAACATTGCAAAAAATATAAATTTTCGAGTCTCACTCAATTCCTATGGTTAGGTGTGAGATAAAAATAATTTCCTTGTATTTTTTTTCGTTGAAACTTTGTTTTGCTTTCAAAATAACAAAAATTATTGTATTTGCGCAGGAGTTTTGTCGCTTCGTATGAAAATCAAATTTATTTTTGACTTTATTTCACGCTCCTAACGTTGGTTACTCTGCGTGCCTCTGTGCTTTAACTTTTGAATAATTTATTAGGAAAAGTTCTGATACTCTTACGCATTTCTCGCATTTTATCTCGAAACTGCACAGTGTTTTCTTTTTCACGAATTATTTTGCTTAGTATTTTTGACAAAAAATTCGTCTATAGGAAAGTAATTTTTTATGCAAAGACAGTTTGACAAGGCTCGTTAATTTTCCAGTGATTAAAGGTTTATTCAAAATACAATTTATTAGTTCGTGGTCAAAATAAAAGTACACCTTTATAATTAAACCAAAGTCTTTTAAAAGTTGAAATTGTTTTTAATTTATTACTTCTAGGCCATTTAAATTTTTTGTTTTTGAAAAAATCGATTTTACAAACTCTAGTTTATTTTTGCTTATAGTCAATCTGGGCTTTTTCGCACATTTTAACTTCGATTTTTGTGCAGAAGTCTACGTATACTTCATAACATCGATGCGTAAATCGATATACCATACAACGTTAGAATATGATGAAGTACACAGTGTTGATGCACAACAAATTATAAAGTATTTTGAATAAATATATTAATTTAGCACCGTTTTTTCCCAAACCCTAAGTAAAGTGTTGAAATTTTGCGTTATTTTTGCTGAACTGCATTAGTATTTTATCAATAGTCACGAAACCAATAAAATACTGCCCCATATAGTAATGATACCTCATCTTTCCAAAATTTTACCCCACACATCAACAGGACATACTTACCTTGTCCACATGTCCAATTTAAGTGGGCTTGATGTCACAATCACTTTTTTAAATTTGTAGGAAACCCACAGCAACGAGCCCACATTAATGTTTGCTTGAAGCCCACATAAATTGGACTTGTGGACAGGGTAAATCTTAATCACGATTGTCCGGGCTCTTTCCGCTTGAAGGCATTGTTTTAAATTGACACCTCGCCAGTAGATCTCACAAAGTGGCCGAGTAAACACAACTGCAGTTTCAGTTGATTGAGTGTCAATTATTGTTGAGATGAATCTGTCATTCATGCGTGTTTGGGTTTAGCCGTGACGCTCAGTCTTACCCAGGGATTAAAATATTTGAAGAAAGTGTTAGTAAGAGCGGAGCAAACTCAATCAGACGATTAAGTGAACGGAAAAGGGCCACACTTATAAATCCATCGCTGGCTAACCCTACCCCGGTCAAATAGCAAAAAATAGTCCTCGTTTTTTCAAGGCGTTCTGGCTATACGCATATGGGTTCATATAGCTGTTTGAATGGCAGCAGTAGCTGATTTCTTTGCTCTACGCTTTTCTTTTTGGCAATTTTGAGCGCAACGATAACTATCTTTTTGACCGTAAAAATTATTCTTTGACACAATGAACATTGCAAGTTTCACTGCCCACGTCTTTTCTCGCTTGAAAGATTATGAATTTGTATCTACAGTATGTTTAATGAGTTTTAGTTTGTAGACATTTACTTCTTTCCATAATGCATGAAGATTAGCAACTTAGTCTTTTCTTTTTTCATTTATGCACAAAACTTTAAACAAAACGTTATTAATTTTTGAATATTTTTTGTCTTCAAACGGATGAGAAAAAATGGCCATGTTGAATTTCATTTGGGGATACATTTCGAAACTGTTATTGAGTAATTACCGGTAACACAAATGATTTAGTGAATCAAACCTCTTCACTGAGTTTTTTCAACGCAGCAGCTGCTGTACAGCTTGACCTCGTTGTTTCGATTCATTTAACGAAGGGGTGAGCAACTTTTCTAGTCGGAGGGCTATATGTGGGAAAATGAAGTCCTTGGCGGGCGGGATTATTAAATGAAACGTATTCAATATCTTCAACAACCGCCAACATTAAGGCCGCACTGATTGGAAGAGCAAAAAAAAGATCTTCACGTCTTCAGATGTCCTATTTCTCACTGAAAACATCAGTGAAGAGCAAAAAAAAAAGTCCTCGGCTTGATTCTCGGTAGGAGTTTATATTTCTGTTAGTGCCGGCGGGCCACATAAAATAGTCTCGCGTATTCAACTCAAACTCCCTTTTTAAACGATACATGTTTGTCAGATTTTGGTTCAATCGTTTTGTGAAAACTCATTAGATTTTGATGTAATTATTTTTGTGGTCTATATTCAATAGTTTTTTTTTTTTATATTTTTGAATGTTTATGTTTTGCTGCCGTATCAGCTGTAAGCGTAACTCATATCTTTTTTCAATTTGAAAAACAATGTTTAACAGATTGAAATTATACGCTGGCAACATTATCAAGCTTGGTAAATCTCTGTTTACGTTGTAGAGCAAAGCAAGTCCAATTTGACACTAAAAATTATTTAAAGAAATTGTAGATAATTCTTAAACAAAAAAGAGCTTGCGTGTGAAGTCCTGTTGAATATTTTATGAATTTTGCCGCTTTGTTAAAAGATAACGTTATTTTCTCAAAAGTTGGTTTCATGCCAGAAACTAGGTCAAAGACCAGTTTTATCAATTGCAACATTTTCTTCAAACTTTTTAGTGGTCTTAATTAATCGTCAGTATTTCTTCATTATTGCATTCACTGTCATGTGAGTGTTGTTTACCGGCTTAGGAGATTTTGGCGCAGAGCCTTTTTGACGCGTCGTGGTTTCTGCATCAAATGCTCGATTTACCTTCAATGCATCTTGTCAATACTAAATGTGATTGCGTTAATGGAATTAGAAACAATTTTGTAAAAGTTTCATGTTATCGTGAAGAAGCAATGCAAACGTAGATAGAACAAAAGCACCAAATTCGTAATTTTTGAAGTTTCAATAAACTCCATTTAGGATTTTTATTTACCACATCTCCTGTCCGTCATAAGGTTGAATTATCTTCAACAACAAATTCACGTCTTCAAAAATAGTTGATGTGTTCGGCGCCGGAAATATTACGTTGTTTATGTCATGGGTTAAACCTGGTTTAGCGAACATTAAGCCGATACTTGCTCCAAATCTCGAAAAAAATTGTAGACGAATTTTGAAAATATTTTTACCAAGCATTTTAGATAAAACCCACAAAAAGGTGATCACCGGTAGTTTGGAGCAAAAAACATGTAATTCAACTCTAATATCTTTCAAACTTAAAATCTTGAAAAAATTGGTTCGGATAACCCACAGAATTGTTTTTTGCAGTAGCCTATTTGCCTTTCAATAGTTTTTGCGTTGTATTTTAGTAATGGATGAATTTTATTCGATTGGATAGTTTAAGTGAAAATTAAATTTGATTTGAAATGGGAACAAGTAGAGTTGGGTCTTATTGTTATAACACAGCGTTTCACCATCAATTATTTTTTCGCTCTTCAATATTTTGAACTGGTAACTTTTTAACCAGGAGCGTACTTGCCATGTCCCCATTCTTTTGACCTTTGTCTGTAGTAAAAAAGATTCAGATGTTGCCAAGTGACTGAAATACACCAGACTTTTTGATGACTTTTGCAATTTTTGGCTTCCTCCCTTTACAATTTCTTTCTTCGCCACTGTTTTCAACCACTTTTTAATTTTTTAGATTATTTGGAACCAAGTGTGGCAACTGTGGAATGGGTGTAAGGAAAGACGACCTTGTGATGAGAGCCAAAGACCGAGTGTATCACATGGACTGTTTCCGGTGCGTTGTTTGCCGGAAACAACTTCTGCCCGGTGAAGAATGTGCTTTAAGAGACGATGGAATCCTTTGCAAATCCGATTACAACCTTTCTTTATCATCTGATATAATAAGTAAGTTTTGTCATTCTAGACTTGCACGAGCCCTATAAGTCGAAACACTGTTGAAATCAAATCAAATCTTCATTATACTCGCGGTATTACGCCGTAGCATGTAACGAGTGTTGGGGCCCAACTGCGCGGCTAAGCGCCTGGGCAACATAGATCCGAAGAAACGTGACAACAAAGGCGAGCCATTGGCGACCTTGTCCCGATTTGACCAGTCCGGGAATCGAACCTGGATTTCCCGCACCGATAGTGTATACCTATATCAACTGAGCTGATCAGCCAAGATTGAAAAGTTACCATCAATTAACACTGAATCTTGAATATGCTGTTGCTAGCAGTATATCTGACAAACTTGGGCCAACACGTTAAGTGAGAGCACAGAATGTTCAGTTACTAGAACGCTATGTGTGAAAATTTATCCAACCTTTGAAGACTCATGACTAAAGAAATATTTTTTGCGGGATAAAAATTGTGCGCAGGTTAAAAAAAATGATTTTGACCAGCTTAATATTGTAAGCATGCAGTAATAAACGGTACGAATATTGAATTTGAGATGATAGTTGACTAGAGTGAATGGCATTTGCTGGTCTGCAGCTGCACTGTATTGTAACTTTACAGGATATTTAAGTTTAAACAAACTTAGAATGTTACTTAAGTGCAATCTAAGCACTTTTGCTTTTTGTCACTTTCACATTCATCAATTATACATGGAAGTAAATATTTGGTTAATCATTTCGTGACGTTCTACGTTACGTGCAGTTTTTAATCCCGCTTATAATTTGAACCTATCAAATTCAGCGTCATTCTGCTAGTTTAAGATTACCGGCTAGGACCATTTTTTCAAAAATTATGATTGGGCCTACCAGTCATTATCTGTGCGTTTTGTTGCCGTCTGTTTTGTATCAAAAGTATCGGTTTAGCCTACAATGGAAAAATACATTTTTTTAAACCTTTACGGATACCCAAAAATGAAAATTGACCCCTAAGATGAACAATCTTGTTTTAAAGAAAAATGGTACTTTGCTTTATTTTTGGGTTGTTGCAGCAGCTCAATTTTAAGTCCCTACCAAATTATTTTACACGCCTAAGTTTTTCTTAGGATGGTTAAGTGTTAAAAATTTAAGAATGATATCGTATTTCAGGCCGAGCTCCAGACCTTCATCATCTTCCCGGATTCTCACCTGGAAGTCACTCTTCAACTTCTTCCTTAAACGGATTGCATACTCCGAGCGGATTGAATGCTCATCACCGCAATGGCGGACCCGGTCACAAGCGGAAAGACACTAAAACAACTCGAGTTCGCACAGTGTTAAACGAAAAACAATTGCTTACCCTGAGGACGTGTTACGCCGCAAATTGCCGTCCGGATGCGCTGATGAAGGAACAATTAACGGAGATGACCGGACTTTCCGCTCGGGTAATCCGTGTCTGGTTTCAGAACAAACGATGTAAAGACAAAAAACGGTCCCTCGCGCTCAAGCAGATGCAAGAGCAACAAGCAAAACAACAGAAAAATGGAAAACATGTAGGTGTCCAAGGAGAAATGCTAACAAAACAACATACCGGTACTTAAAAACGAAGTTATAGTCAACATAATCATACACAAAAAAACCAATAAAAGAAACTTTGAAGGAAATGATGATTTAAACGATGTTTTAAGTTTGTTACTGTATTTCATTGCGGTGTTGGTATAGCGTAGTACATCAATGTGAGTGGTATTTTAAAGTCGTTTTTTTTTTTCAAACCAAAAAATAATATTTCCTACGTTTAGACTCAATTATTTATTTGCGTTTATTTATATTAATATTTTATCTTTTTCTAGAACGGGGGCAGTAATGGTGTTGAGCTATCTTGCCTCAATGGGATTCCCATGATAGCTTCCGAACCTGTGCGAAACGATACCGCTAACCCTAAACCAGTTGAAGTGCAAAATTACCAGCAATCTGTCTGGAAAACTCTCAGCGATTTCGCCCTTCAAAGCGACTTGGATCAGCCAGCATTCCAACAATTGGTGTGTATTGCAAAACGTAGTTGCCAGATCAGAAAGTGAGAGAGTTTTAAGTTCAAAATTCATACAAATTGTGCTGCAAAAACGATAGCTTCTCTCGTGTTTATAGAACATCTTTAGCGGCAGGTGCCAAAGCATTGTAATAGTTTAATTACAGGATAAAACTGCGGATTTATCTAGTAATGCTTCGAAAAAATGTTTTTCCAATTATTGATTGACTTTTAAGCAATAAAAAGTTTTATTTTATAGCATTTAGTTTTTCCTCTAAAAAGTAGTTTTGATTTTTTAGATTGGCAGTTTTTCCGATCAAGGTCTTAGTTCTACATCCGATTCATCCGACATATGCAGCATACCTTCTGTATCGTCACCGAGTGTTGATATCAGTACCACATGTTCGACTCCCGCAGCTGCTGAATCCAGCGCATCCGTGTGTGGCTAATCAGTATTATAACACAACTGCCAGATGCAGCGCTTTAAGAAACTAAATTATTCATTTAATGTTAAAGTTAAACCAACAACATTGCTATTATATTCCATGGACTTTTTAGCTTTTTGGAAAAGGTCTATGGCTCAGCTCAACCAATAACTTACTTAACTACTGTAGTATTTTGTTATTGTTCTGATGATGTACTGCATATCCTTTGGTGTCAAAACGCCGTTAAAATAGTCTTCATATAATTATAGAAGTACATTTAGCTCAAAAAGTTTCCTTATACATTTTGATTCCTCAGGATTACTGTAATTTGATTTTACTGTTTATTTCTTCTTTTGTTCTTCAAGCATATTTTTAATCGTACATTATTTTGCACAATCATAACTATATTGTGTAATACTTGCCGCAGCCATAGTTTATGTGAGCTAAGGTATAGCTCTATTTGCTACTGTGTTGATTTGCTCATGACATCAAAGTTTCACTATCACAATACTATGTTGGAAATTAATATCACTGCGATTTTTCGTACATGCAAGGTATATTTCAACACTAAATTTCACTTTTTATATTGAAGAATTTCAAAGAATTCACTTCTAACCTTTTCACGTCGTATAGGAATAGGCTTTTTTGGAAGTTCTTCATCGCTGACCTATGAGTTTCTTGTGGTGCTAAATTCTCTTGTTATTCAGCGCACAATTACATCATTGCTTGATACACCAAGTCACATGATTGAAGTTGCAAGTTTTGGCTAATTGCCGAATTGCAAAAATGGTTTTCGTGCGACTTAATTTCACAATTTCGAATTATGTTGCGTTTTTTCGTTGCTATAGTTACTTATGACGACATAAAATCAATGTTTTTTTCTACTGCAGTGTCGTATTGCAGCTATATTATTTTTATTGTTTTCTTCTTGAATTTTGCATCGTTTTGTTTTGTGATATGTTTGCATTACAATATCAAATATTGCATAGTATTATTCTGGAGTTAAGCATATTTTTCTTTAGAATTACTGTAGCCTATTCAGCAGGCGTATACAGCACTTCGTAGAGAAATAATTATTCGCAACCTATATCGGCGATAGCGTAAGCTAATGTTCTGCACGCAGTCTCAGCAATTGTTTCTAAATTATAATTGCTTTAGCAATGGTACAAAATCTTTGTAGTCAAAACAGTCTTGAAAATTTAGAGGACAAATGAATGTGGAATCAGTCTAGTATGACTATAGATTTTAATTATTTTCCATAGGCTATAGGCCTACGTTACTTTAAGTCGCAATCGTGTTGTGAACACTATTTCCTGCTGGCATTAAAACACCGAAACCATAAACTTCATTGCGTGTATAGTCATTGCTATAATTAAGCTACCGGAAAGCAAAATAAAGGATATAAGTTAGCGGCATGTGGTTTGGACAAGACGAGGTTTCGATGTCCCCGGAAGTTGTTCCTGTTTGCGATCATCAGTAAAGCAATGGAGGTCACACGCGCAGGATCAAAAGTCAAAAAAAGGATTTTACTGAATTGATGACGTATGAGCAAAACTGAAGTTAGTGTCACTGTCCATGAACTTTCGCACTCTGTTGGCTCGTTTCTTAAAAACTGATTTTAGCAGACTAATGAGCCCAAGTTTACGCAAAATATATTCCTCCCGCAATATGCACAGCCACAGAGGGTCGTACTTCAAAAAAGAATCTTCGAGCGCAGATCATGTAGTTTGTAGCCAGACATGTGTTCACACAGGCTCACAGAGAAACACCGCGCTTTCTACAGTAGCCTAATTCCGTAACAGATTGCGCTGCTGGTCTTGGAGTAAATGAAACAAAAGAAAATAAAAGAGAATAAAAAACACTGTACAATACTTTTGACAATGAGGATATGAGGAAAATCGGTAGGCTTTATGATTAAAGTTGTTGATTAATGTTAGCTCAGTTGCTTAACGCAGAGTTTCCCAAACTTTCTTGTGCCACGGACCCATTTTTGCATATCAAGTTTACCGCGGACCCAACTTTTAAGTCGCGTTATTTTTTCACCCAACTGCTATAAAAGTATAAAATGAAAAACGAAAAAAAAATTGTCTTTAATCGTAGTTTCATTTTTACCGACACATATGAATCACATGAATAGGACGGATGGGGTTGCTTCTCACAGCTTTTGTTTCAAATATTTGCCCGTAAATTGTACATTTAGACGGAGCGATTGGCGTAGTGCGGTCGGTAACCTGCGATTCTTTGATCCTCAGGTTCCGGTTTTTTGTGGGGATAAACGAAGACCTTTTTTGGGGAGGGATAAACAAAGATCTTTTTTAATTTTTTGATTGCCGTAGTGTTTTTGCTGCTCACACTGTGTTTAATATTTTGGAATATTGGTTAAGATGGTTCCGCGCAGTAGGTTGCCGACCCCTGACGTACTTGTAAAACACATCATTATCGGTGCGCAAGGTCTGGGGTCCGATCCCCGGGCCGGTCAAATCAGACACAGCGTCGCCAATAGCTGTTTGCCATCATTTCGAGGGTTCTCGGGAGTCGAAGCTGTATTGCACGATCGCTAATAAAGTCACAGTCGCGGAGGTGGGTGCCGCCACTCGTTACACGCTTCTGCGTATTACCGCAAGTATAATAAAAGTTTGATTTGATTTTACATTGACACAATTGCAATGCTTTTAGTTAGTATTTGGGCGATTTTTGGTTTTAAAAGTTACTTATTTTTTGCTAGCTCCAATTAACGTAAAAAGCGTTTAACCAAAATTTCACAGCTACAAGGTCAGTATTTAAAAAGTAATAAGGTTACAAAAAGTTACTTTTTGTCTTTTCGGTTACATTTAGGTTTTCGTGCTCTTTTGCATAATTTTTCTAGTTTTTTTGTCTTGGATTGATGCAAGAAAGATAAATTTACAATCTACAAACACTAAGATGCCTCTTTGGTGCCAGCCAACAACTGTTTCTGGGGAAAGAAGTTTTTTTATGCTTAACAAATTACTTGCAAAGGACAGAAACTTTCTACCACAAAATGTAAAACACTACATGTGTGTTCACTATAACTTAAGCACGAGGTAGAACTGGGCCTTCTTCACGTTTTTTCATGTTTGGCCGCAACTATTTTCGTTTTACTTTTATTCGTTTAATAAAGTTACTTTTTGGTTACTTTTTTACAAAAAAAAAGTTACATTTTGAAGTTTTTTAGGTAACAAAAAATCGCCCTAGTTATTATTTAACTCTACCAACAGGATGTAAAAGAAAGTAGGCCGTTAAAGCTTTCATCTCGTATCTTATAAACTTATATCTCAATAAGCTTGCATCGGGGTCTCTCTGATCTAGTCTATCATCTCTGCTCGTGCGTTTAACTTGTCATTGCAGTTAAGCTATTACAGCATTATAATTCATAAACAATAAAGGCAAGAGTATCATAATCCATGACTAACTTTAATAATTATAGTCAACAATCAAGAGATAGTAGAAGAAAAAAACATTCTATAAGATTTTCAATCACTACAGTAATTAATTGCGTCTGTGTATGTCCTGTAAAAATCATTTGAAAGTTCTAGTTTTTTTTAATTTTTTGCAACATTGTGACAGACCCCTGTGCTGTCGCCGCGGACCCCCAGGGGTCCGCGGACCCTACTTTGGAAAACTCTGGCTTAACGCACACGCTATCGGTGAGGGAAGTCTGGGGTTCAAATCCCAGGTCGGTCAAATCGACACAGTGTCGCCAACGGCTTGCCACCGCTGCTTAATTTTACTATCTTTACCCTGTTGCAAAAAAAATGTCATGAATATAAGCGACAACATTTATTAACTAATCTTTGGTTTCTTGCTTGCTATAATTTATGAATGAAGAGGAGCCGATGTAAGTCTATATATATGAAATATAACAGGGTAAATGGTAGGCCTTGAAGACTTACGAAATAAACGCTGTAAAAACCAATTCTACGACTAGTTTCGCGGTTTGACCGCTCATCAGGTAGACTCAGGTTTTGAACCCAGGACCTTGCGATTGAGAGCGTTACCTCTCCAACCACTCGGCCACCGAGCTGACAAACCGGTCAAACCGCGAAACTAGTCGTAGAATTGGTTTTTACAGCGTTTATTTCGTAAGTCTTCAAGGCCTACCATTTACCCTGTTATAATTTATGAGCTGCCAAAATCTGCTATGACCAAAATAAATTTATTCAACACAAGGGTGGGCAGCCATGTTCACACGAAGGGCCGCATTTAAAAGCATTTTGAAGCCGAAGGCCGCAATGATTGGAAGAACAAAAAAAAGGTCTTCTCGTCAGCAAACGTCCCATTTTTACTGCCAAAGATCGGTCAAGAACAAGAAAAAAAGTTCTACACGGGCGCACATGCTTTTTTTCGCTGACATCCTGCGCGGAGCTGTAAAAAAAGGTCTTTGGCTTGATTCACGATGGGAGTTTATATTTCAGTAAGTGCTTGCGGGCGGCATGAAATGGTTTCGCGGACCGCACTTTGCCCACCCTTATCTCAGTGATGACGGTCTTAAGACCAAGACCAGTCTTAAGACCATTTATTTAAGGTCTTGGTCTTGGCCAAGCGGTCTTGGTCTTGACCATTTGCGGTATTGGTCTTGACCATTTAGTTTGGTCTTAAAACCGAAAGAACTAAAATGAATCTAGTAAAAATTTAAGTGATCCTGCACAGCTAGAAAAAATATCCAACAGCGTGTATGTGATTGTGTTGTTCTTATTTCTTTTAATATTCTGTATATATTTGGCCCGTTTTTTTTTGTAGTTGTAGAAAAATGGTGATAAGTGATAAACTGTTAATTCTCATCCCATTTTTATGGTCTTGGCCTTGAAAAAAATCAAAGGTTTTGGTCTTGGTCTTGACAAAGACGGTCTTGGTCTTGAAAAATTTGCAAGGTCTTGGTCTTGTAGGTGATGATCTTAACTACATCACTGCTTGATCTAAAATATTACTGGCAGAAACTTGGGTGGAAATTGATTCACGACTTTTCGGTGCATAGCTGAAAAGGAGCTAGAAACAAGGATAAGCCAAAGATTCTTCCAAGGTGAGAGAACTACGTGTCCGTTTTGCTGCTAGTAGTACAAAAATATTTTTTAGACTTCCACAGTGGAGTGGTTTAGTCTACATTTTCCTAAAACTGATGCTAATCAAAGAAAAGAATTTAAAACTGCGCAGCCACGCTTAACTTAAGGAGAATGGCAACATTGTGCAAGGTTCAAATTTCGACCTGGAAGGCTATGTTTCGGGTTAATTTAAAATTCGATCACGCTCTATTGAAATTATGTCAAACAGAAGTCGACCTCGTGGTAAAAATTGTTTTGCCTGAAGTGTGCTAATTATTATTTCAGATCACCCCGACTTCTAATTGTTGACCCATAGCGACTTGCACCACCGGCTCAGTCATTTCATGTAGTTTCAGTCACAATGATTTCAAGAGTATTCTTGATTCAAAACATTTCAACACAAAAACGGAACTTCTTGAATCCAAATTGTGAAATATATTTTCGGTTCTCGATGTTTTTCCTTTACGTAAATAATCATAGTGTGGAACAAAAAGAATTTCTAAACAGCAGCTGACTCTTGTGATCGATGAAATGCGGAAAATAGCAGTCAACGAATAGCTGTGATTGGACGAATAAAAATATGAAATTTAGCGGGATCAGAATCTAGATTGAGTTTCAATTTGCTTTGATTTTTCGTCGGATCCTAAAAAGCGACTTTCTATAAAATTTACAGCTCAGATGGCCGAGTAGTAAGATCGTCCACCTCTGAAGCTGCAGACTCAGGTTTGATTCCGTGTCGGGTCAAACCAATGATTTTAAAAATTGGTACTCACAGCTTCCCTGCTTAATTGACGTTCAGCATTGAAGGAACAGCGATTACAGCAAGCCGGCAAGTTCACTTGTTGTGCCTTTGGGAAGAGCACTTTGCGGGATTCCCCCATCTTGATATGGTAGACAGATGGCCGGCAACTCCTATGCGATCAAGCTCGCTATAGTGCTATGATCGCTTTCTCGTGATAAGAGGATAAATATGCAACTAATACTAAACTAAACTAAAACTTTTCATACGTTCAAAATTTACCAAATCGAAATTTGTTTTAAGAGCTAAAATTTTCGAAACAGTTAATAGCCTATGTTTACAAAGTTTTTGATCGGTTTGCAGTTTAGAAAAACAAAAAACAAATCATTGCAAATAGTGGGACGAATAATTTTTTCTTCATAAAAAAATTCAAAAACTTTTGTGTACTTTTTTGATCACAAATTTTTCGCCGAATTTAACATGGCGATACAAAATATACAGTATTAAGCAATGTTGTATGTTCCAAAAAACGTTGAACTACTGTAATATACCGGCAAAAAATCACAAAAATCAAAAACCCGTGAATTTTTGTATATTGAGCGCAGACTATGGTGCTTGTCGGGATGTCGCAGCAGAGAGGCACATATCAGAGACCTCCCATACCGGTCAGCTCGATGTCTATATTATGCTTTTATGCGCACAAAATGTTCAATGTATAGCAAATACAGATTGCAAAGAAGCGCAAAAAATACGAGACTGAAAAGGCAATTTCGCTTTATATTTAAATCAAAATTCCTGCGAATTTTAAGCGTTTTGCAATCTTATCAAAACCGTAAAAAATGGTTGAAAGTTGCTTGAGAAAGCTCTCAATAAATTGCAAAAGCTGGATGAAAATTCGTACAAAAAAGATTTAAAGCACAAAAAGTTTAAATGTTCTCAAATAGGAAAGTCCAACTTGAAAAACATGTACCTAAACAATTTAAAAAGAAACATACAGCCACCAAATACTGTATAAATAAAGAAAAAAAACTGGTGAAATTCAATTGAAAATTCGCGTTTGTCTACTTCGATAGCTATCAATCTAATCTCGTGGTTGTCAACTTTGTAATATGATCTTTTGCGCAAGTCAGTATAATCACATTACGTTATAAGCTTCACACTTGTCAATAGGACTTGTTAATTTATAGCACATAAAAACCATTTAAAAAGAGTTTGAATGAAACTAACAATAAACACAACTAAATAAACGATAGCTTTAAAACAAAAAAACCAAGGTAAACTTACATCCCTCCTCCCTATTCAGCAAGTATTCCGATTACCCAATTCTCATCACTTCGCATTCAGGGTTCTGTAATATCACCCGCTACTATTGATGTTTTAGCGCTCGGCAAAAAAACTCTTCAGTACAAAGGTGTTAAGCACAAGCGATAACTTGTCACTAGTCTAAAGAAATCAACTTGTTTTAATTCACAAGAAACAAAAGAAGCAAAAACAAGGCACTTGAAGTTAGATCAACTTTCTTTTTAACCTCTTTTCATCAAGAATACCCACAAAGAACAGCAACTTTTACCCTGAATTCGATAACATGTCCCCGCGCTTTCTTTTAAGCGAGCTCTGCAACTGATTTTGCAGCAATCACTACACAATCACTTTCAGAAAAGTAATTTAGCGGTTGGATTTAACGGTTGTGCGTCATGAGCAGTAGCATTAAGTAAACAAAAATAAAAACAACTCGTCGAGATTTTGAAAATTAATACCCTAAAGCTTGATCTTGTTTTTGCAAAATGCATGATATTTTCGTTTCATTTCGAGTACTTAAAATGGCAATAAAGTATGAATGTGGACTGGCAACTGTATTTTTGAGTCAATGACTGTGCTTGCCTGCAAGCCACGGTGTCCATAGGAAAAGTAACCAAAATTTTTGTGCGTTAATCAGCCTACAGTATAATAATCTGACCAGCAATAGCTAGGTTGCTGTTGGTAAATCGTAGTTCGGTTTGTTTTAGATTGCATTATTTCCTGCGGGAAAAGTTTTGCTATGCTTTTTGGGAAACTTATCTACAAATTCCAAGCATAAACACAAATGACATAGGTCAAAAAATATTTTTATCAAGAATTTTGGCGAAGCGAAGTTGGAAGTGAAAAGGAGAGACATAAAAGCCAAAATAAATCCGGAAAGCAAAGGTTAGATTTGGGATGAGCTTGACATGAGATAAAAACATCCTAAACATAAGCTTTTGCAGACAAAGCAAAGACAGAAACGCATTGTTGAATTTTTTGTGTTTGTGCAAAGGCGCCAGGTCATTCATACTCTTGGTGTCACAAAAGAACTTAAGTATATTTACAAATATGCAATCGAAAACTTATTATATTTGACCCTTTTGGTGGAACTGGGATTTCCTACGTGTTTTGCGCAATCTAGAATATTTAAAATGAACTGATTCAGTTGACATACAGGACATTTTAACATCAAAGTAATTATGTCAACAACTATTTAATGACGAGTTTTATCAGAAAACTTTTTCTTGAAAAATGCATTAGTTCTCAAAAAGCCTTTCATCCCTTCGAATTTTGTCAATATCTCGATGTATGCCAGAGAATTTTGAAGTCGCTTTTTGAAAAAAACGTTGAAAGAGTAAAATTTTCAGTGATTATCATATTTTTCCGCATTCCGGAAAAAGTTTTCAAGTTTCGGTTAAATTAATGATATTTTTTCCGTCTTGTCTTGGGGCTGCCGCTTCGAGTTCGAAACGAAGCACAAATTAGTAACAATATCATTGTTGCTTCACTTTCCTATTTTATTGAAAACTAACTACGTATGTGATCGTTTTGCTTGTGTCAAAATTTTAAAGTCATCAATTTTAAACAGAAAAAATCTTAAAATAAAAAAGTTGAAGTTAATAAGAAAGTGAAATTATATGAACCGTGTTAATCCCCAGAAATAACAAAAGTGGGTGGCAAGTCTCTGTCTGTAACGGCCTAGTAAAAAACAAGAAGAAACGTCATTTTAAATATGAATGACAGCCTGCCACTACATACGAAGTGCTATAATTGTCAATGTGACTTGACGGTGCTTTGCTTCTCTGCGTGATCATTTAAATTCAGTAGCTTCTAAATGAGGGGTGGGCAACTTCTTTAGTCGACGGGCCATATGTGGGAAGACGAAGTCCTTTCCGGGCCGGATTATTAGACGGATCGAGTTCAATATTTTCAACAACTACTATTGTTAGGGCCGCTCTGATTGGAAGGGCAAAAGAACGGTCTACACGTCCTTAAATGTCCTGTTCTTCACCGAAAAAAAAAAGTCTACACTTCCTCAGATGTCCTGTTTTTCAACGAAAATATCGGTGGAACTGTGGCGTAGCGAAAATTTTTAAAAGGGGAGCATAGTTTCCACATTTTTTTAATCGTCTTTTTATTCGGCAGAACTACTTTGAAGCTGATTGAAAAACAAGAAAGGCTCTAGGGGGGTCCGGGGGCATGCTCCCCCGGAAAAATTTTGAAAATTTACATGCTGTAATGGGTATTTTAGTGCCTTTTGAGTAATTTTTAGGCAAGTTTTGTTTAAATTTTTTGACCTTGGTTCTGAGTGCTTTGCCAAATATGATACATTTTTTTCGCGCACTTTCGATTCACACGTGCTTAAGGCGTAAAGCTCATAGCTATCGAAGAGTTTGAAATTGCGGAAAAATTGTATACATCAAAAACGTTTTTGAAAATGGCTGGAGGGAGGATGCATACCCCTCATCCTACCCCGCTGGATCCGCCCCTGGCCATAAGCTACAGAAACCATCAAAACAGTCCGGTATATTTCAGTCACTTGGCACCATTAATTGTGTTTTTTTTACTAAAAAGCGGAGTCAAAAGGGGGGGGAGGCATGAAACAATGCCCCCCTCCCCTAATTACGCTCCTGCGGTGAAGGGCAAAAAGTCTACCCGTCCTCAGATATTCTATAAAAAATAAAAGGTCCTCGGCTTGATTCGCGGAAGAAGTTTATATTTCTGCAAGTGCGGCGGGCCGCATAAAATGGTCTCGGGGGCCGTATGTTGCCCATGCCTGTTCTAAATTAAATGCATGAGAGATTTGCTGACCGACTGGTGGGCGATTAACAAAGTTCAGCTGGTGGTCGTGAGTTTGGTTTTCGGCAAAGTTCATCTTTTACGACGCATGGACTCCATTAACACAAAGTACAAATGAATTCGTTTTGCGTAATGTTTCTTTCATAAAACATACGCTTATTTTTAAAAATGATTTTTAAAATTTGTAAGATTGTAGGCATAAACAAAATATCATTACTCGAAAAAGCGATGATGCAGCAGATTTTACAAAATTTTCAGTAGTCCACTGAATGACTAAGATGATTAAAATCAACCTATATTTCTCTACTTACATTAGAAGGGAGACAATGCAGATTTGTAACCAACAAAAAGACCTACAGTATTTTTCAAACCAAACAGTCTGTTCCTCAGCAAAAGCTTCCATTGGGCAACTAGCTGTCTAGCTGACACTGACTAGATGCAGGCCAATCAAGTAAAATTTCTCACAAAATTTATGGAGCACTCGTAATCAATCAATACTAATCCATTAGTCCAGTGGTCGGCAAACACCGGGCCGCGGCCGGGTGTCGGTCCGCGAGAGGTTCGGTACTGGGCCGCGTCCTTTTCCAGATTAAATGCTTTAAAACATTTCTATTTCTTTTAGAGTTGAAGACCCAGTTGCTTTCGAACGTTTTGTTAGATTTAATTGCTTGATTTTTACACTTTGAGTGCGTTGAGACTTAATTCGGTGCCTAAAAGTGTTTTCTAATGTCGCCTTTGAATGGTGTCTATTCAAATGTTATTGCATATTATGACATAAGACAAAAGGGCTATAAATCTATGTAATATCTTTGTTATGTGTGAGATAGCAGTAATTGTTGTGATTTTGTTGTGTTAGCTGTATTAGGTTGATGAGGGAGAAAAGCGTCAGAAATGTTACGGCAAGTTGACGTCAGAATTGAAATAAATTATTCCTACTGAAACTTATAACCTAAAATACTACAGTTTTAAAAATTTAACATAAAACAAGCATCTTTGCTGAAATTTTTTGGAATCAGGTCAGCACCATCTCAAGAGTCTGACGTCGATGACGACCGATCTACAATATTAAAAAACGATAAGGGACACGTTGCGGGTATCGTTGAGTTCCATCATTCCAAGATGGGAGAGTCTGGTTGCTGCAAAACAAGCTGATGACTGTCATTGAATCACTGTTGTGTTATGGGCTGAAATAAAATTTGATTGCTGAATATTTATTTTTATTTTTAAGGCCGGTCCGTGAAACATTTTCTGACTTAAACCGGTCCGCCATGCGAAAAAGTTTGCCGACCCCTGCATTAGTCGATTCATACGACATCGGCGGTATGCCACTGGTTATTTTTCGAATGTGGCTTTTTCTTGCTTAACGAAAAACTGATCTTAATTCAAGAATCACGGTTTTGTTGACTGAAAATAACTGCACATTATCACGGACTTTTCTGGCAATGAATCCTATGTGTTTGCCAATTAGTCTCAAATAGATAATCAAATCATTTAGCGTAAGCTGTGTTAAAGAAAAGAGTTTAATTAATGCGATTGCACAAACTGATGCTGAAACGCCGTATTCAAAAATAACATAAAATAGATTAGTGGCGTACGCAGTGTGAGCTAATGCAGGCACCCCTCTCAGGCCTTCTTTGATACACGTCAAAAGCCGTTACCGCTCAAATTCTCGTGCCTTCTTGCAGTAAATTTCTTTCATGCCCCCCTAAAAAAATTGTCTACGCAAGCGCCACTTGCTGTAGACCAAAATAAAATACATTGCTTCACAAAACCTGTGTTTAAATTTCAAAGGCAGTGTATGATGTCTGTTGCATATCTTCGTAGTGCTGCAGATATAAGTTTCATTAGACTAGCTTGCTACAATTCCAATTTTCATGAATGTCGGCAAGTTATAGGTTTTCTAACGCAATTTATCTCCAGGAACATTGACTGATGAGCTATAGTTTTATATCAAACACTAAATGCTGTCACAAGATGTTACGAAATTTACCAGGCCTGCTTCGATTATCTTTGGCTTCATCATTTTTGAATGTAGTCATTCATTTGTGAAGTATTATTTGGTTTTGCAAATAATATTCGCATTTTACTAATGACGAACCACGCTGGAATCGAGAATTTATCAAACGCTTTAGGAGAAAGCGATTTCGAGTGTTTGCGTTGATGCACTCCGATCTTTTTGACATGACGACGTTGACGATACAAATTACGACGAATCGCGTGTCATCGGGTTATTGAATACGAATCACACCGATCTAAGATAATCTGTACCACTTGAGAATGACATCTTACCCTACTTGACCTTTGATGAATCTGCTACCTGACTTTCTTGCCTCAAATAAACCCACCCTGTTTGACGTACTTTTATGAAACATACGCACGCTCCCACCAGGGCCGGATTTAGACAATGAGAGGCCTTAGGCTATTCGATCAATGAGGCCCTGGTGAGCAACGATCATACTCATCTACGCAGTGGTGAAGCGAGAAATTTTGAAAGGGGGGGGGGGGGGGGCAATAATTTTTACATTTTATTCAAGCGTATTGTTTTTTTTTTTTTTTTCGGTAAAAATAATTTGAAGCTGATTGAAAAACAAGAAAAGGCTCTGGGGGTACGGGGGCATGCTCCCTCGGAAAAATTTTGCAAATTTACATGCTGTAATGGGTATTTTAGTGCTTTTTAAATACATTTCACGCAAATTTTGTTTAAATTTTTTGACCCTAATTGTGAGTGCTTCGCCAAATATATTGCATTTTGTTCGCACGTTTTCGATGTATGTGCTGAAGGCGTAAGGCTTATTGCTGCAGAGGAGGTTCGAAATTATGGAAAAACTGTATACATCAAAAACATTTTTGAAATGGCTGGTGGGAGAATGCATACCCCACATCCTAGCCCCTGGCCATAAGCTACAGAAACCATCAAAAGAGTCTGGCATATTTTAGTCACTTGGCACCATCAATTTTGTTCTTTTTTACTAAAAGGCGGAGTCAAAAAGGAGGAAAGAGCATGACACAATGGCCCCCCTAAATACGCTCTCGTCTCTACCTTTAGGCCTATAAAGGTCTTGATGGCCGATTTCCAAAAAAAACGTCTTGATTTCTTTTAGTGAAATTTCCGAAAAAATGTTTAAACTTTTTCAGTACGTTTCAAGTATTCTGGACAGGTATAACATGAATAGGATGAGGGATGATGATAGGCAATGTCACAAAAGTAAAAAACTTCTCCTTCGCAAGTAATAGGGTCATATTTCATCTTTTAAGAGGCTACATATAGGTTTTCCAAGATCCTAGATTGACAAGTGGTGACAGGCCATGACCAATGGCAATGATGCAGAACCGCGACGGACTTATTCAGTCAGCAGCAATCTTTCAGCATTTCGGTAGCAAATTCGAGATCAATCTTCAGATACAATCATTTTCAAAATAATACTGTGTATAAGTAGCCTAACTTCATATGCTTTTGACCGATGACCTCGAAACCAGGAGAAAACTTTCCGCCTAAACGGGAGCCGGGCCTAATTGTCATTTGGCAGCGTGGCGGAGTGGTTCGGAACGTCGTTTTTCGACGGCCATGACCGCAAGGTTGATGGTTCAACTCCCATTCAAGCCTCGTTGTTGTGCCCTTGAATACGATGCTTCACTACAATTATTTCTGCTTGGTGGAACCCAACAAGCAGCAAATTAAGGAAATCAGAAGCAAAGTTCAAGCGGAAAACTCGGAAACTAGGGCAACTTCTAAGCGAGTCTGAATTCATCCTATGCGTAGCGCCTGCGACGCTTTTTCGTGACAGGAGAATAAAAATGAAGAAATCAAAATCATTCGTACAAAAAATTGAGCAACGCAACACAACAGCTCTCATAAACACAAATTCTCGATACCGGTATTTGGCCGTTTTTCATAAAAGAAGTAATTTCATAGCTTTTTTTAAAGTAATTATTAGAAGCATAATTAACTGTTGAGTGGCGCCTAAAAGCATTCACATCATTACCAACCCTGCAGATAAAGTCTAGCTAATTTTAAGTGAAGTGGATAGATCCCATGGTCTGGCTTGACTTTTTAAATTGCGGCAGCCGTGGGTAGCAAGAAATTTTTAAAAGGGGGTCAAGGCATATACTACAATAACCATCAAAAGAGTTTGATGATACTGTATTTCAGTCACTTAAAAGCTTTGATTATTTTTTGCTAAAAAACAAAGTCAAAGGGGGGGACCATGGCACAATGCCCATTTACGTCTCTGTGCGGCTGTCTCGAAGTTCGATTTCAATCAAAATAGACATTTAATAACTGGTAATCCCTTTCCTGCGAGGGGCTTAATAGATTAAAATCAATGTAAGAACAGGGTGGTAAATTTCTTTGTTGCGCGGTTGGAAAGGCACTAAACTTGATTCCGAATTTCCCACTTTTGAGAGGTAGACAGCGTCGTCGCCGGCAAGCCTTAGCTCCTTATAACGCTTGGTCTGCGCCAATTTTTCGCGGCAAGAGGATAAAAATTGTGCGTGAGTCGAGGAAAGTTTGACCCATAGGGACAGATGCATTATTTTTTGTTGGGGAGGCTGGGAATCGCGAAAATGCTTATCTTGAAGTGAAGTAGCCTACTGATGTATATGTGCAAATAAAAGTTTAGGAGGGGCTTGAGCTACCCCTCTCCCTGGATTCTCCAATAGCCTACTCACAACTATTAATTCAAATCAGTGAAGGAACGCATAGTGCACAGTGTCAGCTCATCCGTCCGACATGGGGCGGGCAAAAATCAAATGAAAACAGAACAAGGAAGCATGTCATATTTTGTAACCACTAACAAGTTTTAAAAGGCGATCGTTAACATTTTGCACGTAAGGCCTACCTGATGAGACATATAAGGTCGAAACCTTGCGCATTATCGCACGTTTTGATTTACAACTGAGTATGTTTACGTTTATGTGGTTACAAATATGACCTACTGGCGGGTTTTATCTTCAACTATTAATTCATGCGCATTTGATTGTTTCAGAGCTGGTGCCACAGCAGCCGACTTAAGGGAGCCAAACGTTTATCAGGGGGGGCCAAAGTTTGAAATTAAGCACAAAAGCCGCTGTCTTCAAAAGAGAAAGCTTGTTGAATGGGGGGCCAGGCCCCCTTGGCGCCGGGCCTGGATTGTTTCAACCAAACCTCCAAAAAAGGGTAGATCTTGGTTTGTGGGCCATCGTTAGATAAATAGTAATAAATTAGCTCAATTGCTAAGCGCACAGGCTATCCGTGCGGGAGGTCTGGGGTTCGATTCCCGGGCCGATCAAATCGGCACAGTTCGCCACCGCTGCGACGTGTTTTCGGAGCTGTGTAGCTTAGGCGCTAAGCCGCAGAGATGGGCCCCACCACTCCTTACACGCTTCGGTGTATTAACGCGAGTACAATGAAGCTTTTGATTGTCTGGTTTCCAAAGTTATTCAACCCAACCTCGAAATCAGAAAAACTAAGAATTTTTATTGTATTTCTGATTACCGTATCGCCAATTACTAAAAATCAACTCGGCCGACCTTTTTTTTTTTTTTTATTTCAAGCCACTTAATTGCAGCTTAGGATTTTTGTGGTAGTGAAGTACATACATCATGGAGTTGACCTAGTTGAGCATCGAACCCGCGAAGCCAGCTTCGGAGCCCAATGCACCAACCACTCGGCCAACTCCATGTGCCAACTCGACCGATTTGACAAATCGAAAAGTTTCTCTGGCGTATCAGCGCCACCTAATGACAGGCATATAATTTATTTTGTTGAATCCGGAAGAGAGACAGACCAGCAAAATGAAATGATGGGCGGGGAGTTTCAGCTGAACTTTTTTCCCAGACCTCTTTCACAATTTTCTTTTCACTCTTCTACACATGTCACCACTGAATATTAGGCACGTTGCTTAATTTACATTGATACGGTTTAATTTAGCACACAAGCGCTTCACCCTCTGTAACAACGGTTATTAACCTAGAGTTCGCGAGCCCCAAAAGGTTCATGAGGAAATTTCTAGGGGTTTTTGGATAGATGGCAGTTACGTTTTTGGTCTGTTGCGATGATTTAGCATTCCAAAATCAAATCTTCACCACACTCGCTGTATCACGTGAAGCGTGTAACGATTGGCGGGGCTATTCTTCGCGGCATAGCGCCCGGGCACCACGAAAATGTCGTAAAGGTGGTGAGCCGTAGGCGACAGTGTCCGATTTAACCGACTGTTAGCGAGAATGGAACCTCAGAGCTCAGACCCCACCCGCCGCTAGCGATAATAAATAACTGAGGTTATTTTCAAATTATATTGAACAGAAAATTCAACGGTAATTGAGGGAGACTGCGAAGTAAGCTTGCGCTCTTCAAGTCAGCAGCCACCCGTTAAATATGTCAAATGCGATCGGCTCCAGCCGCGAATCGAACCCGTCACGTAGGATCTGTCACCTGCGCCCGGTACCGCTAGGCTGTGGCATCTTACGTACCACAAGCACAAAAATAATTACGATTAGTTGGGTTATATATCAATCGGAATCTGCGACAATGAAGGCTCCGGAGCTCCACGAGTATACTCACAACGAACGTCGTTCTTTTGACCATTCGGCTTCATAGCAACTTAATAAAACGCCACATTGGTGACAACCCGACGCTTGGACACGCAATCAACCAACGCCATTCCGTCGACGCAATCTCAACAACACACTCTCTCGAGCTGAGCACCACGATGGCTTGCAATGCTTCACTCATTCCTGCTACAGACCATTTCTCTGCCTAGCACTGGAATCCTTCACCTGCTATGCCTCTCATTACAGCAAAGGGGAGTACTGTGGCATCTTACGTACCACAAGCACAAAAATAATTACGATACGTTGGCTTATATATCAATCGGAATGTGCAACAATAAAGGCTCCGGAGCTCCACGAGTATACTCTCAACGAATATCGTTCTTTTGACCATTTGGCTTCATAGCAACTTAATAAAACGCCACAAGGCCGTGCCGCTGACAAACTGCGCCTACTCGCCGCTAATCTTACCACTTAATACTGAACATTAATTTTGGAGTCACCTTATTGGGGGTTACAGTTGTTTTCCGGCCCACGGGCTACTTTATTATTATTATTTTTTATTTACTTGCATATTTATCCTATCACGAGAAAGCGCAATACGAGCTCGCTTAAGAGTTGCCAGCTATTTGTCTACCACACCAAGATGGGGAAATCCCGCTAAGTGTCTTTCCCAACGGCACAACAAGTGAACTTGCCGGCTTGTTCTTAACACTGTCCCTTTAACGCTGAGCGTCAAGCAGGGAAGCTGTGCATACCAATTTTAAAGTCATTGATTTGACCCGACTCGTAATCAAACCCGAGTCTACAGCTCAAGAGACAGACGCTCCATATCACTCGCCCATCTGAGCTGTACTTAACGGGAAAAGGTTAAAAAACCTGCTCTATAAAGTGCAAAATGCTGATTAGGTGTATTAAGCAAGCAGACTGAAATAAATATATGAATGGCAAATAGTAATAGAAGTGAATATGGAGGGATCGTTGACAGCATTATTTGCAGAACAAAATTGCCGAAGAATAGATTTACATTGCATTGCAAATGAAAAGTTACCAGCTACAAAGCCGCAGCTCGTATTGTTAATTACACGAAAGCGTTGTAAATTCACACCATATGCTTAGCAACTAGTGCAACTAGGGCATCAAACACTCTATTCCTGACCGTTAAAGCTTGCAGCTAATCTTTTTCTTTTAACAATTAGCCAAAGAATCCGAGACCAGTCCATGAAAAAATAATCACAATAACCTTTCCTTAAATTCTTTTATAACACATAACAATCGATTCACTTCGCACAAGTACAAAATAATTAATCAATAAACAGCAGCCTAAAATCAAAAAGTTACCTCACATTCATCTAAGTCAGCGCATCCTTAATGCATACACACACACGTTTCATACAACGGTAGTTACAAACCGCAACTAAATAATTCCGGAGCAGGGCCGCCCTAAGAAGTTTTTAAGGGGGAGGGCATACGATTGAAATCCTTACATCCATTAAGATACACTTTTCCTCGTAGAATCAGAATGATAAAGATTTTTAACGTGAATTGAGTAAGGTATGAGGGGGTGCGCATGGAGTTCCCGGGGTGCGCCATTGTTTCGTAGCTGTCAATCAAATAAAAACAATGTAGCTAGAAAGGAGGGCGTTGATGCCCTGTTTCGTTAAAATCAAATCTTTAGTCATCGTAATATAGACAAAAAACGTAGCTGGATGGCATAAATTTGGACAATCATCTAATGAAACTAACAAAAACATAGATAGACGTAAGTCAAGGTGAAATTTGACAAAGCAGACTAAAAATATATCAGACAGTCTGGATTTCCTTAGAAGGCTTAACAACATAAAGGTCAATAAAAAATCAAAAAGTGTAAATATTTTACTATGCACTTGCTTTTTTTCACGCGTCACCAATGTCTATTTTTTGTACAAAACAACGTCTGACCAAGAAAATGCATTTACACTATGGGATATTTTTTGAAACAGATCAAATAAAAAGAAATTGACTTAGTTTACTGGATTTCAATTTTTCGCAAAGCCAGCATAAAGACAAAGAACAGATACTAGTAATGGTCTACATCAACACAATGCCTAAGCAGTAAACAATGTTCAACAAAAATCCACGAAGCCACACAGTTTGGCGAACAAATGTAACTCTTTGTGCAATCATGCTAGCGTACTACCATTACAACTTAAACAGCCTACCGGTGTGCTCGAAGATCACGCTCTGCCTCAGATTTGCAGATGTAAGTCGATCAACTTTGACATCACATGCGCCTTCGTTTCACAAATATGCCGGCTAAAATCAGACTTTAAACTCACTTAAAACGGCGTCACAAATCGCAACAAAACCCGACAAAAAGCATAACACGAGGATGCAATAAACAGTGCATCTTTATTTTTCTTTTATTTTGCGCTAATCCTCCGGGTCACTGAGATTTCGTGACTTTTTTTGTTACAATGAACCGGCCGCTATACGGCATGATTTTTATATTGACCGTAGTAAACTATCGATGAAGTAATAAGAACTCACAACAATACAAGAAATTGAGTTGCATTAACATAACCGTACCTTAGGTTAGATTCCCTTACTGTAGCGTGAAAAACTCAAATGCAATCGTTTCGTAATTTTGACATTGGTCAGCCGACTCACCTAACTGAAATCACATTTTCACGGTATAAACGATAAACAAAAACATACCGACACAGTGCGCCAATGAGCACAACTGCACATGGTAAAAAACTTCATTTTACAGTACACCAAAATGAAAACACGATTGACTGTAAAATACTATTTTTAATCGAGACAGGGCTTCTCGGCGTGACTGACAAAGCAGTAAGACAAAATCTTACGTTTGGAATTAAGCTTTGGTTTTGATTCAGGAGCTGGTATTCGAGTTTAGGCCAGGTTAGTTGTTTCAACGCCGAGTGGTCTCAGGCCCAGTGGGTCATGCCGAACAGCCGCGCACTTATGTTGAACCGTTTTCCTCACAATACGTTCAGTTAATGAGGACCGATGAATTACAACACTTCATTGTCAAATCTTTTCTGCAAAACATAACATGGACAATATCTTTATCAATTATATATGATAGTTGACATTCTGCATAAAGACGACAGTAACAAATAACATAAAAAAGATCACAAACGCAAAATAAAAGGTCATAATCCAGTAACAAGTAAAGTCTTTTAATACACATTTTTACAAACAAAAATTAGTAATAGTATTCAAGATTACATAAAGCAAGCAGTGTCAAGTAATGCATATATTTCGTAAAAAAGGCTTTCATCGTAACTGAAAAAAAAGTGGTATCTACTTCAATGGAGACATAAATGCAAAAATTTGGTATATCAATATACCAAATTAAATATATAATAACTTTTCCACACAGTAAATACAAACACACGAGAAAATAGATTGTTTACCACAATTTTCAATGCAAACTGAAACAGTAATCGGTTGTTGCTGAAATCTACAGTCTCATGTTCAGTTGTAAGTGTCAGCAAGTCACTAAGTCATAAGTCTAAATACTGCGCTACAGCGTCACATTTCAACAACTCGTAGTGTTAGGTATATGACAGCTATAATTTCACGTGACCACTCCAAAGTAGCACAAGCCCACGCTGTTACAAAAAAATGTATATAATCATTGTTAGTGGCATCATAATGCAGTTTGCAGCATTAAGCAGTCATCAGGCTCATTTACATAAGCAAAAAGTTTTTGCACTGTTTGAAAAGACGTTTTTGCCACAAAGCGACTTAATTGAACAGATCTAGCGACCAAGTGTGCCACATATCCTCAAATTTTTCATAAAAATAATTACCTGAACAGCACACACAAGAACTGCGCTTTTTCTGATTATATGTCTCCTATCAACGTAATTGTGGAAAGCAGAACCAGGATTAGTACATTAGGCTTTCAGACGTGTTATGCGCCACATTGCCATCATACCCTTCTGAAACGCGTACAATACATAATATGCCGAAAAAATATTAACGAGTTTCACCAAAAAATAAATCTTTCCCTAATAAGAGATTAGAGTTAACACAACTAGCAGCATGTTTAAAAATTACCATCTAAATAACGATGTAGAAACATTTATTTTCAAAAACAACATCAAATCACGTCCATATCATATATTACCATTATCATGACTGCACACTAGGATATTACATGAGGAACTAAAACCGAAGATATGAACGAAGCCTAACTAGCTTTGCATTACAAATTACAAGTTTCAAGCTAAACAACTTAATCTCAAACTGGATTCACTGCCGTACCAGCCGAAGTAGTGCACACAGACAACAACAGGCTAGAAGTCCATAAAAATTGGAAAAAAATTATTAGGAACGCCGGTTTCACGCAAGAAATCTCAAGCTCAATTAGCAAGACAAGATTAACACATTTCTGATACTGGACGGTATGATTTACAGTTGCTCTACAATACTGAGATAAGTAAATAATAGTTTGTGGATAAAAATAAGGCAGGAGATGCAAAAGTCAATTAAAATCGGTAATATGAATAGAATTATACTATAACAGTTTACATTTGAATATCATGAGTTATTTTCATGAGTACAAACTGCTCATACTTAAAAATCGGAGGTATGCTCTTATTGAACCCAACATAAAAAATTAAATTCAAGCTTACGACTTTCCTTTCAAAATCAATTTTCTTGAAATTACGACAATTCCCATTAACACATGGTAAAATCTTTTTCACTATGCAAAATATTCCACTTGGTAGCTTCTAGTATCCAATAGTTTCTTTTCTAAGTTGCTTGAGTTTCCATTTAATGATATCCATCCATTCTTTTTGTTCTTCTTCAGAATTCGCGTAAAAGAACCAGGTCCGATCAGGAAACTCCAATCGAAAACAAAAGTTTTTACCTGTTACAGCAAAGCACAATTACTCCATCAGATTCTACATCTAACTAACCATAAAAAATACTGTTTCAACAATGAGGGAGTTTTCTTCATAATACAATTGTGACCTCATCCCAGTGTAAGGCCAAATAGTGTTTCAGCACATCCGTAATAAAATGTAAGAATCTGTAAACGCAGTGATGGCTTAAAACCAATATATAACTCCTGAAATATCAATTATCGGAGTTCTAAAATGGCATTTAGAGGTTTTTGTTGACTATTCCAATTTTCGTTAGTAACGTGATGACTGTAACCAGGGGTATTTTTACTTCTTTCTCATCCATCCACTGTAGTTATTACTGGAATGCTTATAAGGTACTTTCTACATCTATTTCTGATCTTATTGTTTGGTAGAGTACAACTCGCATGTTACTGTCTTCGAGCGTGAAAATAAAAGATCATACCACTAGTTATTATGGTACCATCAGGCTGTCTAGCCAGCTATCAACAAAAAATGAAAAAAAAATGATGGCAATTTGCTGAAAAAAATGACATATTTACTATAAAAATCTGGAAATGTCCAATTTTCCAAGCAAAATTAAGTGAAGAGCAAAAAAAAAGGTCATCACGTCTGCAGATTTCCAGTTTTCCACGCAAAATCAAGTCAAATGAGCAAAAAAAAAAAGGTCATCACGTCCGCAGATGTTCGTAAAAAAAAAGTCATCATGTCCGCAGAAGTCCAATTTTCCACGCAAAATCAAGTCAAATGAGCAAAAAAAGTCATTTTTCTACACAAAAGCAAGTGAAGAGCAAAAAAAGATTATTACGCCCGCAAAAAAAATTAGAAATGATTAAATAAATAAAAAAAGGAGTGGACAGCCTGAGTACCGGTACTGTATACTCGCACACCATTTTCTAACATGTTAATACGATATTATATCGCGCACATGTTAGGCCAAAGCTACCTCTCACTTTGATGTTTTCAGAATCAGTCATGCCATTACCTACCTTATCTGTGAAACATAAACCAAAATGCAAGGTGAATAGATACAGCAGGGCGCCATATATATGTTGACACATGCTTACTATAAATTTCCTTTAAAAATTTCACTGAAATCTCCACCCCTAGAATCAGCCATTATTAATAGCCGATGCAGCGTATAATTATGAGGATGGATAAGTAATCAGCTGATGTAAAAAAGCTACCAACTCCGCAAGATTGCGTAAAAAGGTGAAGATAAATGATCTCAATTCATCTTTCTTTATAAAGAGCACCGGTAGCAACAAAAATACAGTTGATACATAAACTAACACAAAATTTAGGAAGTTGCTTTACCATTCAGGTAACTCATTAAAGTGATTCACTGCCAAGTCACATTGCGAGTGAAAATTCACAGCAGGCGAGTTCGAGACTTGATAGAGCTATGATAAAGATAACAAGAACTAGCACTTTCAAGCCTTTATTAACACATTTCACATTTAAATTCAATTAACTTTTACATACCTGTCGATTCATCTTTGCAGCAACCTTGGCAGTCAGTCAAATCAAGAGTTTTAATGGGTTTCTCTTTGCTTCTGTCGGCATAGTAACTCAATTCGTACTTGGCAAGAACAAACCAACGCGTCTTCCAACTTTTCACAAACCAGCCCTGCTTTGTAAGAAAACCTTCTTTTGATGCAAGAGAATCAGCGTGAGTTTGATACTCTAAATCTTTCCCAGTAGCTCCACTCTGAACGGTCGAGTGCAGGGTTATGCTTTCGTAGTGATCAGGCTCTTCAACAACTTTGGGATAAGGGTGTTTCAACAAGACTAATGTTCCAGAGCTGCCCCCAAGTAACGGTTGATTGGCAAAGTGGGTTATCAGTGATTCAAGGCTATTGAATTCTGTGATGCCAAACTTATACACATTTTCGTCTTTGACAATTTTAAAGTGCTTGACGGAGTCCTTCAATCGGACAGAAATACATAAAATATTATCATCTGATCCATCTCTTAAAAGATAACTTCCTTCAACTCCGTTAGCCATCAGCAATGCTTCTCCAACGTGACGGGTAAGATTGCCATGATACCAATTCAAATCTTTTATGTCAGTCATGCTTACGATTGACGCTAAGAAATACTAAATAAGGAACATATACAATTTAACAATCTAAATAGAAAAAAAATCATCAGGTTATGATTGATTCACATAATTAGTTATATGCTACTTAGCATTAAAACATTTTATTCAAATTTTTTAGCGGTTGAACAAGTGCTATTTACAGCAGATAAATTGCTGGTATCAAAACAACAAAAACCTTTGCAAATCATTCCTCTCACAATTATCTAGAAGCAAACACCACCACAAAAATAAACCACTGATATTCTACTCACAATGTTCAAAACTATTTTAATAAGTTGTCCCTTTTGTGAACATTCAAGAGTTAGTATCCTATCTTATACACGCAAAAAAAAACATTCCATACTAAAACTAGCTTTTAAGTATTTTTTTAAAAATTGCTTCAGTGGGCTGTTGACAAACAGCGGTGCGCAGTAAAAACTAGTTACTTTTCTGCAAAAGTAACGAAATTAGTAACTAGTTACCATTTTAGAACTTTACAAGTTACAGTTACTTTTAGTGGCATCTTCGATCACTAAATAAACGAAAAAACATTGGTTAATTTTACTCCATGAATATAACATGGGCTGATCCGAGCACCAACGCAATTCGACCTTTAACATATACGAAAAGGCATTGTTATGCCGAAGCGCTGTGGGCTCACAAATGCTCACTTTGATACGTTAGCTTTTTTGATAAGGCAATTCGATTTTGATTACTGTAGCGTATATGTTGTATCAGAATCGTGCTGTGGTATGATTTCAGTACAAAAGAGAATGAGGTTAGTTTGAAGATACACCATGTTTGTTTGTTTGTTTGTTTGTAGAATTTATTAGTCCATAATTAGAGGACAGGGAGACTGCGAAAAGACCTTTTTGGCCTTCGAGTCAAGCAGCCACCCTAGATTCCATGGATTTAGCTTGATATTACTAAATACCAAATATGAATTCAGGTAGAAAAAAGAAAAGAAAACGATATCTAGTGTAAAGAAAATACAATTTAATTCCTGTTCATTTTTTAAAAAGAAAAGATAGATACTGCGAACTGCTGATTAAATAAATTAACTTCAATAATCCTCAATAAGTAGTTTCTTGAACTCTTTTAAAAACTACATGCCGTTACGATATTTGCATGCAGCTCATGCCTACATGCCCATTGAAAATAACTTTAATTGTTTTAAAGGCTCTTGTTCAACGGACTTGTGTGGTGAAGGGGTGCGCAGCTACTCACTGCAGCTCAGATGGCTGAGTGGTAAGAGCGTCCGCCTCTGGAGCTGCAGACCCTGGTTTGATTCCGAGTCGGGTCAAACCAATTACTTTAAAAATTGGTATTCACAGCTTTCCTGCTTGATGCTCAGCATCACAGGGACAGTGTGGAGAGCAAGCCGGCAAGTTTATATACTTGTTGTGCCATTGGGAAAGGCACTTAGCGGGATTCTACCATCTTGGTGTGGTAGACAAATGACCGGCAACTCCTAAGCGATCGAGCTCGTCATAGCGCTATGATCGCTTTTTCGTGATAGGAGAAATATGCAACTAAATACTGAAAAATTCAGCGTTTTTTTTTTCCTTTTACAAAAATTAATTGTGACACCGTGATTGTACTAATCATGCTTTATCAATTTTATATGTAATGTACAGTCGCGCTCAAAAGTTTAAGACCACATAGATAAAAGTTGCTTTTTGTTGAAAAATGAAAAAATTCGGGTTAATGTTGTGTCACATTAGCCTTTTATGTTCCATGAGCATTAAATGATGCTTGTGAAGCCTCGATGATAACATTTTTGCGCATTTCTGGTTTTGGAAGCGAAAAATGTTCCGTTTTACTCAAATTTTAGTGCTGAAAACATGGGCAAAAACAGATGATTATCAGTTGCAGAAAGGGCAAAACTTGTTACTTCAACAAGAGGGGTACTTAGGAAGGCAAATTTCAAAAAACCTAAAACTTAGCAAAACAGAGATTCATCGAACAACTGTAAAATTTCGAAATTTTGTGAGTTTTCAGGACTTGCTCAGGTCTGGAAATCCCAGGGTTGCATCCCACAGAGATGATCACCTGAAAAATGGATGGTAGTGCATTTATTAATCAGTTCAAGCAAGAAAATTGAATCGGCGTTGTAGCAACTGTATTTTTGAGCAACAAGGCTGACCCAATTCGAATATTTTTTGCTTCCAAAACTAGAAATTAGCAAAAAACTATTGCTTTCGGCTTCCTAAGCATCACTTAATGCTCATGGAACATAAAAGACTAATGTGATACAACATTAGCCCGAATTTTTTTATCTTTCAACAAAAAGCAACTTTTATCTATGTGGTCTTAAACTTTTGAGCACGACTGTATGTTATATAATTCATCTACTGGCGAATGGTTGATAAATTAATTCATTTGCAATGATTAGTCACAGGTTTTAGCTAGCCTACTTGTATGCCTATAGGATATGGTAAGTTAAAGCACTTCACTTGCGAGGAATCAAATTTGATGACGATTCTTGCTGCATGCACGAAAGTAACTGTAATACTTAATTAATTTTTTTCTAGCAAAATAACTTGTAACTGTAACTAGTTCCTTTTTAACAGTAACGTGCCCACCACTGTTGACAAACAATCAAGTTGAATTTCAGATTATGACAGGCTTTATCAACTGCAAAAAGCTACGCCTTTCCAACCACTTAATTGCTAAAGCATTATTGCAATACCAACTGCAAAGACATGTAGGATCTTTTCTGGCGTAGAGATCTACCGGTGCCTTAGCCATCTGACCCAAATAATATGACCTATTGCGATTAATGTACCGGTACATACTCCATACCTTCACAACTTCAAATAATGTGATATTATTAACTCATTTTGATGTTTAAAAAGTGCACAACAGTAACTTGCTTAAATACAATACAATAAAGGGTGTATCTACAAAGAAATGCACAATAAACATGATTAGCAGTTGCACGCTATCATCATCGATTCCCAACCCATTTTTCATGTTTGCTTCATGTCATCAGTTGGTGTCAAATGGCACTTGCGTCAGCAGAGCCAAAAAACTGAATCTACGAGCTAAAAAAAAGCACCAACAACCAGATTTGGAAATAGGCCCACTCATATTACCCATGTATTCATATCATGTTTTTTGAACAATAAGGTGCACTTCAAGCCGGCAATTTTCTCAAAAATCGAGCATGCAATTTACACTCCAATTCATCTAATGCAGTGGTTCTCAACTTGTGGTATTCGTACCAGTACCACTGGGATGTTTCAGGTGGTACACAACAAACTTTGGCTTTTCACGTCGAAATGAGTTCATATTCCTATTAAATCACCCTCGCAAATCAGTTTATGACAACACAATCACCATCTTTGTGCTTCCTTTTTTATACACTTAGTTTTACTTTTATTACACCAGACTTAGTTGCCTAATGGGTTTGTAGCTGGCAGGCAAAGCTGCACTATGGCTAAGAATAACAACATAGCCTGAAAACAAGTGCGCGTTCTTAAGCAATTTTATAATATGCAGTGGAATTCCAGCTGGTGAACACCCTAGTAATGGGAAGCCACTCCCGGTTAGTGGACGTTTTTTCAATATCTCTGAATTATTTTCTATAATTAGAATTTAATTCAGTAACGCAACCAGCCGAGAAACATGACCCCCAGATTTTTTTGTAGTTACAGTGGTGGTTGTGTTGCTGGGTTCCACATCCCACAATAGGCTATTTTATATCTGGAATTTTGGAATAATACTGGTATCTATGTTTTCAATTATATAATTTTATTTTTCACAAAAACGTCAAAGCGAAAGTATGATCCTGAACATTTTAGTATTAGCCATGATGAGCATCAAAACCAAGAATTGGAATCATCTTTATGCACAATTGCACATGGACATTACTTTCAATATGCTTGAGCTTGGTCAAACCCTACATTGATCAGCTGGTTGCAAAGAAACAATTGCAACCGTGTCAATAAATTTAGCTTTGTTGTATTTTTTATTCAGCAATAAATTTTGAATAAATTAAAATCTTTGACCACTTGGTCGTACGAAATGGCAAGGCAAAATTTCTGGTAGGTACTGAGTAAGATCGTCAAATAGGTTGAGAACCACTGATCTAATGCATGAATGAGGTTGCGCTTCAATTAGGGTTGGGCGTTCTAGAATTTCAAATCCGAATCCTTAAAGATTCAAATCCAAAAAGTCAATTTATTTTGAATAGTTGGAACCGAAATGATAATTCTATTTAACTAAATTTTGCAAACCAAGCAGCTTAAGCTCTTTTTTTAAGTTTTTTTTTAGCATTAAAATCACAGATAAAATTTAAAAACACAATAGTCTGTTTCGTTGGTAACGACTCATCAGGTGTCATAGATTCTGCAGAATAAATAAAAGTTAACCAAAAGAAATAAATCGTTCCATAAAATTTCTTGGCAGAGTGAGGCTGCCGCCATTGCTTTATTGTAACAACTCATTGGTAGAAGGACAGCTGACGGTGAGATTGTGTGAAGTCATGGCAGCAAGTCAAACAGCGTACTGCCTGCAGGCTTAATATTTTTCAGCTTGTATTTGTTCCTGTGCCGACATTTTGCTGTGATTTCTGATCGGCTATTCAATGCAGTAGAAGGGACGGCATAGAGGATTGCAAGCTTCTCAGATAAACAGAAACTGCAATTTCCAGACCCGGGTGAAGGGTCGGCATAGAGGATTGCAAACTTCTCAGATAAACAGAGGCTGCAATTTCCAGACCCGGGTTGGTAAACAGGTGCTCGATTGACGATTGACCACTTGATAGTAAGATGGCAGTTCGAATCCTTGGCCTTCTATACATACTGCTTTAGAGAGTTCTGTCGCATTTCTTCTTTCACAGTTCTTGAACGAATTGCAGTGGCTGTAGTACCGGGTTTTGAACTCGACTCTGGTGCACCCGATATAGTATTTGATGCAAGAGCCAGAGTCGATGGAAGCTTTGTAAATAATGGCTTGCTTGCGGCATCCACCGTTGAGAGGGCAGTTAGTTTTATTTCTGCAATTACATGCAGGAATTTCGGATGGTGCGTTCACCCCGCCGTTAAAGAGCTTCTTGTTACGGCTTGATATAATGGAAGCCATATTTGGCATGCAACTGTAGCTGATTTTCAGTGTTGCGATTGCATATTTTATGTAAGCGGTGGTGCTTCGGAAAGTGCTTGTCAATTAGGCAGAGGAACTGCTTTCCGATGTTGTTTCTCACATTTTTGCTGAATGGTGGGTTGACCCACACCATCTTTGATTTTAATGCTACTGTTTTGCTCCGATTTTTTATCATCGAGCACTCTTTGCAGAAAATTTACATCGCATTTACTAGTTTTTTTTTTATGTAGATGTAAAAGTTGCTCTTTCCAGTGCAAATGTAACTGTATCTGCATTCAGATCTTGTTTGACTGGAAAAAATTTAGAAATGCTTAACATTTTGCATTGCAACAAAAATAAGTTACAAATTAAAAATAATGCATTTGTGTTGTTATTTTCGTTGAATAAAAAACAAAATGTATCGCTTTATGCTTCCAAAATTTTGAAAAATTTTTTTAGAATAGGATTCGAAATTCTAGATTTGGTTCAATTATTCTAGAATACCGAATTATTCTGAAATGCCCAAATCACCCATCCCTAGCTTCAATCCAAGCTCTGAACCCATTTTACGTAGCAAACTTCCATATTTCTTTCACCAAATATTCCGGCATACAAGACGACCCTTAGAGCATTGGCAAGACATCGAAAAAACAAGAGAATGAAAAAACGTGCATTGATGCGCATATTGAAAAAAAGGCAAGAGAATAACATTGATATTAGGAAAAAAGTGTGCATTAATGAATAACAAATATAACTCTTGTAAGAAAAACATGCAAGAAGAGAAAAAAGTTAATCAGCTACACCAACATGGTTCATGATTTAGCAGTCATCATATTCAATCGATGTATGATAAATGTACAAAATTTGATGTGATGATCCTCTTATACGCTGGAATATGAGGTACAAGTATTTGTATATAATTGATTGACGCAGATGAGCACCTTATGCAGGCCTATAAAAACAAAAGTGTTTGAGGCTATTTATTGACACTGCACCTATAATCTGGTGTGTCTTATGGTCCTAAAAATGTGACAGGTTGAACTAGGGATGTGCCGATTAATCGGCATCGGAATTGGCAAGAATCGGCATAGGTAAAATATAGCCGATACTTACCGATTCTTCATACATAACAAACTCGCTAATTTTCCCGAATAAGATAGTGTTATATTTCCATTTTTTACTAGCCAGTAACAATTTTCTCTTTACAAAAGCGTTTACACAAGCTAAGTGAAGCGAAAAAATACAAGTGTTTGTAGAAAGAAAGCTTAAACACATAAATCGTTCACTTATATAGTCACTTCATTCAAATAATCGGCATTGGCAAACATTTTGGAATCGGTACATCCCTAGGTTGAACAAATTATGTATATAGCACAACAGAGACAAGCAATCTGCATCAATTTTAAATTTAAACAAATGAATTGCTTTCAAATCCAGAATCAAACTATATCTTACAGCATACAAAGTTTCAGCTCGTAAATTGGCAAAAATACACTCCAATTAATACAGCATACTCTAGCTTTGGTTCAAGCCTAGATTACTACCAATAAGCCCACAAGTCAAATGCAAACAGGCAAACATTAATGCTGGTACTAGCATCTACTACACTGTACCCTGAGATGGGCATTTATCAAGATAATTTATCAGCGATAATTTATTATTGAATATTTACCATTACCGCTCAAAATAGTTTGGTTTTATCGATTACCGATATTGTTTTTGTACATAATATATTTTGTTATCGCCAATAAATTATCGGGATAAATGATTCTTTACGTATGCAGTGTTCAAATCAGTAAGTTAAATTTGCTTTTCCAAGATACAAGCTACAGTCTTGCATTAAAACATGTAAGTTTTTTGCTTAAGTTTTTCAGTTTTACATTTTACGATATTAATTTTTGGTTCAAAATCAGTAAAATTTGCCTTAAAATTTTGCATTCTTGTCAAATTTCTCATTCAAGAGGGTTGGTTACCCGCAACACAGAACAAGTACCGTACCAGTAAGAGTATCGATTAAACTGTAGAACTCTTTATGATAACACTTTTTATTTTCATCGCTATACAGGGTGATCCGAAAGTAACTCCCTATTCTAAAATAAAAATGGTTTGTTTTTGAAGTGTAACAGGTGTAATTTCTTCATTTATTAAACATGAGAAAAAAGTGCATTGCATGGACTTCCATTTAAAAGTCAATATCTCTTTATTTGTTTATTTAAATGTGGTTGAATTTTTTAAAAATTATTATTCATCACAATTAGTATGTTAATTTACAAAACACGATTTAACTTTATTTCAAGTTGAAGTTAAAATTATTAAGATATAGAAATAAGAGCATAGATGTAATTGCCGCAGACTGAGTAACTTACACGCAAAAACTGAGAAAGTTGCCAGAAAATTTGAATAAGTCATAGACTAGTTATTTTAGAATAGGAAGTTACTTTCGGATCACCCTGTATATCGCACAAATAGACTTAGACAAATCGTAAGGCTAGACTCTTAAACAACTGAAAAATTTTATAGACCTATACAGTATAGACTACAGCAGTACAGTATATACAATAACAACGAGTTTGACTTAACACTACCAGTACTCTAATCTACAGATCTAGCTTAGAGTTTGCAGGTTCCTTGTCTCCAGTCTACATGCAACAACAAAGTGCCAGTACACTGGTACCGGTATAGCACGGTACATCCAACAATAGCTTAAGGTGTCAGACTACAGTTTTACGTGCATCAGACTTCAAATTATATTGAACAGAAAATTCAACGGTAATTGAGGGAAACTGCGAAGTGAGCTTGCGCTCTTCGAGTCAGCAGCCACCCGTTAAATATGTCAAATGCGATCGGCTCCAGCCACGAATCGAAACCGTCCTTGTAGGATCTGTCACCTGCGCCTGGTACCGCTAGGCCATGTCGCTGACTGTCCAGGGTATAAATAGGTTCACAGACTACTGCTGATCCATACAAATACTACTACACTAGCAGGTCTATGTTCTTCCATTTTGCATTCTGTCATACAGCATACAGGCATAGGCTATCCACAGCCAATATTATCAAAACATCAACCAACCACATAAACAATGAAAGCATCAGTACAGTATATTTTACTATATCAAAAAAAATATCGGTATAGTGTACCAGTAGTCTATTTTACTGGTAAGTTATGGTTATCTGGTAAAAAGCCTATGGTATGCGCAGCACAATTTATAGATTTAGGTCAGCAATATCTGCATAATAACAGATACTGGTACAGGTGGTAGGCTGGACTACGCTTGGCTGCATGCCACAGTGCTACCATGCTTAATCATAATTGCTGACTTTCATTTGCAACAATCAGCTCAAACAAAAGACGACTGTTCCCTTACCTAGGCTATATCGGCAGGAATGCATTAAAATGTTATATTGACTTTAGCTTACTAGTCTAGACCATATCTGTAACTGTGTAATTACACTATTCCGATTCTAGTAGGTCACAGCACAGTGTACTCATAGTTCTCACGGTAGGCCGTCTTAGCAAAAAAGTGTTGTGACGTACCGTACGGTACCGTACAGCGTATTTCCACAAAAATGCTGAAAACTATGATGTAATAATTGCTTTTTGAAGAACTAGAAATGTCGCGGACACACAAATTATGTCCGCAAGCAGCGCTGCTCCAGTGTTTTTGTCCGCAAGCTGCGCTGCAACCGCAATTTGTTGAACAATTTTAGCACTGCACCGCGCTGCACACCGCAGTTTTTTAGGATGTTGTTAAGATCTTATGAAAATATTTAAGATCTTATGAATGCAAGATAAGACCTGAACCATCCTGTTTTGGGATTACGTCCCTCATCAGTGATAACAATCAGGGAGGACCATATCGAAAACCACACAACAAAATTACTCAATCTGGCGTTTGGGCATTCAATGCAGTGAAAAGAAGGATAGCAGTTGCAAAAGAGAAAAAGAACAGACTAATGGAGTTAGCTAGATTAATTTCAAGAAAAACAAAGAAAACATTATAAAATAATATAGCTGCGGATAGAAATAGCAATCCACGACCGGTTTCGCTCTCATTAGAGCTCGTCAGGTGAATATAGCTAATAAAAAGCTGAGCAGAAGATACAGAAATATAGCAAAAAAAACAAAGAAATGGATGAATAGTACTAGATAGAAAAGTATCAGATGGTAACGATAACAAATGATGGCTTTTTTGGATGCAATCAAATCGACGTCCAAATAAATTGAATAAGATAAAACAAATCTTTTCCAAAATTAGTATGCTGTTTGCTGAAAATGAATCAAATTTTCCTCAGATGTTCATAAAATCCAACCAATCAACACCATGAAAAATAGAAACATTCAATAGAGCAAGATGAAGAGATTAAAATTCCAAAACAGAATACTGCATCGCTAATCTCAACACAGTAACGAGATACCTTACAAACAACTTTTCACAATGCAGGTGGAAATCACGCGATCATTACTTTAATAAAATGATGTCACTTATGAAAGTATTTGAAAGTAGAAATGTACTTTGCGCGGCACGCCTCCACTACGCGGCAGACGTTGTACTCCACTACGCGGCACGCTACAACTACGCTGCAAAAAAACGATAAAAGCGGCAGCGCAGCGTCGCGCTGCGCGGTTGACATCTCTATGAAAAACTTCATCTGTAGTGTTGCCGTTTCCATAATTTGCTGCTTTTAAAAATTTCAAGGAGACATTGCAGATTGTTTAACTGCGTAGAAGAAATGAAAAAGAGTGACAAGCAGTTTTGTTACGAAACCGTCGTAACATATAATTTTAAAGTTTGGTTCTCGGTAGAAACTAACCGCTTGGGCGGAGCGCCAAAGCCTTCGCTACAGAATGCAACACTCAGCCTTGCACTGAAAATAACTTTATTGGGCTGTCTTGATCTTGAGTATAGTAGCATCAATATCAATATAAGCTGCAGCAATTCTGTAGCAAAATTTCACCGAGGAAGTCCATGTTGACATAAATCTCTTGAATAAAAACTTTAAAATCTTGCAAAACATAAACGCTGCGTCACTTGCAAAACCAAAAGAAAACTGATTTACATTCTGGAGTGTCGTTCAAATCCTAGAGTGAAGAGAGGTGTCAAAAAATATAGGCAATAATCACTAAGAAGCACTCAAGTCACACAATTGAACTGGCTGATAACGATTTAAGTTGCGTAATACGGCAGCATGTGATGTGGATCATTGAATTACGAAGCAACAGGTAAAATGCACGATGTTGAGCGTCCGCAGAAAAAAATGCAGGGGGGGGGGGGGCAAAAACATTTTCCAGATGGCCATCTTGGTGAAAGCTATAGTCGGGTAAGTGTCAGTGATAGGGTGATCAACTGACCATACGTCCGGCATCGGCCAATGCCGTACGTGCAGAACTCTTCTTTCATGTTATTGTGCATTATGCGGACATAAATCAATTTATGTGCCACTAGGCTTGACAGTCTGTTAAAACAACTTTCTTTTTGCATTGTTTTCTTACGTCTTGTGTTATATGTGGTTGGGTTGATGCTTACATTTCAAAACAATCAAATCTTCATTATAGGCTACTTGCGCTATTACGCCAAAGTGTGTAACGAGTGGCGGGGCCCGTCTCCGCTGCTTAATCTTCGAGGAAACGTCGCAACGGTGGTGAGCCGTTAGCGATACTGTCTCCAATTTGACCAATCCGGGAATCGAACCCCAGACTTCCCGCACCGATAGCGACGTTCTAATCCAAAATGTCAAAATAAAAAGTAGTTTGAGCTCTGAAAATCAAACTTATAGCTACGGCCTATAAATCAGGGCTGCTCAATTTTTTTATTGCAATGTACCGGCAGCGCAGTTTCTGCCATGAAGGCGTACCAGTAGCACATCAGCAACAAGTCCAAATTTGTTTTACAAGATACGAGATAGTTAGTTAGTTAGTTAGATGCATATTTATCCTCCTATCACGAGAAAGCGATCAATGCGCTATACGAGCTCGCTTAGGAGTTGCCAGCCATCTGTCTACCACACCAAGATGGGGGAATCCCGCTAAGTGCCTTTCCCAACGGCACAACAAGCAAACTTGCCGGCTTGTTCTCCACACTGTCCCTTAAATGCTGAGCATCAAGCAGGGAAGCTGTGAATACCAATTTTAAAGTCATTGGTTTGACCCGACTCGGAATCAAATCCGAGTCTACAGCTCAAGAGACAGACGCTCTTTACCTCTCGGCCATCTGAGCTGTAAATACAAGATACGATACTTGGTATATAGGCAAAAACCAGAATTTTTCTATACAAGATGCAAAAAGTAAAATTGGACATGCTGCTGTTGTCGCGTGAATTTGTTAGTATAGGCCTACGTACGTCCACATGACGGATTGGTAATCGGCTGATTGGTGTAGCAGTAACGATATTGGTTTCAAAGTCAGAGGTCCGGGGTTCGATATCCGACCTGTCAAATCGAATACAGTGCTGTTCACGGCCACCGCCAATGGCTCGCCACGTTTCTTTGGAGTTCGAAGCTAAGTTGCTCACGCACTAAGTTACGGAGATGGTCTTCGCCACTCGTAGCACGCAGCTTCTAAGTAATACCACGAGTATAACCAAGATTTGAGATTGACGATCAATAAAAAAAAACGTACAAAAACTTTTAACCGAATTCTTCATCTTATGCGAAGTGTGCGCCTGCTTATCTTCCACCAGTCTATCCGATTGTGGTTTGACTGAAGAGTAGCATTTGACACAAAGACACTTTTCTAGTGTTTGCGTCATGACAAAAGAGATCTCCATGTCTGTTGACCTCGGGGGTTATTATGCGTTAGCGAGCGATTTCTCTCGCTAATTCTCCTTGGAGGAGAAATTCTCCGAGCGGCAGCCGAGATAACGAGCTCGCAAAGTTGGGATTACAGGTTGCGCTCGCAGAAAGAGCAGCTACTCGGTAAAGCCGAGTGTCTCGCTAACTGCTCGGTAAATTGTATAGGCTTGTTGTGAGGTGCTAGACTGGCAGCTGTTGTTTGCTGGCTAGCGCTTAGTTTAGTGCCAAAACTGTGCTAGTATTACAAAGTTGGGATGGTTTTAACTTGGTTATAGGTAAGAGTATATGCAGTGATGGAGTCTACAGATGCATAGACTTGTGAGGTGCTAAACTAGCAGTTGCTGGCCGTGGCCTCACACAGGTACTTGTGAAAGATACCATTACTTCATACTCTCCGACCAATGCTCCGACTGAGTCTGCAGCCAACGCATGCTTGCTATAGGCCTACTAGCACAGTTTTAGCATTAGACTAGGCGCTAGCCAGCAAACAGCATCTGCTCGTCTAGCCCCTCACACACCAAGCTTATACCGGTTCATCTGTAGACACCATTACTACATAGCCTACACTCTTACCTGTAACCAAGTCACAGATATCGCAAATAGGTAATACTGGCACAGTTTTAGCACTAGACTAGGGGCTAGCCAGTAATCAGCTGCTAGCCTACTAGTCTTAGTTTGATGTGTATATATTTGTATGTTGACTATGCTTTGCATTTTTCTTTTTTGTTTTGTTTCTTTATTTTTGAAAGTCTGATTTTTTCTGTTGACATATGTCATGCTTCAGATAGAGTGTAGCGACTTGATGAGCCTTTGGCTCTTAATTCGCACGTATGAATGTGCTTGAACTTAAATCCACCATTTCACAACAAGCCTGGAAGTTGCATAAAGTTCTAGTTGTGTCATAAACTAGGTTTTAGCCATTGTGCATAAACTATGACCTAAAAAAACGCGCTGTGCCATGGCTAGTTGTGTATGAAAGTGTCGCTCGGTAACTTAACGTGCTCATATTTTTTCTCGCTATTTGCCGAGCGAGTTCGCCGGCTAGGAAAATCCTGGAATCCCGAAAAACGCGTTAGCGAGGAAAAATTTTTTACCGAGCAGTTTGCGAGCTCGCAAACCGCTTAACGAGCATCCTGTAATAACCCCCCTGAATAGAATGCGATAGTATGTACTATTGCATACGGCCCTGAAAGACAAGAAAGTAACTTAAACGAATGGAATCATGCAGAGAACAAAAAATGAAATAAGTATCAAGCAATAACTCGTGCTGATCAACGTAAAATGATGCTCGGGACCTGTACCAATATTTTCTAACGTGCTTGGCACTGGCCTTGGTAACAGCATGCCTAAACGTAAAACCAGTTTCAATGATGTGTGAAGGGTGGAGTTTCCACTCATTGAATGGCCGGACTAATTATTTAGACAGCAGCATTTAGACAACTAGACAAACTTTTTTATGCTTTAATTCAGTGGTGGGCAACCTGCGGCCCGCCGAAGCATGTGCTAATAGCCAATTGGTTCCGAAACCTGTTTTTTTGCGATCAAGCTCAAACCCAATCAACACATGAACTGCTTTGAATGCTATTTTCCAGGCTGAAGATCTTGTTTTTCTAGTCATCTTTTATTTCAGAGACCTCTTTTTCACGCGACAGACCCTTTTTTAGTATTACTCCTGCCAAGAATTTTTTTTTTCTAAAAACTGCGGCCCGCTGGAAGCCTACATTTATAATTTGTGGCCCAGTATCACCAGAAAGTTGCCCACCCCTGCTTTAATTAAACAGATTATTGCGAAATGGCCTAGCGGTACCGCGCGCAAGTGACAGATCCTACGTGACGGGTTCGATTCGCGGCTGGAGCCGATCGCATTTGACATATTTAACTGGTGGCTGCTGACTCGAAGAGCGCAAGCTCACTTCGCAGTCTCCCTCAATTACTGTTGAATTTTCGGTTCAATATAATTTGAAAATAACCTGCGAAAAAAAAAAAAAGAAATGTTTTGTTATTTTATTCGTTTTGTAGTAAACTCGTCTGTATTTTTCAACTTTTTGTGTAGTTTCTTAACTTGCATTTTTTTATGCGTATTTTTTCAACTTTTTTGGTTTTTTAAGGGGGGGGGCAAGTGCCTCTCTTACCCCCCCCTGCGGACGCCCATGAGTAGGATCGAGTCCCGATCGAGCCCCAACCAGCCGAAATAAGATCGATCGAAATTAGCGGCATTAGATCGCATAAGAATCTATATAGCGCTTCGAGATATTTAAGAAGTTGATATGCCGGTGCTGGAAGGAGTTTATAGTCTAATAAATGCAATGTAATTGCTCGCCATTAATTTTTTCATTTTTCAGTGTAGGAATGGGCAGCACGATTTGAACAGATGAACTCTCAACTCCGACTTTCGTTTCGGACACTGAGCACAGAGAGGTGCCACTGTTAGTGGTGCCACTGTTAGTAATAATGAGTGCACTGTGGCTATAAACAGGCTTCAAAGGCAGGGTTCGGTGGCAAAACATATTTAAACAATAGTTGAAATGGGTTTCAACTTACCGAGTAGCGTTGGTCCGATCGCGGAATTCGCTTTGGTGAAGCAGTTATCTTAAAAAGAAAGTCCGAAGAACTCTGGCTTGTGATTGGTCAATTTATTTGCGACGTAGTTGGGGGCAGGTTTGCCCGTTGAGCTATTTAATCAGCCAGCTCTAGCCTAGAAGTTTTGTAGTTACTGCGTGGTATTTACTGGTAAACGGTGCAAGCCTAGCAGAAAATAATAAACTCTTCTATTTAAACAGTGGGAAGTACAATTACCCTGACCTCATATCCAATTTTTGTGGGCTTTAGGCCCACGGTTCTTGATTCTAGTTTCTGCATCATAGTCAACTTCTTGATGTTAATACTCTCTGTGATGTTTAATTGTATATACTCCCTGCGTCATTCAACTTCTCTGTTGTTTTTAAAGTTTATAACTTCTCTGATGTTTATACTCTCTGCATCATTCAACTTTTTTATAGGGCCTACATGTCCAAGCCCCTGCAACTGCAGGCTTTGGCATTGAGCAACTAGTCGTAATACTGGTTTTTACAGCGTTTATTTTGTAAGTCTTTTGGCCTACCATAATATCTATATATATATCATTGCTGCATTCGGGAGCAGCAGACTTAGCTGCATTCAGGAGCAGCAGACTTAGACATGAGCGTTACCAGGATTTTGGCCAGGGAGGGTCAAAACTCAAAATGTATGCGTTGCCTCACAGCTAAAGCCGAAGTCACGCGAGGCTAATTTATACGCTGTTTTTAGTCGCTTCTAATATTAGCTGGCTTACATTAGCTTCGGTTGCTGGTCACACAAAGCGAATAAATTAATGCATTTGCAGCTAGCGAATACCGGTAGTAACTAGGGATGTGCCTCAATGAAAATTACTCGGACTCGCCGAGTAACGAGTATTCACGATATTACTCGGCCGAGTATCTACGACGTCAAAATCGGAACTCGAAATTAGGTAAAGAGCAAAAAAAAGGTCATCACGTCCGTAGAAGTCCTAATTTCGACTCAAATTTGGATACAAAGCAAAAAAAAGGTCAAAATGATAATGGTTTAATACTCGGCCGAATATCAATTAGGCTAATGATCGGATTCGGCCGAGTCCGAGTGATGCCTTATTACTCGGCCGAGTGCTCGGACTCGACTCCGCACATTCCTAGTAGTAACTAGCAATTGTTCCTTAACCTACAGCAAACCTAAGGGCAGCGAAAGTTTTTAAACAGGTTAATAGCCAAGTCCGTATACGGGTTTTCGTTAATAGGGCTAGCATGTGTCGAAATCAGTCAGGGGATAATAAGAGAATTATATTTTAAAAAGAAAAGGAAGTGGGTAGGTAATTGGATAGTTTATTATTTTTTTTGATCGTTTAATTTTGTTGAGTTCAATTTGGTAACAGTTTTAATACTTTTGATTTTTCCTTTTGAAGTTTCTTCATTGGGAATTTGAAATTCTGGTGCGACGTTTTGAAGTTCAAGGAACAGTTTACCTAAATTGTGTCCCCTTGCATTCTTTTTGAAATAATTTCCATGGTTCGACCGTTTGTGTCCCACAAAACCTCATAGCTGTTATGTATTTTTAAAATATTTATAACAGTATCTGCACCCCACTTTAATATCCGCTGTTTCGTCATCTTTCGTTTGTGTACCGCGCTATTGAGTTGTGACTTGTGGGATTGTCTAGTAGTGCTAGTAGGCCTACTGTACGCAGCTGACACCCCTCTCACACCCATCATGTCATACCACTCGTTTTTGAACGTTTCTTTGCATTTTAACCTTCGTCCGGCGGCATAGGTACACCTACATTTGTAATTTTTGCGATTTTGAATAGCAATAATTTTTTTGTTGAGAGCCGCAGGTACCTGAGGTTTTCTTACATCTCTACATCCTCGCATTGGTTCATTCAAGAAAAGTTTTAGCCAAATAGGCCTATGTTTACGCGTTGCCGGTATGTTAAATTTAGCTTTTTTACACTTGTAACAGGCGACATAGGTACAATTGCACCTACATATTTTTCTGGTTTGAAACGAATGCAAAAGCACTTAATCATGATTTTTTTTGAAGAAAGTGTTACCAGTATAGTTTACTGAAAAAGCGCAAAATAATCAATTTTTGCTTACAAGATGAAGAAATAGGTTCATGAGAAAGACAAGCGAAAGCAGCATTTTCTTGTGACTTCACATTTCGTCGTTCAAGCACCATTTCCACAGCGCTCCGAAGAAAGTGGTTTCTTGTCAGCATCCGATCATTGCTACGAGCTTCGATCGAGGCATGCATAGCATCGTGAGGTGTTACGAGCTTTACTGTTTGAGTTTGAACGTTTCACTAATTACACCTACCCCAACAAGTTACCCACAAAATGTCTAGGTACAATTGTACTTATGCCGCCTGTTAGCGGTGTAAAATTATGCCGCCGGACAAGGGTTAAAATTCGTGTTATTTTTCCAGGGGGGGTCAGCTGGTTACGCCCATGGACTTAGATGACCAATTGGTCTTTCGCTGCTTCCCTCCTGCGCTATTTTGTGTCATGGTAAATAAAAGTTGAGTTGAGTTGAGCAGTTAGTGTAGTTGGCATGCCAGTAGGCCTACTTGGTCTAATAGGCTAACTGCTCAATGCTAAAGCCTGCAGTTACAGGAGCTTGGGCATTGTATGGAAAACTGCATTGCAGGTGCTGTTAGCCCGATGGCCGAGTGGTTAAGGAGGTAAGCTCTCTTGTACATGGTCTCGCGTTCGAACCTGAGTCGAACTGGTCGAGTGGTCATACCTGAAATCTAGTCGTTATAATCGTTTTCACAGCGTTTATTTTGTAAGTTTTTTGGCCTACCATAATATCTATTTATATTTTATACAAGATAAGACCTGAACCATCCTGTTTTGGGATTACGTCCCTCATCAGTGATAACAATCAGGGAGGACCATATCGAAAACCACACAACAAAATTACTCAATCTGGCGTTTGGGCATTCAATGCAGTGAAAAGAAGGATAGCAGTTGCAAAAGAGAAAAAGAACAGACTAATGGAGTTAGCTAGATTAATTTCAAGAAAAACAAAGAAAACATTATAAAATAATATAGCTGCGGATAGAAATAGCAATCCACGACCGGTTTCGCTCTCATTAGAGCTCGTCAGGTGAATATAGCTAATAAAAAGCTGAGCAGAAGATACAGAAATATAGCAAAAAAAACAAAGAAATGGATGAATAGTACTAGATAGAAAAGTATCAGATGGTAACGATAACAAATGATGGCTTTTTTGGATGCAATCAAATCGACGTCCAAATAAATTGAATAAGATAAAACAAATCTTTTCCAAAATTAGTATGCTGTTTGCTGAAAATGAATCAAATTTTCCTCAGATGTTCATAAAATCCAACCAATCAACACCATGAAAAATAGAAACATTCAATAGAGCAAGATGAAGAGATTAAAATTCCAAAACAGAATACTGCATCGCTAATCTCAACACAGTAACGAGATACCTTACAAACAACTTTTCACAATGCAGGTGGAAATCACGCGATCATTACTTTAATAAAATGATGTCAGGGCTAGTGTACCAGAGAGCTCAAACCATCTGGTGAGCAACGCATATTTTATATATAGACTTACATCGGCCCTTATATTATTTATATTTTATATATAGACTTACATCGGCCCCACATATTTTAGTACTAGGCCCAGTAAAATCAGGCCTGCCATTGCCGACGTGCCAACTATAGGCTATCTGCTTACTGCTAAAGCCTGCAGTGTTGCAGGGGCTTGAGTATTTATAGCTAAAATTGCAGAAGTTGTTGAGTGAGCTAAAAGGCCGAATGAAGTTGTACGTAAGCTGTCAGTCACGAGATGCCGAATTCGAACTTGCGCACCTGTTGAGTGCATACCACACCATTTTTTTAGTAAGTCTTTCTGGCCTACAATAATAGCTAGTTAGGCTTTACTTTTTTTAAACTATGATATGAAGAAATTAGTTAAAAGTTATGATGCAGAAACTAAAGCCAAAAAACGTAAAATTGTACATGTAGATAGGGTAACTATGGATTCTGTCGAATAGCAAGTTGTGGGTTGGCCTCTAAGCTTATATTTGTAGGCTACACCATGGGTAGATCCATGCAAGCTCATAGGTGGGCACAGCTAACGCAAAAATTAGCTCCGCTAACAGCTAATCCGATAACCAAAAAGATTAGCTTCGCTAACGCTAATCCGATAACACAAATGTTTCGTTAGCGCAAGCTAACGCTGGTCCGCTAATCCGCTAATTAATCATAAAATTTTAATTTGAGACAGAAACAACGAAAAATCAACTTTGTAACTTGTAGCAATCATTTTAATATCGCGTTTTTCAGTTGATTAGCCAAGTCCAAACGACATCGTATCAACGCAATTTCCAAAAGTTTATTTAATAGCACGGTATATTGTCAAGGTTTTTTTTTGGCATATTTATCCTCCTATCACGAGAAAGCGATCAATGCGCTATACGAGCTCGCTTAGAAGTTGCCGGCCATCTGTCTACCACACCAAGATGAGGGAATTCCGTTAAGTGCCTTTCCCAACGGCACAACAAGTATATAAACTTGCCGGCTTTCTCCACACTGTCCCTTAAATGCTGAACGTCAAGCAGGGAAGCTGTGAATACCAATTTTTAAGTCCTTGGTTTGACCCGACTCGGAATCGAACCCCAAATCTACCGATCCAGAAGCAGACGCTCTATACCACTCAGCCATCTGATCGGTTTCGGGCACACGCTGAAAGAACTTACAGCATTGAAATAAACTCGGCAGTGAAATTAGCATAGCACTGAAATAAGCACATTGCCGAAATAAGTAGAGCAGGGAAATAAGCGCAGTAGGCCTACACTGAAATGCGTCGGTCTGACCAATCTGGCCATGTCTGATTATCGCGCCTTTGCGAAATGCAAGGAACTTAATAGACCGGCTGCTGAGAGGGGTCAGCATGCCTTTTCTATACTGCGACCTTAAGTACTGCGTCAAAAACCATCGGCGAAAAGTGATTTCTGCCGGGTTAGATTAGATGCGTTTGGCCGTAACAATGGGGGCCTAAAAAAACCCAAAAATTGCTTGCATCCCTTTTCTAGGTACCACATGAAACCTAGTGGAAACGAAAACTTACATGAACCAGATTTCGAAATGGCTAGTGACGGAAGTGTTTTTGGCTGCTTTACCCCCAAAAGAAGCCTCTAAAATTCGAGTGATGACGTCACAATATAGCTAGCGTACCTTTTTCAGGTGCCACATGAAACTTAGTGCAAACGAAAGCTTACGTTGCACTGATTACGAAATGGTATGTGACAAGAAATTTTTCGGCTGCTTTACCCCCGGCAGAAGCCCCCAAAGTTTGAATTATGGCGTTATTTTCGCTGTGACATCATAACTCGAACTTTAGGGGATTCCGTTGGGGGTAAAGCAGCCGAAAAAATTGCTGTCACATACCATTTCGTAATCAGTGCAACGTAAGCTTTTGTTTGCACTAAGTTTTATGTGATACCTAGAAAAGGTACGCTAGCATACCTTTGTGACGTCATCACTCGAACTTCGGAGGCTTCTGTCGGAAGTGGAGCAGTCGAAAAATTTCTGTCACATACCATTTCGTGATCTGGTCAATGTAAGCTTTCGTTTCCACTAGGTTTCATTTGGTACCTGAAAAAGGTATGCTAGCGCTTTTTCGTTTTTTTTGGGCCCCGGTTACGGCCAAACGCATCCAATCTGACCCGGCAGAAATCACTTTTCGCAGATGGTTTTTGACGGAGTACTCAAGGTCGTAACATAGAAAAGGTATGCTAATCCCTCTCAGCTGCCGATCTATAACCTCTCAGCTCCAAAATGTCGAAACAGTGATTGCGCAAGCTCAGCATTATATCATTGACGGAGTTATTATTGTTTGATTTTAGCGCTTAGCTAGAAGAGAGCCTGTAGATATTTCTCTGACACAAAAAACGGGAAAGAATGGCAGCTTAAAGGCTTTTCTTTACTAAATCCGCTTTAGCAACCATTCTTATTCTAGCAGATTGGCTGAAAAAATTAGCTTCGATAACCAGTCCCCTAACATTTTTGAACGTTAGCTGAACAGCTAATCCGCTAGTGAAAAAATTAGCTTCGCTAATTAGCGGATTAGCGATTTGTGCCCACCTAATGTGCAAGCCACATAAGCTACAGACGGGAGCCTACTCATATTATACCACCAGATTAGTGCCTGAATGCCGTAAATACGGACAACCGGTCAGCTTAGCTAGCAGGATAGGTGTTTAATAATTTATAACTGTTTTCTTCATTAGATATACGACCTATAATTTATTTGGAGAGATTGATCACAGATAGCCAGAACTGGCTTTTGCTTCTCCAATCTGTGCTAGTTTACGTTTGTCTTCTAATGTGCCATGTATATTATATTTTAACCTATGGTATGTCGCATAGAAAGAAAACTGTTAGTTAGTTTGGTAATTACCACCAAAATGGTTCATTTTTGTATGGCACCTGGTTGTAACTCAATGTTATCTCCATCTTTGCGCATTGCTAGAATTCAGCAGCTGCCACTCAATGACGTTAAATATCTCTCTTGCGCCACCTATCATTATTTTTTAAAATTGCAATTGCTGCCTTAGCGAAATCTGTTCGTCGGAGTAAAGTTGGGAAAATATTTTTCGTGACGTAACACTTTTTTTAACTCTTTATTTGTTGCCATCGAACCTCCGCCGCGGTGATTAATGTTAGCGATGGCCGCGGTGTTTGCGATCAAAGTCCGTATAACCTGTCCGTAAAACAAAGTCCGTAAAACTTCGTTAGAGCATACCGTATTTATAGCTCTTACAGTGGACCCACTTTACAAAAAAGCATTGTTTCGTATGACCCCAAAAATATTGTGAACTTGTGATGTAATAATTGCTTTTTGAAGAACTTCATCTGTATTTGTTGCCGTTTCCAAAATTAGTTGCATTTTTTTCTGTTTTTAAAAATTTCAAGGAGCCATTGCTAATTGTTTAAGTGCGTAGAAGAAATGAAAAAGAGTGACAAGCAGTTCATAGTCTAATAAATATAATGAAATTTCCCGCCATTATTTTTTTTCATTTCTCAGTATAGAAATGGGCAACACGATTTGAGCAGATGAACTCTCAACTCTGACTTTCGTTTCCGACACTGAGTACAGAGAGTGGTTCCACTGTTAGTAATAATGGATACACTGTGGTTAGAGTACTAATCTATACAGCAGGGAGTTGATAGGTCGAACCGAACCCGAACCGGAGTTTATAACGAAATCCGAACCGCATTTTTCAAAATGGTAAAGAGCGAACCGGGGGCCACATTCTATTCTCTTCGCTATCGTTATTCGTAATCGCCATTGGTCACGTACTCGTAAAATCGTTAATTTGATATTCTATGCTCATCGCTATCGTAGTTGTATCGAACATTCGTTACGTGTGAACGAATCAAGCAGAAAAATATCGACGACTTCAGAGTTGTCGTTATCTCGTGTTAAGTCGCGTATATTTCTAAATAGCAGTTAATAGAATGGCGTTGCCTTATTTTGTTCTTAACTCGACTTCAAGTAATCAACAAAGGGTCAAAAAGAAACATGTTGATCTTTAAAAAAATTAAGCGAAAAAGTTTTTGATAGAATGTCGCAGGATTACGGTTGGGCACAGAAAGTGCGATAATATTTTGGAACCAAAAGTGCCGCTTGCCGACTAGAAAAAATTGAAATACTATCGTAAAGTTAAACCAAACTTTTAACCGTAGCAACAAGAGCAAAAATAATAAAATATTCACCGTAAAAGCCAATATTTTTGATAGCCCAAACAAATAGGTTAGGCTCTCCAAATAGCACTTCTATTTTGGCGCCAACCCAGCATTTTTCAACCAAGATTGAGATACAGTAGTTGTGTTTATTACGTTTATGTTAATGACTGCATGTTATCAGACATTCAATCTTTGGCTAGTAGTGAATGTGATATCTCTGATCACTAGCCTATTTTTTTACGTTTTAGCGTTGGAGTTACCAAACAAGCCCGGAGTAGACCTCTAATTAGGAAAAATCACTGAAATTAAACGTGAAATTTTTTTAGACGAACTCAATCAAAAACTTAGTTCTCATGTCATGCAAACGAATTTTGACTTTGAAAAACTGATATTTATCATGAAAGAGTAAGTCGATCATTATTTTCCCTTGATAAAACTATCCCGAAAACAGATCAAATATAGTCATAAACCTTGGATTACCAAAGGAATACTAACTAGTATTGAGATTTAAAATAGATTGTACAGAAAGTATCTAAAAAGTAAAAGTGAAACTAAATTTAAAACGTATAAGACATACAAAAACAAAATTACTCACTTAGAAGAATTGCCAAAATCAAATTATTACCGATGTCGGCAAAAGGAAAGTGGTAGTACTGACACATGGAAAACTATTAACAACATTTTACGTAAATCGAGTAAAACTTCTACGTTATCATCCAACGTTAAGAGCGAAGGCAAACTTATTTATGGGGATGAAGCTATTTGTAATGCAAAGAATAACCATTTTTGTTGCATTGGTGTTAAATTATCAAAAACATCTGCAAATTTTTTGAACCATAATCAGAGTAACAAAAAAATTTTTGGTCAACGTGTCTCTTCCTCCTTATTTTTAGAACCAACTGATGAATACGAAATTAATGCCATCATTGATAATCTCAACGCGATGAAACCCGCCAGGTTCTGTTAATATTCCAACTGGGCTAATCAAAGACTCCAAAAACATAATTTCTCCTCATCTTACTGATAATAAATGCATCATTAACTTCTGGTAAATATCCAGATTTGCTGAAAGTTGCAAGAGTTACTCCTCTTCACAAAGGCTGTCTAAAATCTGATCTAACTAACTACAGACCTATTTCGGTATTATCGCCATTCAATAAAATTTTTAAAACTGTGATTAAAAGTAGATTTATTGAATTTTGAAATAAATTTAATGCGTTTTCTCTCGCACAGTTTGGCTGTCCTCAAAATTACTCAACGTCTTTAGCAATCACCCAACTTCATGAAAAGATTTTACACAAACTTGATGAAAGTGAGTTGGTATGTGGAATTTTTATGGATCTTGCAAAGGCTTTTGATACAGTGGACCTGAGTGGACCATGATATTTTGATCTACAAACTGGAACTATATGACATAAGGGGAGGTGCTCATGATTTAATTAAATCTTACCTTGACAATCGGAAGCAAATGGTTACATTCAATAATCGCGAATCAGAAGAATAGGTTGTTGAAATTGGTGTTCCAAAAGGCAGTGTGCTTGGACCATTGTTTTTCCTAATTTATATAAATGATTGGACTTTGAGCTCTAATTTTGATGTAACGTTATATGCGGATGATAGTGTCTTAACCTTGTCTCATAAGGATGTTTTAACTTTGCAAAATAACATCAATCAAGAATTACATAAAATTGACGAATGGCTGTGTATCAATAAATTAACAATAAATTTGAATAATACTAATTTTCTGTTGTTTTCCAACAACTCTACACTGCTTGAGCTAAACATATACTTTGCCGGTTCGAAAATCAAACAATGTGATAATGTGAAATATTTAGGTGTCTACTTGGATGACAAGCTTAACTGGGACAGGCACATTGGTTATCTCATCACAAAATTATCTTCAGCTTTCGCAATTTTTTATAAATTAAGGAATTTTTTTCCAATAAATATCCTAACTGTGTATTACAGCATTGTTTACTCCCATTTACGATATGCTGTCACTATATAGTTGGGGTAACTGTTCTATTACAGTACTTTAAGGAAACGGCTACAAGTTAAACAGAACACGATCATTCGTATTATCAACAAATGTCGAATTTACCATACTAAATTAAAACCGCTACTTGAAAAAATTAATCTTCTCAATATAAGCGCAATTTACGAACTTGAAGTCGGCAAGTTCATGGCTAAATTACAGAACAAACAGTTTCCTGATTACTTCTCTAGCTTATTTTCTTTGTCATCTTCTTGTCACTCTTTCTTCACGCGTACTGTGGCAAACTCAAATTTTTTTAGAAGTAAATTGAATAAAACTGATAGATCAATAAAAATTGCAGGTCCTAAAATTTGGAATAACCTTACTGAAACGACTAAAGAAAGTTTGAAAAAGCTAAGCCTTTTAAAAATGCACCTTTTGCATTCACAAGAATTTTCACTATCCAAGAATTTATTTACTATTTTTTGATAAAAATGTGACTGACATCCATTGTTATAATTGCCGTATATTGTAAACATGTAATAACGTGTTGCGATTCGTTTGTTGTTTTTTCGTCCTTTTCGTTATTTTTGTTGTTTTGTTTTGTGTTTCATTTTATGTAAGCTTTTCGTTCATTACTTAATTTTTGTACGTTTGCTTTGCTTCAAATGGTGAGGAGATGCAAACTCGACGACCCTTCAGCTTCATTAGCTGTCATGGTCTTTCGCATTTCCTCACGGGACACTTGATGCTTGTGCGTTTTAATATAACTTTTTTGAAATTTGGTATATTGTTCGAAAATATATTATGAATGAATGAATTACGTCATAAACGCTGCTACAACCGCATTCGAGTTAGAGCGAATATCACTGCACAGCGAATGCAGCATAGAATAGGTCCACTTTACGAATCGTTACACGCTTTAACGCGTAACGAATAGCGCTGATAGATACCGGCTTGCCATAACGAATCGTTTTAACAACATAACGATTCGTTAGCATAGAATACGGTCCCGGAACTGAACCTAATAATGTGGGCACTTGCGAACCCGAATCGAATGAAAAAGAGGCTCGCTCCGTGAAGTCACTCGCGTCACTTTGAAGCTTGTTCGAATTCAAAATAATAGTCACTTATGCAAGTAATCCATGCTTGGTGAAGAAGTCTTTTACGTTTGATATACCCAGTCCTGTAGTACACGCGTAACAGACTAAACAAAGCGCTTTAACACCAATTTAACGCTACCTGTGGATTGAATAGGCCGCCAGTGTCAGAGCATAATAACAATTTAGTTATCTCGAAATTGGCTTTACTACAAGCATTTTGTGCATTATATTGGCCTATCAATGCGAAGGAAAATTGCTTTGTACGTTTCATGCTTTAAATTGTGTTACTAGAATTATACCATTTTTAACTCCGAACCTGAACCGGAACTTTATAAACCGGTTTTGAAATATTTTTTACAGGAGCGAACCTAAACCGGAGCGTTTTCCATTTATCTGAACCTTAACCGAAACTGAACCGAAATTTGAAACCGGTGTTAAACCCAAACCGAACCTGAACCGGAAAAATTAAACCGTTCGACTCCCAGTTATACAGTATGCTCACTCCTCACAAAACCCATAGTGACGTGTGTCCTCAAAAAAATCTCGGAAAAATGCATGGAGAAGAAAAATGGCGTCTCTGGCAAATAACTTTTGACCGAAATGCAGGATTAGTAGGAAAATGTTGAAAAAAGTGAACTTCTCGTAACTTCGAGCCGAAATTGGTAAATATAGGTTTAAAAAATGGGTAGCGAGTAGAAGGCTGCATGGCAGAATGAAAAAACTGAGAATTTTAAATTATTAGCAAAATTGAACTTAATTGAAAGCTCCATATTGCTTTTTGGCATTTTTATCTTTTGTTCAGAAATGAGCTATTCGTAGCGGCCTATATGATAATAAGTTATTTGAAAAACTTTTTTTGTTTAAGCGGAAATAACGGCAAACTTTAAAGTTGAAAAGAAATGCCGCAAAAAAATTAACAAATTATTTTCAAATCTATTCGGTTTTTAGTAGATTCATGAGAAACACGCCAATTTTTGCTACGCAACCCAATAATAATGTTTAGGCTGTCACCTGCTAGGAACTCTTAAAAGTTAAAGCGGGTTTACACAAAACTTGTAAAATTTAAAGCGTAATAAATAATAATTTTTGCTGTAGGTCTCACGCGAGTCCTTACAGTAGGCAATAAATTCAGAGTAGTTTATAGGTCCAGGGCCGAAACTAGGCAATGCGGCCCCCCCCCCCGAAATCATCTTTCTGGGCCCTCTAAAATTTTTTTCTTGGATGGTGATACAAAAGAGCGAGTCCCGAAAGGGCGATGCCAAGCTAGGGGGGTCTGGGGGTATCCTCCCCAGAAAATTTTGCGGAATTTGACCTTATTTTGGAGGCTTTTTGTGCGTTTTGAGCCTTTAAAATTCCTCAGTTTTAACAAGGTTTAGTAATCTGTTTTACTAGGTTCCTTCCAAACCCACTAAAACAATGCTGCAAGTAAACCCTACTCTAACATGTCGCTACCTATGCGAAGAAAAAACGTTTTTAAGGCTTATTTTTGCGCCTTTCACTTGAGGATAAGGGGCCCTTGGTATGCTACTAAACGTTTGTTTGCTAGTTTTGCGACTGCTATTCGAAAAATTTGCAGGGGCCCCCTATGGCCAAAAGTGTAAATATGGTATGGGGGCCCCACATCGTGCGAGTTAAGACAAAAAATTTATTGAATCTTATAATGATCTATTTAAAGCACCTTTATCATACGTTGAGTAAATAGTACTGCGTACTGACTATTTACAGGGCCCCCTTTCTGTGCGGGGCTTCCACCGGTTGGGGGGTTCGGGGGGCGCTAGTTTCGGCACTGTATAGGCCTACTAAAGTTTGACCATCTTCAACGACAGTAAAATGCAACAAAAATACTTCATTTTCAAAGGACTATACGAAGTCGTGGAGGCCTATTTCCACGCTAAATTTGGTTTTATCTTAAAGCTATTATATGTTTTATGGGTTTGCTAATATTGTCAGGATCAAGAGCATTTTAAAAGTTTGTTTAGTTTGTGAAAGTTTCAAAAATTCAACTTTAGGCTTAAGTATAGACCTTAATATACAGTGCAGGAGCGTATTTATGGCCAAGGGTGGATACAGTGGGGGGGTGTAGGATGAGAAGTATGCATCCTCCCACCAGCCATTTTCAATAATGCTTTTGATGTATACAATTTTTTCATAATTTCGAACCTCTTTGATAGCAATAGGTCTAACGCCTAAGCACGCGTAATGGAAAATGTGCGAACAAAATGCATCATATTTGGCAAAGCACTCAGAACGGGGCCGTATCCGGCCTTTACATTTTGAGGAGGCTGAATATGTTTTTGGAGGGGCTGAATATGTTTTTGGAGGGGCTGAAAAATCAGCATAATATTTTCTGATTTTTATTGCTTTCTCAAACCTGAGCAGATCAATTTCACTCAAGCACAAAGTTTATGCAGAAAGAAAGAACTTGCACGCGGAAACGAAAAACGCAAGTAGGCCTAATAAATCTGCGTCGATGTAGGCTAGTGGCTGTACTCTCAAAACTTGCAACAATCCTAAGCGGTAATAAAATAATAAAGAGATGTAAAATGTGTTCACAGGGCCAGATTAACGGATTCGAGGCCTGGGGCTATACGGTAGTCCGGGGCCTATATTATCCCCGTTAAAAGAACAGCTGCTGAAATATTTGGTCTACATCATGGCACTAATCATATTCAAAGAACATGTTTTTTGAATTTAGACAGAAATACGTTTTATTTTGAACGTTCGAAGTTTAAGACGATATTACGGCAGAGCCCGAAGTCCTGCAAATAAATGCTTTCTATCTATTGTTTTGTAAAGAATCCTACAGTTTTTCCCACAAAACCGTTAAGAGTTTACGTTATCGTCCTTCATAGCCTCTATTTCGTAGCTTATCCTATGTACAGTACCTTCACCTAGCGATACAAAAAATTGTACAGCATTTTGTGTGAAATGATCTTAAATTGACGCTACTGTTTACGAATTATTGCAACAAAATAGGCTAATTACAAATTTTAATGGCTCACCACCACCGCGACGTTCCGTCGGAGCTGTGTCGCTCAGGCACTTATTTCCGCCACTCGTATAACGCTTCAGTGTGATCTTGAGTCAATGAAGATTTGGTTTGATTTTTTTTGTTAGAGAAGAGAACGTTACATTACATCGCCGCGTGAAATAAGTGGCGGGGCCCATCTCCGCAGCTTAGCGTCTGGTCAACTCAGCTCCGAAGAAACGTTGCAACAGTGGCAATCCATCAGCGACACTGTGTCCAATTGGAGCGAACCGGAAATCGAACCACAGGTCTCCGGCACAGCTAGCGTGCGCTTAACAACTGTACTAACCAGCCGGTCTATCAAATCTTCATCATACTCGCGTTGTTACGCCGAATAGTGTAACGAGTGGCGGGGTCTGTGTCCACGGCTTAACGCCTGGGTAACACAGCTGCGAAGAAAAGTCGCAGGGCTGGCGAAACGTTGGCGACACTGTGTCCGATTTGGAACGGAACAAACTGGAACCCCGAACGGAATTGAAACCGGAATTGGAATCCCCGAACCTCCCGCAACGATAGCAATGTCTTATAACAACTGAGCTAAACGGCCGCTTTAATTTTACTAATCATGTGATTTACTCGTTTAAACCGTAGATTTTGTGATTCAAATTCAAGTGTAAATTCGTTCAAAACCTTAACGTTGATGCAATCTTCAATCACTTCTTTCGCCTTGACTGAATAGATTATACAATAAAGATTAATTCCTCTAAGTCATTTTTAAAATAATATAGTTACAGTAATTGATAAAAAGATGTGTTGTAATTGAAAGGCCTATTTTTATCGGTAAGTCTGGGGCTGCAGCCCCATCAGCCCCCGCCTTAATCCGACCCTGTGTGTTAATCAGATAAAGGCAGAAAACAACAACAACAGAAACATAACGTGTTTTGCAGCAAAGTGAAACAGCGTCGCATTCAATTGCGGTTGCTTATAACCTGCGGTTGAGCTTTCATAGTGCAAATTTTACTAACTGCGTTTATGTAGGCCTACAATTGCACAACACTCAGACATCAGTCTGTCCAACGGTGAAAATTGAAACCCCTTTTGCATTCAGTATTAGAATGCAAATCAAAAATTAGTCTCAAGATTTAAACTTGGCATCGATTGAAGCAGCTATCTCACAAAAAAATTATAGACCATTGAGTTTATATTCTGTCATCATTTCGACATACCGGTAAATAGTTTTGGTGGATCTAAAGTAAATTCTGGGGAGCTTAGCCCCCAATAGCCCCCCGTGGCTGCGGCCCCGACTCAAAATTAGGGTCAAAAATTTTAAACAAAATTTGCATCAAAATTATTCAAGCACTAAAATAGCCGTTACAGCATGCAAATTTTCAAAAATTTCCGGGGAGCATGCCCCCATACCCCCCAAGAGCTATTCTTGTTCCCAATAAGCTTAAAATTTGTTCTGCCGAAAAAAAATAACGCCTAAAAAAATGTGAAAATTATGGCTCTCCCCCTTTTGAAATTTCTCGCTACGTCACTGATAGGCCTACTGTTATAACAAAGCAGTCACAAAAATTAAAGCACTTAAAACTAAAATATTAACAATAAAAAGCAGAATAACGCATCAGTAAAAGGATAAGAGTTTTATCAGTAACAGGAAAAATGCGCTAATTGGCAGTTTTTGCGAGTGTGCAATTTTTAGGTACCGGTTAGTCTACTTCTTGCATGCAGTTGGTTGACATCTTTATCTCGCGGCTGTTGAAATTCAGAATATAGGGATGTGCCGAGTCGAGTTCGAAAATTCGGCAGAGTATTCAGGCACTACTTGGCCTAGTCCGAGTATTAGTGGATACTCGGCCGAGTATTACAACATTATCATTTTGACTTTTTTTTTGCTCTGCCCCCGATTTTGAGTCGAAATTAGGACTTCTACGGACGTGATGACCTTTTTCTTTTTTTTTTTGCTCTTCACCTGATTTTGAGTTCATATCTTGACGTCGTAGATACTCGGACTCGCCGAGTAATGTCGTGAATATTCGTTACTCGGCGAGTCCGAGTTATTTTCCTTGAGGCACATCCCCAATTCAAAGAAGTTTAATTACAAAAAACTTCAGAAAGTGTGGGCACGAGCAAGCTTGGAAAGGTATTTTCAACAATTTGCGCAACACCATCTTTCCAAATCCCAATGAAGATGAAAGTGTTACAATGATTTCTTTCTCCAATTCCTCTACGTAGGTTATGAACAAAGAAACTGCTTCTTTTTCATAGTAGGAACTGCATCGTTTTTCAAGTGAACGACGCTACTGTTTGAAGGGAGCAGCATTGAAGGCTCGAAATGAATTGAGCATATTCTGCAGTTGTTGTACATATATTTCGAAGATTGACGCTGGAAGTCCAATCTTTTAGCATTCTTGAACCATAGTTTTGAACTAAAAAAAATCACTTTGTGAAATGGGCGTGACAGCAACATCATTAATTATCACGGTACGCAAACTGAGTGATCCTTAGATTCCTTGCATTTGGAAGGCAAATATAATTGCTACAATCACGCTATTGAGCTTACCGCACTTTCTTTTTTTTCTCGCATTGCTGATTGCTACATTAATTCGTGCTTATCGAGGCATATCGTCTACTCCGGACGTAATAATCCATGACTATTCGCATCAATTAAAAATGAAGCCTCTGCAGTACGTGTCTTCACAATTTGTCTGAATTGAAGCAATAACGTAACCGCTGAAAAAAATTAGTTTAAACTTCAGGGCTTCCCAAACTAAGGGTCGCGACCCCGCGAGGAGTCGCGTAACAAACTTCAGGGGTCGCAAGGAGTATAGGCCTACAAATTTTACTCAAAGTATTGCGTATTATTCAATTGCATAGTATATGTTGTTGGGCTTTTTAGACTTTTAAAACTGGTGCAATTGCGCAAACATCATTCTTAACTTAGCAGTAGACTCTGGCCTATCTCTAGGCTAGTGCGAAATAGTGATGCAGCGAATGAATGCTGTAGTTCTATGCATAAACTGTTTTGTTTCGTCACTTCAGTATGACGTGACACAGCTGGATGCATCTTTTTGTTTCATCGCTTCGGTTTGCGACGCCATGTAGAGCTCTGCTGGCAAAAGGGCCAGCACCAGTAACTAAAAACTAATTTAAACAATGGATAGCTGGTCAATCAATGGCTAGAGCATTGAAGCCGAATATCCATCGCAATCGGACTCGGCGATAACCGCACTCCGGTCGTTTGTCTCGACGTGTCTGTGCAATAACTAAAAAAGCAATGTCCTTCCTGGCCTACTGGACGGGAAATCATGACGACTTCCTCTTGTTGAGTTGGAGGCTATATCAGCTCTCCATCACCAATAGTGCAAAACACTCCAGTATCGTCATGACTTCCCGTCCAGTAGGCCAGGGAGGACATTGCTTTTTTAGTTATTGATCTTCACCCTGGCCACGTAAAGGATTTGACTAGCGTGGTGACGTAAACACGCGAGTGGATACGTACCACAAAAGTTAAATTCTTTAAGATATATTTATCCGAAGGGATGTGTGATCCTTGCAAGATCATTCGTCCTGAAGGTTTGATATATCGTACCTGAGAGCGACCGATGAGGGCTAACAGCTCTAAACAGCGCAATCCCGCTCTACGGTATGTGTTTGTGCTTTTTGTTTTTGTTACTAATAAGCTACTTAAGTGTAAACTAGTAGGCATTGCAGGCATCAACAGCTTAGATGGCCAAGTGGTAAGAGCGTCCGCCTCGGGAGCTGTAGACTCGGGTTTGATTCTGAGTCGGGTCAAAACAATGACTTTAAAATTGGTATTCACAGCTTCCCTGCTTTACGCTCAGCATTAAAGAGACAGTGTGGAGAGCAAGCCGGCAAGTTTACTTAGTAGGATTTCCCCATGCTGGTGTGGTAGACGGATGGCCGGCAACTCCTGAGCTAGCTCGTTTAGCGCATTGATCGCTTTCTCGTGATAGAAGGATAAATAAGCTACAAAAATAAATAAATAATGGAGTAACGGTAAGTTGTTTTGAGTTTTCACCTTTCAATAATTATCACAAATGCATATTTTGCACTGCTTGTCATTTTAGCCGTGAAGGGTCGCGAATAATTTTTGGAGATTAAAAGGGGTCGCAAGCGAAAAAGTTTGGGAAGTCCTGGTCTAAAGGATCAATAAGTTCGGGTCAGTAGGGCAGAATCAAGGAGAAAATATTCAAAGAAGGAGAGAAAAACGGTTTCAGATGTTAAAGTCTCAGTGTACAATAACAGGCGTAGCCTACCGGTACTTGTTTAATTAATTTCATGAAAAAGGTGTAGGTCTATTGGAAGTGAAGTATGATTTTCGTCGTTTTCGGAATGGAAACGAAATAGGTTGCCAGTAGGCCCTCTGGTAAGCTGGTTGCGTCAATGCTGAGCTTTTTCCAGCTGGTCATGATTCAAGACTAATGTTGGGTCAAAGAACCTGGATAAACCGTAGTTTTGCCTCAACAGCTTCTTACCGTTCAGTGTCTTTTGAAAACCAAAAAAAAATTAAGGAAGGATATTTCGCCTTGCTGTTTGAGCAACTGAATGCTGAGCAGGTAGATGATGAGCCCCCTTTCTTATCCGTTGTTGGACATTTTCTAGGTCCGTTATTTCTGATCTCTTCATTTTATCCTCCTGTTACGAGAAAGCAACGGATGTTTAGGACGAATCCAGACTCGCTCAGTAGTTGCCCTTGTTTCCGAGTTTTCCGCTTAAAATTTGCTTCTGACTTCTTCAATTTGCTGCTTGTTAGATTCTACCGAGCAGAGATAATTATTGTGAAGCATCTTATCCAAGGACGCAACAACGAGGCTTGGGTGGGAGATGAACCATCAACCTTGCGATCATGGCCGTGTGCTACTGCCATGGTCTTTTTTTTTGAATAATGGCAGCTGAGTTGATTCTTCAAAATACTGATGGCGCAGTTCAGTTAACAAGCCTACTGCAATTTCAAAAAAGTGGCATAAAACTTCTGAGTTGCATTTCAGGTGAAGTTGCTGCGAAACCAATTAGATTCAAAGCAGACTTAAAGCGTAAAAAATTGCCAAATTTAAATTATACGTTAAAAATACTTTTTTCAAGCTTTGGTCGAGAGTGTAAAATCAGAAATAACGTGTAGTGAAGAAAAGTTTAATCAATTGAATAATATTGCAGCTTCTTTCATATTTTTAATTATTTTATGCTTGATTAGCTTTTTTAATTCTTTGCAAATAGAGAGCTGTACCATTTAGATATTTGGCGAAGACAGAACAAATTCTCTTTAAACATATCCAATACAAATTATATGATTATAAGAACTCGCAAAAAATAGCTGATTTTAAGTTTACAATATCAATCGATAGTACAGAACTATAGCTAGAACACAAACAGTGAAATACTTGGAAGTATTTTTTCATGACAATTTGAAATGGGCTACACAGATTAAACATTTGAACCATTAACTTGCTAGGTAAAGTGGTTTTTTCTTTAAATTGCACAAGTTTATTTCTCAAAAAACTCTACGAATGCTATATTACGCTTTAGTGTACAGTCGAAAACAATATGCCATAATTGCGTGGGGCAATTCGCTAAAAACACACCTGCAAAACCTAACAGTCAAATTAAACAACATCTTGCGAACTATTACATAATAAATTGCAGTAGATACCACTCTGATACGCCTTCGTACAAATTATTACATTTATTAAAAATAAATGATAAATACAAACTAAAATTAGCAAAATTTATGTATCAACTTCATTATAATAAAACACCTGTGTCAATTTATGAATCCCTTACTAAAACTTCGAACATACATAAACACCATACGAGAAACGTAGATAAAATAGATTATTTTCTTCTTAGAAATCTATTGGGCAAGGCCAAATTGCTTTCAGGGGTATTAAATTATGGGCAGAAATTGACTTGACGCTGAAAAAAGGCCGATGGAATGAATTCAAAACTGGCTACTGAAAACAACTGTTAGGAAACTATGACATGAACGTCGAACGATTGTTAATTATGGTGTACAACAACAATGTAATTTAACAATGTAATTATGTGTTCAACAACAGCAATGTAATGTAACGTTAATTAAATATGGTGTGCAAGAGCAACAACTCTAGCTTGACATTCGCATCACGTGGGAGGTTGTTGCACTCTATTCTTGAAAATTTATCACATAATTACATATCTGCTAATGCATTGAACTGATTGGTATCTTCCTGTTACTTGCATTGTTTGTTTTTTATTTTGTTTTCGTTTTTTATCTTTCTCAAAGTGTTATTATATTTTTATGAATAAACGAAGAATAAACGAAGATTTCTGGTCTGTAGAATAAGATTTGAAAAAAAGTAGTCAAAATCACGCTTGATCGACAGGGGTGCAAATCTATGTTGAGCATTGCGGAGATGATTAAGCAAAACTGACCATTTTTGCATATTGGGGGAGATGATTTAGCAAAATTGATGATTTTTCGATATTGGGGTAATGACATTGGCTTGTATGGGGAATTTTCCACTTTCATGAAATATATTGGGGGGATGCTGCCAGATTATTGGGGGGATGCATCCCCCTATTCCCCCTGGATTTGCACCAGGGAGTCGAACCGTTTAATTTTTCCGGTTTAGGTTCGGTTTGGGTTCAACAGCGGTTTCAAATTTCGGCTCAGTTCCGGTTAAGGTTCAGACAAATTGAAACAAATTGGACCACATTACACCACTCCATAATAAACTATAAATATTAAAATTAAAAGATTTATATACACACGAAGTAGCAAATTTGATGCACAAATATTCCCGTAATAATCTTACTCAACGGCTTAACTCACTATTTACTTCCGTCAGCGCGATACATTCACGATCAACGCGCCTTGCCTTGTCCAATCTGAACCTTTACTTACCAATATACAAGACCCAGAGACTACAAAAGAATCTGAAATTCATGGGTTCAAAAATTTGGAATGCTATACCACACGACTTTAAGTTCTATGATTCAATAAATTTAAAACGATCAGCGCTTGACAGTTGATCAAGCTGGGAAAAATGGGCTTCAGGACATTTGGGGCACTGGGGCAAATGGTCATCGGGGCATTTGAGAAATTGATCAATTATAGCTCTAGGACAAAAGGGCCTCGGAATATTAGCAGTGGTGGGATTCAAATTTTTCGTCGGCCGGCTCTATTACAGAAGTTATATATTATCAGCCAGTTCTGTTTCAACTAATGGTAGCCTACAAGTATAAGCAGCAATGCTAACCGGTCCGCTGTTCTGACAAAATTCCCTAAGACGGTTCTATAGAACCGGTGCGAACCGGCTGAATCCCACCACTGGATATTAGGGATCCTGGGAAAAATGGGTCTTAGAACGTTTGGGGCACTTCAGAGTAAGAGCACTGGGGTAAATTGGGCCTCAGCACATCTAAAACATTAGGGAAAATGAGCTTTGGGGCACTAGGAAAAATGGGCAGTGGGGAAAATGGGCACCGAAACAATTGGGGCATTTAGGGTAATTGGGTCATCAAAAAAATTACGACACTTATAGAACAAAAGGGGCCTCGGGATATTAAAGAAGCTGGGGAAAATCGGCCTTGGCACTTGGCACATTTAGAGCTCTAGAGAAAATAGGCACTGCATGGGGTCAAATGGGCACCGGAACTATTGAGGCACCAAGGAATTGGGCTACTTGAGCCTAGGAGTAGGACAAATGGACCTTGGGACATCAATTGAAGCAATTGGGCCTAGCACATTCAGGGCACTGGGGCAAATGGGCACTGAGACAACATGGACATTGGGGCAAGAGGAGCCTCGAAACTTTTGAGGCCCTAGGACTAATGGGCTTCAATACATTTGGGGCACTGGGACAAATGGACCTCAGCACATTTGAGGCACTGAGACAAATGGGAGCCAAGACAAGTGGGGTTTGGGGGTAAATCGACCTCGGCACTTTTGAGGCACTAGACCAACTGAGCTCTGAGAAATACAAGCGCCAGCTCAATTGAGGCACTGGGGCAAATAGGGTCTTGGCGCATATTTGGGACACCGGGACAAATGGACCTCGGAACATTGGGGGCGCTGGAAATGTGGGCATTTGAACATTTGAGAACTATGGGGAAATATATGGGCACTGGGGCAAATGGACATTTGGGGCATTAAAATGGACCCCGGCACAAATAGGCATCAGGACAATTGAAGTACTCAATTGGCGTACTGAGAAAATGTGGCACTGGTATGAGTGAGCCTTAAGACATTTCAGGCCCTGGGGCAAATTATCTGGCACTAACGCAAATGGGCCTGGAAACATTTGACGCACATTGTGACATCTGGCATCGTAAGACATGGTGCCCGATTTGGCAAAGATGTGTTTCTGGCCATGCAATTAAAAGCTTTTTGCCTAGCGATTTCGAAAAAATGATTCATGAAATGTGATATAATAGTCATGCTTACACGACAAACTAATAGAATCGATAACCGCGATTTTTCACCAGTTCGGACAGTTTAAGGTTGAGTTACAAATCATAATTAAAACAGTTGTAAGTATTACCTAATTATTAAAAGGATGAATCTATAGATCATTATCACGTGCTTTAGTTTTGGGACACCAAAAAGTTCTCTAAGAACAAACCAATTAAATAATAAAACAAACTAAAAAGTTCTCAAAGACATGGAGATTGGAGAAGTCTCAGTCAGGGTGATCAGTGTTTTAAGGTTTGGACTGAGAAACATACGCGATTTTGAAAGACTGCCAGTTGAATTTATAACGGAAAACACAGCTTTCTACGCTGCAGTAGAAGCAGATTTTGAGAGACCGCAAAACAATTTTGAAAGACCACTTTGGTTCCTCAAAACGCCTTAAAAAAACACTGAGTGTGATGATAACACAGGCCAACAAAATTTTGGTTTTTGAATATTGCAGAGACTTTTACAAAGGGCGTCGAACCGAACCGAAACGTAAACCGAAAACCCGTATTAACCGCTTCCTTTCATTGAACCCAAACCGAACCGTAACCTTTACAATTTAATAGACGAGAACCTAACCTGAACCCGAAGTCATCAAAATCCTTGAACCTCAATCGGATTTGAACCGCTGAAATAATTTTTGTTTAACCTAAATCCAAACTGGAGTGTCTTTTTTGGAGTGGGCTATCAATGCTGGTTTAGTTTCATTTACCTAGGCACATTTGTGTTGCAATTCTACGTCATAATGCTGAAAGTTATTGCTGGAGGGCGAGAGCAACACTGCAGCTAGCAACGGTGATGCATGGAATTAGTGCTTCAGTACTTTGTAAAATCGATTGATTTAAGAGTAAATGCGCTGATGAAAATGTTTTAATTAAAGATATAGGCTTTTGCGTGATTTAGACCAGAATCAGATTTTATATACGGTGGAAAACAGTCAAATAATTCTGAAGTTAATGACATCTGAAGTTAATCTGCATGAGGTATTTCTGCCGCTGAGGACATCCTTTATGAGCTACAATAGCATCTTAAGAAGTACAATCAGCCTAAATATAATAAGCATTTTTGAAAAAAATGCGCTTGAAGCTATGTACCAGAAGATAGGTCGAATTGACGGTTTCAAATTCTTGAACCCTAACCGAGTTTGAATCTTTAAATTTTTGCTTCTACAAACCTGAACCCGATAATTCAAAATATTTTTAATTCTAACCGGAACTGAACGTGCAAAATCAAACGACGAAAAACCTGAACCGGAGGTGAACCGCTAAAAATTATTTTTGCGGAACTTGAACCGGTGTGATAATTCAAGCGGTTCGATGCTCTGCTTTGACACTTTAATCGTATGAAATTAATCACGCTAATTTCGAATCTGCGAGCTATATTTGTCCTGCAAGTCAGGTTTTTTGATTTTTTACTTTTTTGTTTATTTTTATTTAAAACCAAAGACTTTTGTTCAATCACAATGCTCATATTATTATGACATAAGCAAAACCTTTGTAACGTCATACAAGTCTATAGTCACGTATTTCGTAAACAATCAAAAACATGACTTCAATTTTAGCAGCAAATAATTTCCTTAGAAGCAACTGTAAAAGCTCCCACGCAATCACATAGGCCTACTACTGCAGGTAGCATCTCTTTTGCCATAAACGAGATTTTTATCAGTCAAACCTTCTATTCGGTAACAGTGCTGAAAAAAGTGAAAAGGTGTAAAAATGAGGTGCTAAAAACTAGAATTTATGATTTAAGCATTATTATCAGGAGCGTATTTAGGGAGGGGGGGGCATTGGGCCATGCCCCCCCTTTTGACTCTGCCTTTTAGTAAAAAGAACAAAATTAATGGTGCCAAGTGACTGAAATACGCCAGGCTCTTTTGATGGTTTCTTTAGCTTATGGCCAGGGGCATATACAGGGGGGTAAGGTGAGGAGTATGCATTCTCCCACCCAAGGATGGCAGTACGGTACGCAAGTACGGTACGGTACGCTCCATTTTTCGGCAAATAGTACGGTACGCTTGTACGGTACGTAATTATTGCTAAGGTACGGGTACGGTGCGTGTTATAAATATGTGTACTAAACGTACCTTACGCACCGTACCATGTGGTACGGCACCTTACCCCGTACCATGTGGTACGGTACGTAATTTGGTATTGTGAAATTTTGTGAACAAGAAGAAGAAAGCTTTTATTGATGCACAACATTTTCAAAAACAAACATAAGTAAACACTAACATCACACTATGTAGCTTCGGAAATATGCACATAGGAGACGGCGAAGGAAGCAAAGCTGATTTAGGTCGCTGCCACCTGAAGTAGGCCTACAGAAGATCAGGGACCGATGGGACAAAAACACTGAATGATTAATTATATCTACAGCGATACAGAATTGATAATGTGTAGTACACCATCAGTCCTGGCGGTAATCTTGAAACTACGGTCTTACAAAAAAAAATGAAAGTAACCGACGAGATTTGAAGCACAAAGCAGGAATTAAAACACGTAAGCATGCAATTATACAATTTTTGAATGATACAATTAGATTGTCCCTGAAAACTGATTAGTAGCCTAGGCCTAATTATATAAAAAAGGTTGTGACAAAAAAAGGTTAATGCTCTTGCAAAACTTTTAAGTTATATACAAATTGTTACGGCCAGCAGTCAGTGGACAGAAAACTTTTCCCTTTTTGTCCTTATATTTTGTCTTTTTTCGCGAAGGTCTTACGTGCTTATGGCCAAACTTTTTCAGAATTAGTTCAATGTTTACCAAAAAGCTACTGCTATCTGCTGGTCTGATGCTGGTTATTTTATTAATTTTACAGCAATAATTTTGTTTGAGAGTAACCGTGTCTACTGCGTCGCTTCTATCACAGGCGACGCCTCGTTGGCCTAAGGGCTCTTTCACACGGGCGACCAGTGTCGCGCGTCTTTACTTTTTTGAAAACATTTTTGAAGACGTGCGTCTTTATTAGCAAGTTTTACACGAGCGACTGTAGTCGCGCAACCTAAACTTTTCCAGGTTGACAAATCACGATGGAGCCCAAGGATGCAACTGCTATGGCATTCTTATTTGCAAAATTGCGGAAAGCTACGCAAAAACAAAAAAAATCAAAAAGAAGCACTGAATTCATTCGTTACTGCAGGATTGATCTGAAAAAAATTGTTCATCATTCTCTACGCCAGGGATTCTTAACCGGGGGTAAATTTACCCTTTGGGAATAAATTTACTCCTTGGGGGTAAATTTTACCTATTAAAGGGGTAAATTTTCTGAGTTAAAGACTAAAAAATTTTTAATTTTCAGTAATGAAAAAGCAGTGGTGGTACAATGGGGGTAAATTTCACTTCGTTCTTTCGGAAAGGGGTAAACAAGACAAATAGGTTAAGAACCCCTGCTCTACGCTGATCGAATCCAAATCGACCGATCTCAGATTGATCCCAGAGAAGTTTTTAGCATTTGCACGCATGAGTTTAGCTTCATTTAATAAGCTTGTTTAAAGCTTGAAATCCCATTTAATGAGAAACAATACAACTGTGTGTAAGACTCTATACCAGGGGTGGGAAACCTGCGGCCCGCGAGCCACATGCGGCCCGTTTAAGTTTTAAATGTGGCCCGCGTGTACATACGGCTCATGTAATTCTAGGCTTACCATACGTCCTCCTTTTTTAACATTTCGGCGTATTGAACAGTGAAAACATGTCAAAACACAGTTACGCAGCTCAAACTACGGCCTGCGGACGTGGTGACCTTTTTTTTGCTCTTCCCTTGATTTTGGGCGAAAAATTGAGGTTCTGCGGACGTGATGACCCTATTTGGCTCTCCACTAAATTTTCAGAGGAACTGTTTTTTTGCTCTTTACGCATGAAACGTAAATGCGGCCCGCTGAAAATAACATACGTGCAATGTGGCCCGCTATGCCTTGAAGGTTCCCAACCAGTGTTCCCTCTAAGCTGTGCGCGTGTGCGCGCGCACACGGCTTTCAGAGACTGCGCACACGCATAAATATTGTGCGCACAGACATATCATTATGAAGCAATGTTCTCCGTTGGCAAGCAGAGCTGGATGTCTCGAGACGTGTCTCGGTCTCGAGACACGTTTTTGAGTGTCTCGGTCTCGGACCTTGAAAGTCTCGGAAAATGGTCATGTCTCGATCGAGACATTAAAAAATTTTGGATTTGAAACAGCATTCAGGTCTTTGATACGGAAGCAACAATGGTACTTACCCGATGTATTCATTTTTCCTGCTTATATTATAATAAATTTTATATTTTAGTTTCCAATTTCTTAGCTGCATTTACCATTTTGTGCTTTTCGATTGCTGGAATAGCAGCTTTAATCAGAGATAAAAGCACTGTTTTGGCAGTGTTGTTTGGAGCTTCTCGTTTTGAAGTCGAGTTCGGACTTAGACGATGGGCCAAGAAGCACAAAAGCACTGCGTGTTCTGGAGACAATCGACTCCTTTTGAGTGTGCGTGATTTCGCATTTTGCAAAAACATTTGGCCACATTTTGTTTAGACCATTTTGCTTTGTTGTTCAGGACTGCAGAATTGCAGGCTTTTGCTTTCTTTTTGTGAGCAGCATATATGAAAACTGGTCTATTTCCACCACTAAGCACATGCACTCGATGGTAATCTACTCTAGACCAGGGATGTCTAACCGTGTAATTTATTAGGGACCCATTGCAAAATTAAATATTTAACTGGACCGCAAAGCGAACAGAATTCCAATATTTCATATTATAGTTTTAAGAAAAAAAATTAACCATTGATAGGTAGGCCTTGTATTGAACCGCATTTTGCTGAAAATGCATCTTTTTTAACAACAAAGAAAATTTAAAAATCCATTAATATAATTAATTAATGTAATAATTAATCCAATAATGTTAATTTAGTTTTAACTTTTAACAATATGGCCTTCACTCAAAGACATAACGACCGCTAGCCACGTCTAAAAAATTAATATATTTTTTATGGGCAAACGGTGTGTCAAATCAAAACATTTTCAAGAGAGTAACGTGTCATATGTCATAAAATTAAGTTTTTCTACAAATTTGTTCCCTATGAAAAATGCTATTCTTGTCTGGTTTACAAGAGCTATCAAAAGATTATTCAAAGTAGTCCAGGACCAAAAAAGGCTTCAAATCGAAAAAAAGTGCAGGGATTAAAGTTGCGGGAAATTTGGTTACCGACATGGGAAGTGCTTCCAGATTTGAGCTAGCTCTTTTTATTAGAAAGTTATTAACCAGATAGATTTTCAAAAATGCATAGTGTCACAATGGCTTTAAAACGTTTATGTTATTTAATTTATTATTTAACAAATATAAAGTATTTTGATTAAATTTCATGAACACTCTCGTGCTCAATACTTGATAAACTTGCTAAAAAACTGTTTTAACGGAGGATAGTGGGCTGCAATGCCGACATCCCTGGTCTAGACCAACATAGCCTACCAATGACTTTTTGTTTAAAGTTTTCTTGACATCTTTTTCGTTAGATTAAAACAGAATACTGGGCCGTTTAATCGTCTGCGAGAGGTATTGCTTGCCTTGCAAGCTACAAGGACTTAAATCTTCTGTGATAATAAGCTGTTTCGTTGTTATTGTGGTGAACTCGTTAAATCATTAATTGTAATCGTTAAAAGGATATGACCAATAGCACATTTATAATAGGCTACATCAGTTCATAGCCGCGACGGCTTCATTGCTTCATTTGTTTTTGCTATAAAGTTATTTCAATAACTTGGCTTAGTAGAGCCCATACTCCAGAGTGTTACTATCGTTTTTATATTTTCTAATTTTTGGCTTATGAAGCCTCGTGTCTCGTCTCGAGTCTCGTAACTTTAAAGTCTCGTCTCGGTCTCGCAGCTATGATGTCTCGTCTCGGTAGGTTCGGTCCTCGTTCCAGCTCTGTTGGCAAGTTGAGGAAAATTGTTCTAGGTTCTGCTAAAAGGACGCATTTCTTCGCAAAATGTATCGTCCACCGTGAGCGAAAAATGTACCAGCAGTAACATAAAGAGAAGTTGCGCTACTTGTTGTTAATAGCTGGGTTGTTGCACAAACGTTAGTCATTTCTAAAAACGTGCGCACACGCTAAAGTTTCTGTGCACACTGACTACAAAAAATTAGAGGGAACATTGCTCCCAACCCCCGCTCTATACTATAGAGTCTTACGCATAGTCCATGTAACAATCTTTTTTGACTACAGAATCTATAATCTATAAAACAACCGATAGTTTAAACTGCAGTCGCTTTAAAACCCGCGTCTCGTGTGAAACGTTCCATTTATTCGCATTCAATTTCATGGTCGCGCGTGCAAACTAGTCTCTTACAAGTCGCGTGATCACGCGATCAAGATTTCTGTCACGCGACCAAATGCGCGACCGCGACCACGTGTGAAAAGCTCCATTTAAAGCAATGCAATGATCTGGTCGCGCGTCTTCACTTTTTTGCGGTCGCGTGACAGTGGTCGCTCGTGTGAAAAGGCCCTAACGCTGGAGCTCAGAGATGGTATATTGTTGAATGTGAAAAAACTTTCAAGTTTCGTAATCAATTTCACCATTCGACTTTATTTTCCAAATCTTTGGTAGACCAACGATATTTCCCACAAGCATGAACAAAACTACAAATAAGAAATTCGAACCACAAGAAGATGCTTTTCTCAAACTTAAGCATTAAATTTTATACACATACCGGGAAACCGAGCTGCAAAAAAGGACAAAGGTTTACCTGATACCTGTCTAACTAACCACGCCCAAAAAAAACTACTGCCGCAAAGTTCTGCAAAACTGCGAAAATCTCCTACTTTAATCACTCATTCACACCATGCTACTCTGTGGAATACCAAATCAAACTGCAATCTGCCAATAGCTCACCAAGCTATTGTGCACCAGCAAGTATTCAACAATCAAACCATCACACAGGTCAGTGAAGCACAAAAGACACGCAAGTTTTAGAACAGGCAATCACGAGGTTTAGACACAGGCGCAATCAATCAACTCAACAGTCGACTCGAAAACATCAATCCCGGGTACAATTCCTTACGAGTACTCAACTTTATGTACCAGACACAACCGAAAATGCAACATACTCCAGGCCAAAAAATGAACTTTCACGACAACATATTTTTTAACAAGAATCAGACGCATTTTTCGGTTGTAGGCTACACCACCGCCAGTTGACTTACCTTCATCGTCGGCTGGAAGAATCATGCACTATTTTGCTATTGGCCTTCTGGAGTCTCCGGTCGCAGTCTTCACATTCACACTTCTTACTACACCGTGTTTGTCCGGAAAACATCGCAAAACTTTTCCGATTGGCCAATGCCCTCAGGGTGTGTTACTTTCAAGAACCAGCACGATGTCACCTTCCGTCACATTTCTCTTTCTTTCAAACCATTTCTTTCGGAGAAGGATTGTCCTTGCATATTCATCTACCCATTTCTTCCAAAACTGGTCCGCTACATGCTGCACCAGGCGATAGCGCTGACGAACAAAAGAATCAGAGGGATCAGTGACAACGGCAGAAAGTCCAATAGAAGTGTCAATTTGGAGTAGATGGTTTGGGGTTAGTGGTGTTTCGGATCCCGGTGCAACAGACACGCATTGAGGTCTCGAATTTACCATGGATTCGACCTCTAACAAGAGCGTATGCAAAGTGTCGTCATCAATGGCATACCGAGGAAGCAATACCATCAGTATTTTGCGCACTGCTCGAATCACTCTTTCCCTGAAACCCCCCACATGACTGGCTCCAGGTGGATTGAAAGACCAATCTATAGCCTTTGGTCGTAAGCAAACGTGAATTTGCCGTTGATTCCACTCCTTGACTGCAGCTTTCAGTGCTTTGTTGCTGCCTACAAAGTTTGTTCCATTATCCGAGAATCTATGCTTTATCGGTTCTCGACGAGCAATAAATCTTCTTAAGGTGTTCATGAAGGAAGATGTCGACAGACCCGCTGCCATTTCTAGGTGGACTGCCCGCGTTGTAAGGCACGTAAAAAGACAGCCGTATCTTTTTGAGGTACTGCGACGATGTCTGACCATGAAAGGATCGAAGTAGTCAACACCTGTTTGAGAAAATGGAGCCTCATGAATTTGCAATCTAGCAATAGGAAGTTCTGCCATAATTTGATTTTCTAGTTTCGTATCTCGCCGTTTGCATACTACACATTCTTTTACAACACGGCGTATAGCTACCTTGGCATTAAAAATCCAACAGCGTTTGCAGACCTGGTTTAATGTAGAATCGACGCCGAAATGTCCAACCACCCTGGAGTGAACATTGTGAATGATTAGTTCAGTCAAGTGATGCTTCTCTGGAACGACAGCAAGATGTCTCACTTCAAATTCCAAATACACTTTATTTAACCGTCTACCCACTCGTGTCAAAGGATTGGATTTAGCTTGTAGCCTACAACGGAGAAGATTTAGTGACATGTGCAAGGAAACCTTTCAACAGACTGCCACAACATTTTAAAAAACACGTCTTTTGTACGTACTTGAGAAGACTAGCTTCCGCATCATTTAACTCTGACATTGACACAGCCGACATATTTAGTACACTCTCAGAACACTTCAATCGCTCACGCATACATAGTTTCACTCGCTACAACCACGCCATGGCTAGCTTCAAACGATAAAAGGAAGAGAAAAACTCAATCAATCGATCAGTTCCACAACATTCATTGTCATTCACAAGCATAGAAACCTTACCCTTCGTAGGCAAAACGAAGCGATGCACCAATTCTTCATCACATAATTGATTCTTCACAAACTGATTCGGCCATTGATCTGACTGTAGCTTCAAAAAATTTGGTCCCTCAGGCTCAAACCATATTTTATTTATGCAAAGCATTGTTGAAAATGGCTGGTGAGGGGATGCATCCCCCACATCCGCCCCTGACTAGGACATTGCTTTTCCAGACTGATGATAGCCGCTTTAGTCAAGGTAGGATGCGATATGTTCTATTCTATTCATACGGTAGAACAGCGCTGGCGACTTGGTAGTTTCGAGGACATCACAAGAGTTTTCGTATTGTAGCTGGAAAACTTGTATAGGGTTCAATTTCCGATCAGGTCGTATATTGCAAACTTTAACCTATTTATAGGCATTGCAATAGCACTTAGATAATTTGGCGTGCATCCAAGAATGGCGGTGGATAGGTACGGTACGAAATTTTTAGGAACGGTACGTTTTAAGCGCACCATCCATTGGTGCGGTACGCGGTACGGTACGCTTGTTAAATTTATTCGAAGTACGTTACGTTAGTACGGTACCGGTAAGATTAAAATTTTGACGTACGGGTACGTAAATTTTGAAAGTAACGTACCGTACTGCCAACCTTGTTCCTCCAGCCATTTTCAAAAAAACTTTTGATGTGGGCTATACAGTTTTTCCATAATTTCGAACCTCTTTGAAAGCAATCCTTACGCCTTAGGCACGCATAATCGAAAGTGTGCGAACAAAATGCATCACATTTGGCGAAGCACTCACAATTAGGGTCAAAAAATGTAAATAAAATTTGCCTGAAAGTTATTCAAAAAGCATTAAAATAACCATTATAGCATGTAAATTTTCAAAGTTTTCCGGGGGAGCATGCCCCCGGACCCCCTAGAGCCTTGCCTGTGTCTCAATCAGCTCTAAACTTGTTCTGCCGAAAAAAATACGCTTAAAATATGTGGAAATTATGCCCTCCCCCTTTTAAATTTTCTCGCTACGCCTCTGATTATTATAATAAAAACGTTGCTAAGCACAGCGCTATCAAGATTAATCATGATATTGATAATAAATGATCTGAGGCTTGGAAAAATTCAAGTTGGCTAGTAATACCTAAAACAGTAAATCTTCTGCATGCAGTTCAAAACAGTGGCAGATCCAGGGTGGGGGAATATGGGGGATGCATCCCTCCTCCAACCAATTTCAACAATGTTTTCAATGAATGAAATTTTTTCATAATTTTGAACCTCTTCCATTCAATAATAATTCTTCTTACACCTTAAGGTGTGTTTACACAGAATGCGATGCGACTTTTCGTACGTAAGTACGCGACGTAGGCCACGAAAAAGTAAGAAGTTATGACGTAAACTGCGTCACCTTGCACGGCATCTTAGAAAACAATCGTAAGGTGCTTTACAAAATAACCGAAAAAAAGCAAAACTATTGGGGTTCGAGTTGTGTGGAAAATAGTCTATTTCTACCAACTTCTTACGTCAAAAATGGATAAAGTTTCGTACGACAACAAATCGGATTAAAATCGTATTTAGTGCACAGATGGGCAAGTTAATGCAAAAGGTTAGCTTCGTTAACCACTACTTCGTTAACACAATTATGTACCTCCGTTAATGTTAATTCGTTAAATGCAGCTCCAATTAACGGAAGTTACTGTAATTAAATTCGTTAAATTGTTAATTTTGACTTAAAGCGGCATTTCTTTAAAAAAAAAGCTTAAAGTTTTTTGATATTAACGTTTGCGTAAGCATTTACGCTATTTTTCAGTTCACAAGCAATATGTTTTGTTGCTTTTATCTCGCTTTTTGACCTCACTGGTCGTATTGTGCTAGTTTATCGATGTCAAACTTAACCAACAATTAGAGAAATAAGCGTTTACAAAAATTTAACGGAAGTCAATCAATCAATCAATTTTCTGGACCCGCTTATCCTTGGGGGGTCGCGGGGGCAGCAGCTCAAGTTGGAGCCTCCAAGCATCTCGATCCTCTGCAACAAAGGATAGATGCTCTGCTGGGATGCCAAGGCGAGACCAACTAAGATCTTCTACGTAATCTCGCCATCGAGTTCTGGGACGGCCTCTAGGCCTTCGACCAATTGGTGTTGAACAGAGCAGTTTTTTGGCTGTTCTTTCCTGGGACATTCGTGTCACATGTCCATACCAACGCAGTTGCGATCTTTCTAGTCGGAGAAGCAGCGATTCGATGTTTAGAGATTCACGAATATCTGCACTTTTAACCTTGTCCAACAAGGTCAAACCGCCAATTCTTCGCAAGAATCCCATTTCGGCTGCTTGAACTCGTGACCTCACTTTCTCATTCATGATCCAACACTCATGGCCATAAGTCAAAATAGGAACATAGACCGATCTGAAAATGGATAGCTTTGCCTTGGTGCAAAGCTCCCGTTTCAGTACCACAGATCGGTGGAGCTGGCGCATTACTGCACTTGCTTTTCCGATGCGGATATCCAATTCGCTATTTTGTCTGCCGTCACTTGTGAATGAGACGCCGAGGTACTTGAATTTCTCTGACTGTTTTAGTGGTACTCCATCAATTTGGAGAGAGCACTGCTTTGGTTGTCTGGACAGGCACATGGTTTCTGTTTTTGTTGAACTGATTTTCATTCCGGCAACAGAGCATGCATCCGAAAACCTGTCAAGAGCTTGCTGGAGACCATTTTGGGTAGAGTCGAGTAGCACAAGATCATCTGCAAATAACAGACGTTGTACAGTGCATTCACCGATCTTTACTCCGCCACAAGACTCACTTTTCTTAACTATTCTATCCATATAAATAAGGAACAGAATAGGTGAAAGAGAGCAGAATTGCCGTAGTCCCACACTTACTCTGAAAGGTTTCGTCGTTGCACTGTTAACACGAACACAGATCTCGGAATGCATGTACAGCGACTTAATGGCAGTTAGTAACTGGCCATCAATGCCATACTGCAACAGCACCGCCCAAAGCTTGTCTCTAGGAATGCGATCATATGCTTTTTCAATATCAACAAAACATGCATTGACCTCTTTTGCATATTCCCACGACTTCTCAAAGATTTGATGCAAGGCAAAGATCTGATCCATTGTGCTTCGGCCAGGACGAAAGCCACACTGAGCATCCGTTAGTTTAGGCTCGACTATTTCACGGCATTTCTTTTCAAGGCATTTGGCATAGACCTTACCCGGGACACTGATGAGAGATACGCCCCTATAATTGGTGCATTTTCTCTTGTCTCCTTTCTTGTGGATAGGTATTATCACACTAGTTTGCCATTGCTTTGGTGCTTGCCCAGTACTACACGCCACCTTACAAACACGAGTCAGCCAACGAACACCATGTATGTTCATTGCTTTTAACATTTCAGGTCTGATATCATCCTCACCAGGTGCTTTTCCAGTTTTCAATGATTTGATCACTGCATTCACATCTGCTTCGGTTATCTGAATATTTTCCCCAACCTGTTCTTCGTGAATTTGTATCGGTGTAGCATCAACTGGGTTTAAAAGATCACTAAAGTACTCTCTCCACCGATTCAAAATAGCATCTTGATCTTTCAGAGTCACACCATTTGAATCTTCGATAAAGAGAGCGGCTCGAGATCTGTTTCCACGCAAACGGCGAATGGTCTGCCAGAACACTTTGTTTGCCGTTTTGAAATCATCGTCTAACCTTTCTCCAAATTCCTTCCAGGCTCTTTCCTTAGACAGTTTAACTTTTGTGGCTGCCGTCTTACGTGCTTCAGAGTACTGCGAACGAAGTTCAAGTGATGACTTATTTGCAAGCCAGGCCTTATAGGCCACTTTTTTCGCACGAATAGCTTCTTTAACTTCTTGGTTCCACCAAGGAGTTCTTTTCTCGCTACTCTTCGTCCCTCCAACACGCTTACGTCCACAACAGTTAGTAGCGGACGCAATGACTGCTGTTCGAAACAAACACCACTCAGTTTCAATGTCTGCAGTAGAGGTCGCAAGTTCTTTGAACTTAGATGCAATGTTGTCTGCAAATGCAGTTCGTACCTCTTTGTCAGCCAATGATTCCCATTTGATTCGATAAGTTTCTCGTGGTCGAAAAGTCTTTCGTTTTTTCAAGGGTTTCAAAGCTTTCAAAGTGCAGACAACTAGGTGGTGATCAGTTGACAACTCAGCCCCTCTTTTAACACGGACATCAGACACGGTAGAAAACAAGTCCGCCGAAACGATACAAAAATCAATCAGGGAGCGTTGTCCCAGAGAGTCTCTGTACCAGGTGTACTTATGAATTCTTTTGTGCTGAAAAAATGTGTTCATTACGCACAGCCCATTGGTGGCACAGAACTGCAATAAACACCTTCCGTTCTTGTTAATGTCAGGGTCACCATGTTGCCCAATAACACCTTTCTAGGTTGCATTGTCGATGCCCACATGTGCATTGAAATCGCCCAAAAGGACAAGGGATTATGCTGAAGTTGCTTTTCCCAATGCAACCTCAACTTCCTCCAGAAAGGCTTCGTACTGTGATTCTATGTTAGGTGCGTACACCTGCAATATACACAGAGATCGCTCCTGCAGCCTTAGCTTTAGAAGACAAACCCTTCCTCCCAGTGGTACCCAGTCAACGACACATTCAGCTATGTTGGGGCTCACAAGTAAGCCAACACCAGCTTGAGCAGACATTGCTGCATCAACACCTGAGTAGAAAATTTTCCACCCACCGTTCAACTCGACAGTTCCAGAACCCCGGCGCTTGGTTGATGAAATTCCCACAACATCAAGGCGATACTGTTGGGCTTCGCAAACAAGCTCCTGCTCTTTTCCTGTCAGTGGCGAAACGTTCCAGTTCCCGATAGCTAGATCCCGGCAGTTTGGTCCAACTCGAGTACGTTTTCTGTGCGCTGCCCCCATTTGCCTCCCCAAACGCTTAGCGACTGCGTTGGTGGGTTTCCGGTGACGGTCAGCTTGTGGGGGAGACTGTAGCTTATTTTTCGAACGAGTCCCTCTGCCTAAAACTCGAACGCGGACCTTTTTATCCTGCGCGCCGCCCGATGCAGCATGAATATTGTTATTACAACTTTCCATTTAGCTACAGCATTGGATTGCTACTTGGTCTGTTTCTCTCCTTCGACCTTACCGCCATGGGTGACCCTGATGGAAGTGATTAAACACTACCGACGGCGTTGCTCTAAGGATCATTGAAAACTCAAACCTCCCCACCACGTTAAGGTGGCAATCCATCAAGCATTAACGAAAATTAATTTAGTCCGTTAATTTCAAAAAGAAATTTAACGAATTAACTAGTTAATGAAAAAGTTAGCTTTGTTATTAACGATTAACGAAATTGTGCCCACCTCTGATTTAGTGCAAACAAACCTTTAGCCGCGCATAAATCGAAAATGGGCAAACAAAATGCAATATATTTGTTGAAGGACTAATTAGGGGCAAAAGAACAAAATTTGCGTTACAAATTGTTCAAAAAACGCTAAAATGCCCATTACAATAGGCTATGTAAATTTTCAATAATTCTGCGGAGTAGCATGCCCCTTGACCCCTCTAGAATCATTTTTGTTTCCCTATTTGCTTCAACTTTAACTTTGCCAGAAAAAATTCACTTAAAAAATGTCAAAATTTGGTGCTAAAAAGCTCTGAATATACTCCCCTCACATGGACGCAAGGACTAAAAGGGTGTTTACTCTGAAAGCAATTTTAGTCCGATTTGTTGTAGTACGAAATTTCATAAGATTTTTGACCTAAACAATTGACGAAAATATCTTCCACACAATTCGAACTCAAACAATTTTGCTTTCTACCGGTTGTTTTGGGAAGCGCCTTACGAGTGTACTCTAGAATGCCGCGCAAAGTGACGTAGCTTTACGTCATAATCTCTACTGTTTCGTAGCCTACGTCACTGCACGTACAAAAAATTTCTCGTATTCTGTCTAAACACACCTTTATTTACGCTCTTTTTCGGGTTTAACATCTTTGCATTCAGTTAACATTCAACCTAATTCAAAACTGCATCCCCCCACCAAAATTTTCTGGATTCGCTTTTAGTTGAAAAGTTCACATCAAGGGGAATTATGACGTTTGGCTACTCACAAATGAAAAACTGTGATGTCACTGCCAAAATTTGACGTCATCATAAGGACTGCTTTGTTTTGTGACTAAGGTAAATTGTGGTGTGACAATTAGGCTACGTTTTGAAAAGTTACCAAGGTAAAAAGCTTGAAATATATTTTAAACCTGACGTGAAGGACAAAAACTGTCTGCAGATTTTGAATCAGCAAAAAAATTCTTCTGGAAAAGTTGGTTGGCATTCTGTTTAAATTTTTTGTTGACCAGTGATAATCGCACTGATCGCACCAGGATAGCACTTTCTGTGCAGCACTGCTAAAATACCGGTGACGGTTTTAACGAAATGAAGGTCCAGCTCCAGCGGAATTTCAATCCCATACCAATGCAGTGTGATCATGTGTTGCATGTGTACTTGTGTGGGCAAGCTTTGCCGGACTACTTGGCAATGCAAAGGATGCAAGACTCATGAATACCAGAACACTTTGATTGAATTCAAACTCTTTTGCCAATCCTGATAAAGCTTATCTTTGCCAGTTCGCATCGAAGCATGTCCCATGTCCATCCTGTCTATGGCAATCTTCAACTCAGGAGTCAGAACTACAGGTTCAGGGTGCAAGAACATCATCAGGCGCAAAGATGTGTTGCAGGAAAGTGGAGGCAAACTGGCAATAGCATCTCTAGCTGTAAGCACTGCCCCTTAGGATTTTTGCAAGTGTGAATTTGCCCAAGATTAACTAAAAAATTGTATACGTAACTTAAGAGTTTTTTGTACTGGTTACCTGGTTTCTCTAATTATGGAATAGTAAGTAAGGCACTGTGGTATAGTATGGTAGAACTGGGTGATAGAAGGTTTGGGGCACTGGAGTAAAGGGGCCCATATAAAGAGTTAAATTTGGGGTGAATGGCCCTCAAGGTGAATGTGCCTCGGGTTTAATTTAGGGCAAAAGAACCTCAGGACACAGGGACAGGACAGTTGAAGCAATAAATACCGGTAGGCCTTAGGAATAGGATGTTAATTTAGGGCACTGGAGCATACCTGATCCTATGCATAAATGGGGCTTTAGGACCAATGGGCCTCAGGGCATTTGGGGCAATAGTGGATCAGGATCTCAGCATGTTTTGGTCCCTGGGACAAACAGGCCTTACAGCTTAGGATGGTTGGGATGAAAGGGTCATTTGAAACTTTGGGGCATATGGCCTAGGTATCTGTATATGGGATTCAGCACATTTGGAGTTCTGAAGCGCATGCACATTTACTATGCCATAGCCTACTATTCCATAAATAGAGACACCCCTGGTTACCTGGTATGCAATATGGTACTGGTAGTCCATGACGTGTAGAGTCTAAAAAGGTATGATGAAAGTCTTTGCTTTTAGTTTGGGAAGTGTCTAGAGCACCATCAAACCTTTTGTAGAAACAATTAAGCAGTCTGGCAGTTCGGTGCAGCAGCGTTTTGATTATGGAAATCGTGCTGGTGCTCTAGGCACTGTCTTTGGCAGTTTACAGGTTTAGCAGTTTGAGTATGCAGTTTATTTATGATGTCTCGATTTTGCATCATTGCATTGTAACCTTTGATGTCAATTTGACTAAAACCATTGTTCCACAGTCCAGAAGGCAATCCAAAAAACAAAAATTCCAAAATTTCTCACTTTTCTAACATTTTGCACTTTGGAGATATTCAGTATTAGTGGCTGCTAGTAAAAAGAAGTATTGATAACAGTGCCTTTTTTTTTCTGAAATGACTTCTGCTTTCAGAGAAACAGTAGAGTATTTTGATCCAATATTTTGCTTTCATTTTACAAGGTGGCTAGGCCTAGGTATTCTCTGTTCTTATGGCCCATAGCATTTGTTGCTTGTACCAGTGTACTTTGTCATGCTCTTGTACAACCTAGGAGAGCGTGAAGGGATGATGAAATAAACTAAAGTATATAGTTATTTTTATGGTCACGTAACCTTAGCCACTGCCTTCATTTTATCACACACAGTTGGATATGGTGGACAAGTAAATTTTTTTGTATCAAATGAACCAATATGAGCTATGACTGGTTCTCCAAACTTTATAGCTCATAATGACAATTTTAATGAAGTGGCCATTGTTACAGCCAGGCTCAAATTTTTACAAACATGAATTTGTTGCTCTGGTTTATTTTACTGTTTATTATTTTGCCCTGACTTTGCACAACCAAGGGAGTGCGCATGGATAATGAAATAAACAAAGTGCTTATTTTTACTGGCTTGTAGCCCTGTACAAATAGCCTCTGCCCAATTTTACTTGAATGCCAGTATTAAGTGTGAACTTTCTGCTCTGTAACTCAGAACTAGTGATCTCTTTCTATGCTATGCAGTATGTTACTGTACATTGACTTGTTCAAACTAACACGTAAGAAAGTTTCAGTTTGGTATTAATTAATGTTGTATCAGACAGTGGACACACTGGGCAGGGGTAAAATTGTCTATTTTGTATTTAGAATCATTTTTGTTACTGATTAGTTTCACAAAAAGATGGATGCTGCAACAACAATGAGAGAAAATGCTACATTACCAGTACCTGATGCAATCAACTTTGATCTGCCGGTATTGCATTAAAAATCAGATTCATATTTTTCTAACATTTGAATAAAATTTCGTTTTTATGTTCGATTCCAACTTGAGCTTCTTGGCAAAACAGCCTGTTGGAGTTTTGAATATACTTTTATGTGGTGATTTACTGTGTTGAATATTATGCTTTGGTGCATACCATTGAGCTCTCTGTTTGGTGAGATAGCCAAATCTCATCGCATTGTTTTTTTAATATAATAGGCTAACATAATAATAACAGAATAACTCAAATTATTTTCAATTTTGAAGAGAAAATTCAACAGTAATATAGGAAGACTGTTGAATAAACTTGCGTTTGTCAAACATTTTGACATCTGTGTATATTATCAGCAATGTGCCCACAGAGTGAATTTCCATAAATTAACAGCTCGTAAAATCTTAAGAGCCTTCTGATCATTTCTTTGCAGTGTTTCCAATAATCAATTTTTTCAATTTTCTGAGGTCACAAGGAAGACTACGTTTGTTAATTACTGTAGGCCATAATGCTGTTGGTTGCATGCTTTGTGCTGACTCGCTGTTTCTTTTATTTTGTTGCTTTTATGTTCGAATCCAACTTGAGTAAAACTAGTGACGGGGAAGAGCGAGGTGACCGCCTGGCTAAAAGTCAGGAAATCACAGCAATTGCTGACCAATTACAGTTTACTGATTCACTATTCCATTCTTTCTCTGAAAACATTTCCCCTTGCCATTATTATTCGGTAGATACTAAAATCTGAAATAATAGGCTAGTAAACTAAATATCTCCATTTTTCATGCAAACATCAGTTCCTTTGCAAAAAAAACTTTGATTCGTTGTTAGATCTTTTTAACACTTTTACTAAATACCCAGCTATCATATGCTTCACTGAAACGCGATTAAGGGGGTCACCTTACATGAATGTAACACTTCCAGATTATGAACTACTTTATTCCAACTCACCAACAAATGCATGTGGCATTGCAATGTATATTTCAAAAATCTTTGCTATTCAAACAATCAGTATCAAAATTTGCTTGTTCAAAATTGTGAAGATCTTGGGCTACATGTTAGTTTGCGTAACACATCGATACAATTTGTAGTAGGTGTAGTGTACAGACATCTACATAGTTGCACAAGTGTATTTTTAGAACGTCTTAACAACAAAATTGATGATTTTAATTCCTCGAAAAAGACCTACTGCATTATTGGTGACATCAACATCGACATCAGTTTAAATGTTTGGTCTTCTAACAAGCACAATTACTTGAGTATGCTAGAAAGCAACGAAGCTGTATCAATAATTATCTCGTATAACACCAACTTCTCAAACAATTGATCACATTATTACAAACGACCACAGGCACACCATTTTACCAGGTATCATCCAAGCCGATGTTAGTGATCGTTTTCGAATTTTTTGTGAGATAGACATCAACCATAAAACCAAAATCGTGAAAAAAATGGTCCTTTAGCGATCTCAGCCAAATCAAATTGGACTCCTACTGCGATGAGCAAAATGTATCTCTGCACAATTATTTATTAAATTTGCCCTGCATGTACAAATCCAAACTTAGTTTTGAGCAAGCATTTCGGGAGTTCGTAGATGTTGTGAAAAACATTGTTGATAAGCACACACCTGTAAAAGTTGCCTCTCACCAACAAAACAGATTATATATATAAATAAAAAACCTTGGATTACCAGAGGTCTTATAATTTCCATTCGCAAAAAGAAAAAATTATTTGTGTCACACTTTTTGAAAGGAAACTTGTCAATGCGTGGCTCGGTAGTGGATAGAGCACATCTCTGATCTAGCTCTGCTATTAGTTTATTCCTGGTCTTGTTCTTTATTCCCAGTAATGCTGAGAAGCACACCTCACGCAGCCAGGTTGATGAAAAAGGCATCAAAAGTTGCATCGCTGTCCTTGCCACTCAGGAATACGAAGCTACCATGGCTGACCAATATGCCGGCAAAAACATCTCTTTTAAAGCATCCTTCGCATTCGAGTCATTTTTCAGGGCTTTAAATTCCTCTGGAGTTGCGTAATTTTCGCTGAACACATTAATAACGTCCGAGTCTGCGACAAAGGGTTTTCTAACAAATACCAAATACCTCTCACGACCCCTAGAAAAATGCCTGATGACCCCCATGAGGGTCGCAACCCCCAGGTTGAAAACCACTGGACTAGAGTATAGCCTATAGGCAGTAACATGGGCTGCATTGTTTCAACAAAATTTGTCTGCAGCCTAGCATGGATTGTTTGTGTAAGGAGTATGGATGGTTTTATCTTGTTGATTTGAATTTGTATATGTATACTTCTATCTCATACATATTTTGGCTTACTGCTGAGTGCTGACTCCTCAAAGTGCACAAGATACTTGCCAGTTTCCTTCAGTAATCTGCTAAATTTTTAATTTAATGGTATAAAAAATGATTTCAGTTATTTATTGATTATTCAATATATATTTAATATTTGATTAGTTTAGTGATTTAATTAGTAGGCCTATTATTCAATGTTTGATTATTTAGTAGACCTATTATTAATTATGATTATGTTGTGTTGGACTGTCGGTACTCATACAGCTCAAAAAACATTATATTAGTCAGTGCTGCAATCACAATTACCGTTAAAAGCACCGATATGAGTAATTACCTGCAGAAGTTTATTGGTTTGCGTAGTGCATACCTCACGCTGCCACACCCTCAGTATACCTGCATTTAAGTAAAACAAGTTATCGTACGAGTGATTACTCATCAATGACAATTCTCATGCTTTACTGTTCATTATTTTCAGGTAGTAGATGCACCACAGCTATTTGTTCTTCCCCCTCTCGCAGAACATCCACCTCGTATTGCTGTACCTCCTGTCAATGGCGAGGAACCTCCTGCCTCTCCTGTTGCTCTTTATGTCATCATCCCAATTGTGTCTCTTTGTGCATTGGCTGTTTTGGTGAGGATGAAATACTTCAATGATTTTGTAGTTTTATAAACCTAAGTGGTAGTTTGATTAGCTTGTACTGTGTGACAAGATTGTCAGATTGAGTTTACCACTACAAGGTTGGTGTAACTTTGTTTTGTTTGTGTTTCTGCAATGTTTTTTCTGTTTTACTCTGATCTTTTTGTTCTTCTGGACTGGAATTACAACACCCCCTTAAAAGCAGTTCTTTCACAGAAGTTACTTTAAATTCCAACTTAAGTGTATTCTGGCGCACATGATTGACTTTTTAGGAAAATGCCTTGAACTCATATATAGTGATAATAAGGTGGAATATATATATAATGTATTATTGACTTGACATTGAGAGGAATAAGTACTTTAATCTTTATTTCAGCCCACTTAAGCTGCTGAAAAATTGTCCGTATGCTTAACCGTGCAGTCTGTTATTTCCTTGGGATATTTGGACGCGTTGCTTTTCGAAAACTTTAGATTGCAGTGGATAATGTTTCATACAGCGAGCAAAGTATTATTGTTGTAAAAGTGTGTTTTTAGTACTGTACACTCTTTTGTGAAGTCTCAGCTTGTGAGTCTTGCATTAGCTGGCTTGGTTATTCAAGTAGAATCTTTTGGCTGTTTCTGGTTTCTACTTGGCTAGATTCAGAGTGAGGCTATGAAAGATATTGATTCAAGCAAAAGGGCAAAATATTGAAAAATACGTGGCTTGAGTTATGGTTCACCGTATCGTAAAACAGAAAGTTATTGTTCAAGTTGACGAAAATTTTTGTAATTAAATATATATATACTACTCCTACGTAAGGAGGAATAGTGATGGCCTGGCATAGTGAATTGGGCATCGCTTATTCTGTAATTGCTAAACAATGGTTGAATCTCATCCAAGTATCAACTAGTTTGGTTTTGTAAGATGCTTTATGGCATTTGTTCGCTAACTCACCGCAAAATGAAGAAAGAAAAAAATGTTACTGGAAAATTTAAATTGCAATTTCTGAGCAGGTTGGACAAGTCACATGCACATTTTTTTTTTCGTTTGTAAAGAAAAAGAAATCATAAGCCTTTTTTATGTGAAGAAAAAAAGTGTGAATTCTCGTGATATGTATTAAGAAAAGCAGAGTAGACGTGAAACTAGACGTGACAGAAGTTAATTTGCAATGTGAAGAAAACTTGCTGAAGCCTGTAGTTTTCCTAATGATTCGCTTAGTTTACTTAAGACGTAGTTACAATATCAAAATAATCACCAAGCCGGTTTCTTCAGATTTGTTGCTATTTTTAGGTTGTTGTTGTTATGAATTGTTTGTTCTTGGCATGCTTCATACGGATCTGAAGAAGATACCGCTTTTAAAGACTATTAATCGCTTTTTGATCGTAAAGTGTGGTCATTGGTCGGAGGCCCGGTCTTGTGTGAGCTGTTTACCTTTTACGTCATTTCTAATGCGTGGGTGTGATGGAATAAACTTAATGGTATGACGTCATGGCAAATACAGCCATCTACCCACGGTTTGTTAACCGATCAATTCATAAATCGAGCCAGACTAGCGTTTACTAACCACTATTTTAACAAGCGTAGTTCTACCTTGGGTGAATGACCGAAAGAGTCAAGGTGGGTGTGTGTAACCTAAATAAATAAGTTCATGTTTGCTGCTACGGTGGGCGTATTTTATACCAGTTCCCAAGTCCTTTTACGGAAGTGCTACCAATTAAAATCAATTTATTTTACCCTTCTGCTTTTTACCAAGTTAAATTACAAGTACATAATGTATATTTAAATCTTTTATCTTAGCTGCCATTGCTTTTTCCTTTTAGCTCGTTTAGAATAAAATGTGTGAAAGGAAACAAATGATTTTCATATTTTCGTAAGCACATCCAATTTCATATACCGCTAGATCAGCCTGTTTTTAATTCTTTTTCAAACAGCAATAAAATTAATCTTCATGTTTCTTGCTGTAAAAGTCGACAATGTAGTTACACCGGTTAGAAAAGTTCAAGTTTTTTTTTCTTTTTGTCTATCTTCTCTCTAGCATTCAATAGTGGTTGAAACCAGCTTAATCAAAAGTGCTCGATGACGAAATCAGAGCGATATATCAGTAAAAATATTACTTTCGAATAAGCTGCATTAAAAAGATAAAATACTAAAAACCCAATTGTCTGTTTCACTGGAAACCGGATTATCAGGGGCCTCTTAATGGCACACTATTGTCTTGAAGACGCCCCTGATCATCCTGGTTTGGGGTGAACAGACCGTTGAATTTTTAGTGCTTTATCTGGAAGTGGTATTTTTACTGATTCTCTCTAGTATTCGTCAGGTGCTTAACTGCAAAAAAATCGAACCCTAAAGGATGTAGTAATTGTTCGAGCAGCTAGCTCTTCAAGAACTGTAATGGCATGAACAAACTCAAGAATCGATGTCAGGTTTATGGATCCAGAGACTCCACTGATTTTGTTAAGCCGTAATAACTTTAGGAAAGGTCATATTTACATGATTATTAGTCCAACCCATCGAGCTTATCATAATTAAATAAATTAAAGTTGAAAAGGTAGTTAAGCGTAATGATCAACAATTATAGTTTAATCCATTTAATGTTTTATTTTAAATTTTTGATTCGATTACTTGGGAAAAGCGACATTTCTTGTCCATGTCTTGCGAGTGGGTTTATTCAATTAAGCTGTTCTAGCAACTGCAGTTTCATACTTAATCGTACGCGAAGCAAACCAAACTTCCACTGCAAGTTAAAAAACTTGGTTGCGGATAAGCTAACTTTTATTTAGTGGCATATTTATCCTCCTTTCACGAGAAAGCGATCTTTAAGCGCTATAGCGAGCTCGCTTAGGAGTTGTCGGCCACCTGTCTGTCACAGTAAGATGACGGAATCCCTTTAAGTGTCTTTCACAACGGCGCAACAACTAAACTTACCGGCTTCTTCTCCGCGCTCTCCCTTTAATACTGAACGTCAAGATGGGAAGCTGAAAATATCAATTTTAAAGTCATTAGTTTGACCCGACTCGTAATCAAACCGGAGTCTACTGCTCCCGAGGCGGACGCTCTTACCACTTGGCCATCTGAACTGTAATAATTATAACTGTATACGTAAAGAAATATTCTTATGGTGATGCAATCTAGTTGAAATTTGTGCAAGTTTTATTGAGATCGCGGTCACGATGATCTTGAAAAGCTAATCTTCGCTAAAAATGCCCTGCGGATTTTGGATTAAATACGATTTTTGCAACTGAAATTATTTTTACTTCTATTGCATTTTTCCTGATTTGCGTTTGTAATATGCTATTTAAGCACTGATCTTTCAAACTCACCCATGCATGGAATTTTTGACGATTTGATTTTAATAAAATAAAATATTGATTTGAATCATTGTATTCAGAAGTCCTCTCTTTGGTCAGTATACATCCTTCCTAAGCCAATAACAACTTCCTTTATTAGTTGCTGGTTTTGCTCTGCCTAAAGGTGAGTCGCCCACCATTCCACCACTAATGTTTGTCTTCGAAGTTAGTAAATTTAGAGATTTTAGCAATTTGACTTTTGTTGCGATATGTGCAGAGTGTACCTATTTTGCCATTCTCATCTCGAAAACGTAAAAATTTGCAATTGTTTTCTTTTCCCATTTATGCAATCTCTTTTCTTAATTCATAAATATTTTATTACTTTTGGCTGGAGCTTTTCTCAGTTGATGTTTTTAGTGTGAATACAATTATTTCAATTTGATTTTGAAACGATTGATCACAACTTTTATCTCTGACGCTGACGCAATAAGAAGAGATTAGCGGTTTTGATGATTGGAGAAAGTGATTTTTGTTTTCATTGCCTAAGTGGCTGTTACACTAACAACAAAGGTGATTGCAAGTATAATAAAATACTGTGGCTAATATATTTTGTCGTGCGTATAACTGTTGCTGATTTGTCTATACAGTCACAAACAAAAAGTTCTTTGATAACTCTATTCTGTGTTTGTCTTGACCGATTTCGCTGCACGCTCCTATCAAACTTTTATTTTAACTACCGCATTTTACCGACCATGAGGCGCAAGACGCGCTTTAAATCCTTTTTTTTTTCAAAAATTGATCGTGCGCCTAATGTATGGATCAGGACATTAGGTAGTGCTTTATTGCCTACACTCAAAACCAGTACCGATACTAAATGAGCTTATAAGTAGGGCCATTTTTTTTACCTAAAAAATATATTTTTGACTTTATTTTAGTAAAATTTTGACTTAACCGCTTCCGCGTATTATTTATGTCTTGTTGCACTTTATTAATTAAATATGTTTTATAATCTGCAATTTACATAAGTTTTTAAAGAAAAAGGTAGCCTACTTCGAACATTTTCTCACTCAGTGTTGAAGCTAATGCAACGAAGCGACGCATGACGTTAAAACCTAGGATAACGAGCCATTGTGTGTACCGGTATCAATTAGTGTGTAATACAAAAATTGCGTTGCTATCGCAACTGTACTGTACATTAACAGTATGTCTATGATTTTTTTAACGAAAGCCACGCAGTATAATTACAAGGACGTTTTATTGTAATACAGCATCATATATTTTTTTACGTTCTTAACATCAAAATTTCTGTCTTTTCTCAGTAATTTATGGAACATAGAAAACGACCTCTCAACAGCAGCAGAGGTTGGCTGGGCTTTTTGCAATAGTGCGTAGCTTGTTGGGTCAATTGTTAAGTTGGTACAGTTTATTATTGTTTCTAAATCAGATTTGGATAGTCGTTTGTTAATGTAGTCTTTAATTGCGCAAGGATCATCATCGAATTGCATATTCTTCAGCAGTCCGTATGCTTTGGTTATTGTGCAGGCACTTCCTTCTAAGAACTCTACGTTGGCTGCTAGAGTCCGGTATTGATTTATTTTAACCAAGTCCGACACCAAACCTTCCACATTGATAGCGTCTTTTGCTCTGCTGACTAAGAGGCCTGCACTTGTCCAATTGTTGACAATGGTACGAACAGCTGGAAGGTTCTCACTATAATATAAGGCAGCTCTAAGCCAAGTTGCCCATCTTGTAATTACAGGGTCAGGAGGAGATGGCAGACCAGCATCATAAAAATCTTTCTTGCGATCTTTGTTTTTGATTGTTGCTGCCTTGATCGTTGCTATTACTTCACCAATATTTTTAAAATCAGCACGCATAGCGCAGTTATGTAGTAAGTGCGCAACGCAGGTGACATGCATCAAAGAAGGGTATAATTCCTTTAATGTCTTTCCAGCCGAAGACATGTACCGAGCAGCATCAGTCAAGAACAATGAAAAATTCTCGCGTTTTATTTCAAGTTGTCGCAATATGTCATCCACAGTGTGCAGAATAATACTGCTATTAACATTGCGACCGCTGTCAAGTGGATGGCAATTAACGAAGAATGTCTGATTTGGAACATCTAAGCTGCCCACAAGCACACTAATATACTTTTGTTTAGCAACCTCTGCAATCAAAAAAATTTTGTTGTCACGAAGTAATTCTTGAATTTGTTCCTCTTTTTGGGATGCCAATTTAGCAACACATGCCCGGGCTGCAGTCTCCGAAGGCAATACTTTTCCCATTCTAGCAAACAGAGACTTTAAAGAAGGACGGTTCAGTTTATGAAGTGGGATATCTGCAGCTAAGAATGAAGAAACAACCTGTTCCTTGAAGTTTACTTGATCGAAATGTAAAAAGGTTTGCTTACTTTGAGATTTGCTCTTCGTCTCCAATTTTCCTTGATGTTGCTTACTTTTTCGGTGGCTTTCCACAAAAAACTTTTTGTCGCATTTGACTAACACGTCGCAAAGGTAGCATCGCCGGCAGGAGTTGCCGAAAACTCATCCGGATATTCCTGGCAAGTTTGCTTACCTTTCGCTATAGAAGATTTGGCTTGTTTTGGCATTCTTTGCTTTGCAAGCTACAACTTAAAAGACCACGTGTAAAGAGCGCAAGGCTTTTATAGGATTAGATTAATTATCTAACAATTATGTATTTATGCATCAACAATGACGTTTCATGCATAATAAGTGCTATTTCCTTCTCAATTACCGCACGCATTATTGTGACGATAGTGCAAATGATGCAACTATTTCAAAAGTTTAAAATCAAATAAAACTGCATGAAATTTTATAGCAGCTCAAAAATTCAAAAAAACATTTAAAAAATATAAATTTGTTCGTTTTTGTAAGGAAATTTTTGATAAAGACACTTGAGTTTATGCAAAATTTTGACTTTATTTTGATTTATAAAATCTACCAAAACAGACTTCTAAACACCTGAAACGAACGTTAGTACACATTTGATCATGTAACAAGGTCCTGAAAAAATTTTGACTTTATTGACTTTAGCGGGCCCTACTTATAAGGTAACCTGATATTCCTTAAAAACCGTAGCGTCTTTCGCCCTGTGCGCCTTATGCATGGAAAAAAAACAAATCATGAGCAAGAAAAAATCCTTGTGATCCGATGCGCCTTGTGTTCCTTAAAATACGGTATTATAGTCATTATTTTTGTTGTTGGATTTTACGTTTTAATCGTGAATATGACATATTTAGCTTTTCAGAATAGCACAACATAAAACTTCGTTTTTTTTGCAATGCTCCTTCTTAATGTTATTGTTGTGCAATTTTCTGTCTTATCTTTCAGATCAAGAATTCAACCGAGCGTAGGCGACACTCAAACTTTAACTCCGTGATCGTCTGGGTTAGTTAGATTTATTGTCACGAATGGCATCCAGCTAGATCTGTTTGATTAAAACTGCGATAGTAAGAAATAAGTGTTGTTTTGGTCTGTCAATGTTGTTGGACTATTCGACTTGAATGGTTGGTTGAAAGGTATTAGCGCAATTCTGAGTATTGGTGTTTGGCTTAATTTACTGCTGATAACGGTTTGTCAATTGTTGTCATTGTTTTTCTAATATCGATTTCCCAATTCTGTTCTAAAAAAAGTTGGTTCACTAATGGCTATAAGTTTATTTTTTATGCTTTTACGTTTGCACAAATAAACGAAGGAATCTTTTACGTATTATCTTTGGGTAGGCTTGGACATTGTAGAATTTTGAATCTTTCGAATCCAAATCCAAAGCGTCAATTTGTTTCGAATTGTTGGAACCGAAATAATAATTCTAATCAACTAAATTTTGCTAACGAAGCAGCCTAATCTCTTTCTAGTTTTTTTTTATGTCGACATAAAAGATGCTCTTTTTTGACTATCACACGCAGTGCTTTTTCCTTCTTTTTATCTTTTTTATAGTGATGCGCTATGAGCATCTTTAGTGATAGATTTATGTTTTTTAAAATTTTGAAAAATTATTATAGAATAGGATTTGAAATTCTAGATTTGGTTTAATTATTCTAGAATATTCTAGAATACCGAATTATTTTGAAATGCCCATCCCTATCTTTGGGTTTATTATGTATATATATTTAATTCCGTATTATCCACAAACTCATGATTTCTACAGGTTTGTTATGAAATCGAATGACATTTAGTGGGATAATGAATGATTATAGCCAGCCGGTTTGCTCAGTTGTTAAGGCATTGTTAACGGTGTGGGAGGTCTGAGTTTCGAATCCTGTCGCCACCGCTGCGATATTTCTTTGGAGCTCTGTAGCCCAGGCGCTTAGCCGCGAAGGTGAAGGCCGCAACTCGTTCCACTCTTCGGCGTAATTACGCGAGTATAATGACGACGTGATTTTGATGAATGATCATTACGGGTAATACATTGCCATGGTCACCTCTCAACTGCAAAAAAAACATTTTTGGGAAATTTGGACGTTCTCGCTTTACATGAGAGATTTTTTGCACTCGATTTCACTTTAGGCCTTCTGGTAGCCCTCTTCGATTTCTTTGGTTTGCGAAACAATTTAATTGGCCGTTGCGTTCTAATTTGACATCCGTGTTTCAAAATAATAAAATATTCCAACTCAAATCAATTTCGCTTCAAAGCTTAAGAGTTGAGCAGGTATTCATCTGTTGTACATCGATACTGTACGCAGTTGGAACTTTTCGAATTGATTTTAAAAACGCAAAGGTTTTGATTTCCCTCTCTTTAGAGCTAAGTTCCTAGAATGCTAGCTGGTAAGTAGAGGTAACGTGGTCGAGCTGGTTGTAAACCCTAAACTAATGGGTAAAAGTAATTGCAAAGGTTTCTTATATGTGGAAGCAAAGTGTGTGGAGAATGGTGAGAGATTCAGGAACTAAACAAAATCTTTTCACATACGAATTTAAGTATGGTGAGGCGAGATGTGGTAGGGAGGTTTGGTCGTTAGCAACTGAGGTATAATGTGGTAGGGTTTTGATGTTTAAAAGTTACAACGAAATTCTATACGACTCCTTTTTTGTTAGATTCAGTGCAATAGTACTTTTATTTTCTTCGTGCAACTATAGCTCGTTTAAAAGTTGTGTTGGCATCTATCTACCACTTGAAGATGGGAAGAATCCCATTAAGTGCCTTTCCCTGCGGTGCAATAAAAGTGGAGGATTATTCTTCACGTTATTTTAATGCTGATCGTCCAGCAGAGAAGCCATTTATTTGACTTGACTGAATAGAGCTTCAAAGGTTGACGCTCTGTCCACTAGACGGCGCCTCTCAGCTCTTTATGATTTGGTTAATTTGTTGCCCTGCATGAAAGCAGTACTTCAGAAATGAAAAGAAATTTGTAACATGATTGCTTGGACGTGTGATCACTTCAAAACTTATTTATGAATGAAAGTTTTTTGAGTTTAACTTTCAGTCTCAAGCTAGCACTCAATCAATTTTCCCAGCCCAATTTTGAAATGACACCCAGGAAGTGTAATTTCTAAGTTGCAATGCTCTCTGTTGTATATAGCTTAAAGTACAGGATAGAAAATTTTGCGTGTAAAACATCATGGTTCAGATTTTGTGAATTGACCGGTAAAACCCTACACCTTATATATATTTTTTAATGGTAAAAGTTGGTGAATTTTTAAAAGCGCTGAAATAGGCTGGAAAAAAGTCAATATATCCGTTAAAGAAGAAATTATTTTGAGTTTTGACTGCATCAATAATTTGGTCAAATCTTATCCATCATCTCACAGTAGGGCTTTTCTCTGCTTGCTTACATGTATAAACAAAGTTTGTTACGTGTTGCATATCGTTTATCAAAAAAGCATTTTGTGAATGAAGTTAGGTTTTTTTTGACTAGTAGTAGTGGGCACAATACCACACGCATGCGAGAACGTCTTAGTGATGATGTTTTTACAACAGGTTACGTACGCAGCACGGAAATTAATTGTGGTTGGAGGGAACTTGACGTTTTTAAACTATTTTTATCGATAAGAACGTCGTCTTTATCCTTGTCAACGACGCGAACATTGTTAATGCGAATTTGGTGGTGGTCTACCATAGGTTCTTCTAGATCGTAAGTTTCGATGCTATTGTGCAACGTTGCTTAAAGCGTTTTAGCGTCAGAAAATGCGTAGATTTAAAAAATTGAACTGGCTATAGTGGCTACTCTGCGTAGGAATAGTTGCGAACAATGCTAAATCTGAATCTTTTTATATGCAGTGTACGTGCTTTTATAGCAGATCACTGCATACATATAGGCCAGAAACTTGCATGATTGACACTGCACTTTAGTAACCTCTTTTGCATCAGGTGTTAGTTGTTCTGAGCAACAAAGCAGTCGTTGCTTAGCCAGCAGCACAACGGGAAGTCGGTTAATATCCTGGCTCCTCTGCTTTATTGTAATGCAACTTCATACTTCTGTTCATTCATTGTAGAGAGGAACGAGGACTGATTGATTGCATAGCCGTTTAGAGCATAGGCAACTATGATGAGCGAGTTGCAAGCCAAATAAGTGGCACTGCGAGCTACATTGGATAGATTTGGATTCTTACTGTTTGGTGATGGGAATTTTACGTGAAGTATTGGTTAGAAGTCAGAGTGAACAATGTCACGAGCAATTTGCTGGTATAGCTAAGTAAAAGCACGAATTTCGTTCAGGTCCAGATCTGACGCAAAGTTAGGAACATTTCCCACTCAACAAATTCTGTGCAGTGTGCACTCTGGTTAGTTGCAAATTAATAGCAACGAAGTGAAAGCCTGATTAGAGATGTTCCTTGTTCACTGTTTGCTAGTTCCTGTCTCAATATAATAACTACTAAGTAGCACAAAGTGTAAATCATGAGAGGCTCCGTCGAAGAACGGTGTGTACGTTCAATTAGAAATTTGAGTAAGTTTAGAAAAAGCTGTATTTAGTTTGGCCTTTCGAAGCAAAAAGGATATTGACGGATCGACGATATTAGTTATGAAGCCTGTTTAAAGCGTGTTTTATCAGCTTTAATATGTCAGTACAGCATAAGTCAATTACGTGTAGTAGTTCACGCCTGGGGCACGTGAAGGTGATTAGGTTAATTATTCAACTATTGGATGAGTGATGACTGTTGCCTCGCAGGACATAATTTTATTCCCAAATCAATTGCAAATAAATTTAATGCACTGACATTTCGATTTCGAAAGCTTGGTAGCGGTCGTATCGCTGAGCCGATTGTGGCAGTACATGCATTGTTAAGTGTGGTGTAAAAAATAAAGTGAAAAGGCACTTTGGTGGAAGAGAAAAGTTTATCACAGTTTTCTGTAATATAAAGTGAGTGAAAATAATGGTAAGCTGGAATAGAACAAGCATTACCAGTGTTGACATAATATTTTTGGCGATAGCTTTAAACTGTGGTGAAAATAAAAAGTTTCGTATTTTTTAAAACATTTCAGTCGTAAAAAAAGTTGAAAAATGCGGGATTATTGTAAGTGTAAAATCGCATTTGCATGTATGTAATTTGAAAATAGGCCCCAGTGAAAGGTTGGTTTATTTCATTGCAGCATCATAACCTTCTAGTGTTCAAGGGAAAGGCGTTCATTAGTAAAATTTAATTAAGTTCGTTTTATTTTCCAAAACAGCCGCTCAAGCGACACAAACGGGCTGGACAGTGAGAGACTAAAAAGCAGGATCTTTTCAAACTGCCCGATTTTTGACACAACAGTAACGATTATTCTCTCTTAGGGAATAAATAGTATTGGTTCAGCATTGTTTCGAGTGGTGTAGAATCCATGATTGATTTTTAACTAAATTTGCTTTCGCTGCATGAATGCGAAAAATAATTGATCCGAGAAAGGCGATCCCCTAGCTCCAAAAGTTAGTATTATTGTGGTTTTAGACCTTCCTTTTAAGGTGATATAACATTACAAGAATGTAGATCCAATGTAGCAAAAACATTAACGCGACTTCTTCAACCCCAACAATACCGTGGGGTTTACACAGTCAGCCAATATTATTTCAAACTTTTTCTCAGCATCCCCGTCACTGTTAATTACTGATCAGGTGGTGAATTTTCTTGGATATCTGTGGTCGCCATTGTGGAACTGTGCGGGTGCCCGGTTTCGCTACTCTTAAGCCAGTAGAGCACGTTATGGGCCGGCAGCAGTCGGTTCGTTTCCAGTGGTGGTTTGAGCGGTCGAGTCTTCCAATTTCTATTTTTTTTCTTGGTTTGACCAACGCTATGTCGATCTACTTGGGTGGATTTATTGGCTATCCAATGTTGTCAATTTCCGTAATTTTACGGTAAATTACAGTTAAGTTCCGGAAAAACGGCTATGATGAATGATTTGAATCCGGAAATCTTGTTGTTCCACAATGCGTAATTTTCCGCTTTTTTTGTTGTGTTCGTAGTAGAAGGGAAGTATGAATTACGATAATCCATTCAGGATTTATGCTTTCTTGTATTCTCAAGAGACTTTGCATAATCAAATCGAAAAGGCGAGAGTGCCTTTCTCTTCTGTGTACGCACTACTATTTACACGTGCTAATGCATTTCATATTTTTTCCGTCGGTTTGCAGCAGGCACGAAGACCCTTTTAGTTATTAATTTTTCAGCAGTATTGGCAAGTTTAACACGATACGAGACTTTTAAAGTGGAGAAAATATTTGGACTTTTCAATTTCTAAGAAGTTTTTACTTTTTTCGACGAAGGAATGGCGTCAAGTGTTCGTAGTTTGAGCTGTTTCGTCGGATTTTGTTAGTTTGAGAATAGAAGTTGTCTGGTTGAAACTAGACCCGCAGTTAGTAGGCCTTATGTATGTACCGAGTTAAGCAAATTTTGGCAATGTACATTAGTAACTGTAACTAAACTTAAGTAGGCTACCCGTTCAATGAATTAAGTAATCTGCGAATTCCAAATGACAACGCATTGGGCTTTTAGAGACTCTTAACTCCGATAAAATCTGCTCGAATACAATTTAAGAGTTTTTTTCTCGCTTTGGGAAGGATGCTCTTAATCTTTGCTATATGTTCATATTTGCACATTTTCAAAAATATGAACTGAACTTATGTCCACACTTGAAATATTTACTGAAAGACTCTTTTAGAGAACTAATCATTTTGTTTCCAGACATGAGGTGTATTTTAAATGCTGTGTTCAATTCTTGCATGTCGTCTCATAGATAATAGCTGCGTATACTTCGTGGAAGCATCGTCAACCAAAACAAAGAAAGAACGAGCTTGAATTTGTATATGACGAACAAGAACCGTTAAATCCTGTTCATAAAGTTAAAGGATTGGATTTAGAAATGCAGATCTTACAGGAAGCGGACAAAATTTCTGAAAAGAAAAGGTATAGTTAAAACTTTTTTGTCAAAACCATGCTCTTTTTGATGGACGAAACAGCCGCTGTGTGTTGCTTTGGCATATTTTCTCGATGTCTTGATGGGGAAGCTGAGCCGCAAAAACGAGTTTTGCGGAGTTTTTGTTCGAGTTGAACTTTGAGTCGGCTGTTTTTGTTTGGTGGGTCAACAGTTTTCAGAAAAAACAAAAATAAGAAATTTAAGGAAAGTGCCATTGTGAATTTTTTGTGCTTAATTCAATCTTCTTTCATGATAGAAAAGTGCTTGTTTCATAGTCAGAAACAAGGCAAACTTTGCAGTCTCTATGCAAACGCGCAATTAAAATACAGCTAAGTGGATAATAAATGTAGCACCGAAATGAGCTTGTTTCGCCGAACATACCAAAAAAGGGAAGGTTTTGTTGCCTTGCCAGACTACCTGAATTAGTTGAATTGAAAATCAGCCTATTCGTAAATGTTATTACTGAATAGGCCTACTAATCCTGTTTATTCACTTATTTAGCGACGATCAAAATGATAATGGGAAAACTAAAACAGAAGAACAACTACAATCTGAACCATCACATTATACCAAAGTGCCCACTGAAAGCGAAAACTGTAACCATGGCAGCCAATGCAAACTCCAACTTAACGACAACTCTGACGTGAGCCCTGTTGAACGACCAAAAACCTTAAAATTTCTTGCGGCATCCGTTGCATTTCAATATTCAACAGTGGCAGCAGTTAAACGTCTTCCATATACTCCAGATCCAGGTAATTGTTGATGTATGCGGTATTGTTAAGAATAAATATTTTTTATATGCAACTAACGAGTATATATAAGAAAGTTAAGTATACCATTTGTATTGGGGAAAGACATCGCTATCGACGCGGAAAGTCTTGGGTTCGATCACCCCGCCGGTCAAATTGCACACTGTCGCGAATGGCTCGCCATCTCTGCGACGTTCCTGTGTTGCCCAGACGCTAATCCGCGGAGATGCCCCCCCCCCTCCCACTGGTTACAGGCTGCTGGGTATTACTGCGAGTGTAATGAAGACTTGATTTTTTTTAGTTTTTGAGACTGCAATTTTTAATGAGTACAGTTTAAGTGAATTGAAACATAACGTATCTCAAGAAGCTACGTAGCTCGGATGAAATTTTTATTTCTAAAAATTTATCTTCAGTAGGGAACTGGAATAAGCCATCAAAATGAAACAATTATGTGTTAGGGCTATTACCACGATGAAAATGGGCTAGTTAAACAAAAGTGACATGCAGTGGCGTAGTGTTATAGTAGGCCTGCTTGTATTCTAGTATTGACCGTGATGATAAAATAAGTTTCTAATGCCCAAAACTTTCAGAGCGGGTCGCGTCACACTGTTTATTGGAAAGTTGCGCCTTTGTTTATTAAATTTTTGCCGTTGTTTTCATTCAAAACGATTCCGTGAAGATATTGATTTCTCACCATCACGTGCAAGCAAGGTTAAAATCATTCATAACCTGGTTCAGGCACTACGCTACATGTAATTGAGCGCAGTGTCGGATCCGTTTTTGTTTTTTGTAAGAGGAACTGCAAAAAAAATCGACAAACTTCTCTCACTCAGCTTTGTAAACCGAAAGTCATGCACGTTGATGACGATGCACGATGCAACTATTACGTCACTTGAATGCTAATGCGGGATGAAATGCCTGCAAGGTTTCATCGAGAGAAATATTGCTCACCGATGCCTTGTCTGTAGTTGAGGTTGCACATTTCTGATTTAGGACTTTAAAGCTAGTGGAAAAGTTTCTGCAATTGAAAATTACCAAAAAACTGAATATCAACGCGATGCAATTGAAGTAAAATTCAACTAAATTGTGTCAGTTTTGTCAGAGCAGTTTTTGTTTTAAGCATTTCCAGTTTGCATATTATGCATTATCTTTATTGCCTCTTCATCAATGTTGTCCATTTTTTATTACGTGATTGGCACGTTATGAATTTAGTTTGGCATTCTCATGCGGAGTATTGACCATCATTGCTATTCTGGGCCCGATTTAAACCTGATATGCAAATTTTCAGCCCTAAATTCACTTAAGAACACAATCCCGGCTTTTCTAGCAGCTCCGTGTCTGTAGGCTGCTTACATGCTGCTGTTTTGGGGTTTATGACGTTGGACTTCAATGCTGATGAGTAATTAAGACAACTGTTATCAGGAAAAGCTGAAAAAAAAAATAAGAGCGATCTGTTTTATTAATCTGTAATGTTTTAGCTAAGGCTTATTTTAATTTTTTTGCAGACAGTATTTGCATATCACTCAGTTAATAGTAGGAACTATTTTGCAGTGTTGATCTACTTTATAAAACTACACATGCGTAGTTAGTCAGGTTGCAATGGTGCGTTATTATGCAGTTTATGTGTCTTAGTCAATCGACGTATTCCACGTCATAACTTCCTGACATGATATAGTCGTCTTTTTTATTAAAACGCCATTGTGACCAATCCAATGGCGTGCTTCGGTTGCTATCAGAAATGTAGAAATACGTTCAGGTCATAGACTTATATAAGAAAAACGGATTAAATTTTGCGAGAAGTGGGAGCGGGTTCGATTTCTTGTATGGCGCTGACGTCGAACTCAACCAAAACAGCTGATAGTCTTATTGTAGTCTTTTTATTAATTAAGTGCATTGACGTTAAATTGAAATGGAATAAGCTGTGAGAAAGCTGTAGAGATAATGCTGTGAAGAAGGAGTATGTGAAGTTTTGATATTTTTAGGTTTACTTTGGTATATAGTATAGTAACTTCCCGTTTATCACACAGAGTTAAATCAAATTTTGCTGAAACTGTTGGTAGAAGTTTATCAAACTTTAACTACTTTTAGATTTGCCTATCAGCTACAGTTTTTCACAATTGAGTTAACTTGTCAAAACACTGATCTACACGCAATTACTCTTTTGAGTAGGCTACTTAAAGAGTTTGGAGGAGTAGCCTGTTGTGTGACTGTGTGCGTTTTCTCACCTTCATCATGTGTCTTTGCACGGTGCAAATGAGCCTTGGTGATGCTGTTTTTTGTAATTTTTAAAAAAAGGTCTTTCCGTTCTTAAGATTAAATGATTTATGCGCGTGTTATAAATAATGTAGTAGACAGTCTCTGTGATACTTACCGTACAAACGGTGAGCTATGAAACAGGAAGATATTTACGCTCACGGTGGCTTCCCTCAAAATTACTATCACGATATGGCAATAGTTGTGTAATACCCTAAATTGCGACAATTTGATTGCAGTGTTGATATAATTTGCGCAATTGTGTAAATAAGGTGCGACTTCGATGACATATGACTAGATGCGAGCTGCATAGAAGTGTTTAAGTTCTCGGATAAAGCGAAATAATCCGTTAATTCGCGCTATTTTAGCTAGTCTTGCGTGAAAACCTAACACTTTGGTAATGCTAGGAATGTTTCTTCATGTGCGTGATAATATTGTTTTACTGATATCATAAACTATCGAAGACTTGAAGTTAAATCTGAATTTTGCGGGTTCTGTCCGGTTTGACGTGCTTTTTGAAAAAAATAGATGTCTTCGATGAAGTGGAACTATCCTTTTGTTAAAGCCTTGTTTTTCTTACCCCCGCTTTTTGTACTTTCCCAACATTTTGGTCAATTCTAAGTTGGATTATTTTGTAATTGGAAGGTTAAAATATATTTGCGATTAACTAACTGTTCTAGTCTCGTAATGTAGCATTTTAAAAGCTGTGTACCAAATTCCAATGGTTCGTGAATGCTTGCTGTCTAGCCCAGTGCTTCTCAACCTTTTGTGGTTAGTGACTCCCTTGTAGAGACTCTCAACACCAGTGGCCCCCTGCTCAGCGAGAATATCTTCTGTCGGAATTTCATTCGTATTGCCTACAGCAGTCCGTTGTCCTTAAGTACGTAATTACCATCAATACGTCTTGCGTCCGTGGCCCCCTGGTTGATGCCGCGTGGCTCTCAGGGGGGAAATAGCCCTTGGTCGAGTACCCCTTGTTTTGTCTGTGTAGCTGATTGTAAGTTCTTGTCTGCTTTGTTTTTTGTTTTGTTGCTGTTCTCAGCTGTTGCTTGTTGTTTTGAATTATAGCTTAACCTTTTTGTTTCAGATTGTAGATTTAGCGTGGAACAAGTGTCACCTAGTGTAGTAAATGGTGAATCAGGAGACAGATTAACCCCGCTAATTCAACCGAAACGAAAAATGAAACCTAGAGGATTACTGGAAAGGTTTGCAATGTGTTGTTTGAGATAAGCTAAATCAGGGTTTCTTAACCTTTGTGGGGGCTGCGGACACCTAAGACATTCAAATAACATCCATAAACAAACTTTTTTATAAGATATAATTTCGGTAGAGAAAGGTGCTTTTTACAAACCACAGAGCACTTACGTGTTAAGAACACCACTGGGTTTAACATTGTTTAAGGTACAGGTATATTTAACTTAACTAATCAAACGTTTTGGGCGATTCCATAACTTGAAGAGGGAGTTATGGAATCGCCGAAAACCTTTAATTAGACAAGTTAAATATACCTTAAACAATGTTAAACCCAGTCGGGTTCTAAGCACCGCGTGGTCTGTGATTCTTTAAAAGAAATGGACAATAACGTAAATAGTCATATTAGTGGATATACCGTGTTTTTCGTGTTTTTGTTTGGGTCCACGAGCCCCTTGAAACACGTTTGTGAACTCCTTAAGGGATCATGGCCCCCAGGTGCAGCTGAACAATAATTTGTTTTGCTGTTGTGAATTTGTTTGCCTCCTGTTCCTTCGAGGAAGCTCTACGAACATATGCAGATAAGGCATCTCGTGTTTTTCAGACGCTTATTGAACTTCATTTTGAAACGCAAAATAATTTGATTAGCTCAATTTACATTTCATGATGTATTTGAAAAAAGACAATTGTTCGATCAAGTGAAGTCCTAATTACCATCAGTAGCTCTGGGGGGGGGGGGGGGGTGCTTATCTTGACTGGTGATGACAACCCTATCTTTGCTGACTAAACTTCTAGTTACTACGGTGTAAATTTTCATCGAGAAGTGATAGCGAAGTTTTTCCTAATTAAGCTGACCTGTATTGGTATCTTTTATGAGCTCACATTATGTTGTTCTAGTGGTTGTCTTGGTGGTTGACATTAGAAAACTCTTGTTTTTAGACGAGGATCGAACGTTGCTCTTACGATAACTTTACGTTCAAGTGATAAAAGCAGCACTACAAGCACAACGGTCGTCAGCACTAAATCCCCGTAAGTTGTTTATAACTTCTATAGCGGATATGACGTCATAAGCGACAAGTAATTGCTGACCTAGTTGCTGGAAAATGAATGCAGCAAGGTGAAAGTGCCTTACATGTAATCTGGTGCATGTTATTTGACTCTTTATTGGAAATATTTACACTTCTTGACGCATTAGGAAGTTTTAGGAAACCAAAGTATAAAGGGTTTCGTTTAGCTTGTTAGCCGTTTCTGCATTGCCAAATTTTTGTTCAGATGATACATACTGTAATTAGCGTGAAGGTCTGAGGTTTGAATATATGCAGTTACTAGCTTATAGAAGTAGAGTCTCTGGGTCCAATTTCAATATCCGTTTACTTTAATTGACGACAAATAACAACGTGACTGTTCTGCATAAGTTCTATACAATGTTTCAGAAAGCCACTGGCATATCTGCAAAAAGCCTCTTCTCCTCTTGCTCCTGAAGAGCTTCATGAAAAATCATGCGACACTCTGCGACTCCAGCAGGAGTTTTGGGAGATACCGATGAACCATCCATCCGATAAAGACTTCAATGTGCCGGGACACGGTACCAAAAATCGTTATCGAACAATACTGCCAAGTACGATGCGTGTAGTGTTTGTACCTTGTCGAGTCTTTTAAAAGCGATGCAATGGATGCATACCTTGACGCTTGTCACGAGTTCACAGCGTCTGGATTTTTTACTTAAAAATGAAACTTGGCTGCAACGTTTGCTGCTTGAGTGATTGTACTTTTGGATTGATGCAGTTGCTACACCGATTATAAGATTGGGTTTTTGACCGACTGTTAATGCTTTAATAAAGCGTTGTTGTCTGTGTTGAGAGAACGCTTGTTTGTTTCCGATATTGTTTCAACGAATTTTTAAGTCTAATTGCAACGTTTGTTAGATGAGCACAGCCGTGTGAAGTTGACGGTTGAAGAAGGAGGAGATCCCTTGTCATCATATATAAATGCCAATTATATCCGAGACTGTACTGATCTTCATCCTCCTGTGGATGCAAGAGACGATGATGCAAGTTGTCCTGTGACTCGAAACAACTCCGCATTCATCGCAACCCAGGTAAGAACTTTGTTTTTCACAGTGTAAGATATAAAACCATTAAGCTTTTGAAGTAAGAAGTTTGCTGTGTCTATTGGTGCTGCTTTTCGGGAGGGCATGATCTTGGGTATTGATATATCATTGATAACTCTAAAGCAAGTAAAGGCAATGCATTGCATACTGTATGTAATGTAAAGCCCAGTTATGGTTGACTATTACCTGAGAGCATCATGCAGTATGCAAATTTTTCCATATATTTGGCATTCCAACTGCTGCCACTGTCATCAAGAGTTGAGTGATATTTTTAGGGCCCAATGACCAACACAGTGACAGATTTTTGGCGCATGATATGGCAGGAACAGACTGCCAGTGTGATCATGATCACTAAGCTGAGAGAACGAAAAGAAGTAAGTGTTTTGTTATATTCAAATCTGCATGTTCATGGCTTTCTAGTTTCTGTTCGCAGTTCACATTTGATTGATAGTATTTTCAGCATTGCGTATCCCAACTATCCCATAATTAGTTTTATCAATGACGTTATTACTCAATATGTCATGTGAATTAACTATTGATAACCCGTAGTGTATAGCGATTAATCATTGAGGCATTAAAGTTGAGCAGAAAGTTGACTTTGACAATGATCACGCCTGAGTACATTGCTTAGTGGTTACCCGTGGTCTTCTGCTAATGGTTTCTGCCCGGTATGCCTTTATACCTTTTTAGGTATCAAATCGAAATTATGTAGAATTTGATCGAAAACGCGTTTTTTGACAAGAGTGATGTTACAATTTTAGAAATGTGCTCAATATCTTCCGTTGGACGTTGATGAGGTCACGTCGTATGATGACGTCACTGTAAAAGTGTCTGCATTGAAGAAATATGAACATTTCACTGTGAGAACTGTAAGTATAATTGTCACTTATCAGCATAGTTGGAAATTCCCACATTTCACCCCGAAGTGTTAGTTTCGCTTAGAAACGAACTCTTTGATCATTAAACTGATGTAGTAATTAGCTTTTACTTGTGCTAGCAATAAATTAATTGCATCTCTTCAGGTGTATTTTTCGTTATTTAGATTATAATTAAAGTTTCTCACTTTTACTGGTGAATTATTGGTATGATACTCGATGTAATTGGCGCAGATACATTGTCCGGGACACCAGGAGTTGGTGTTGCTTGTTGCAATTAGGGTTGGATCCATTCATTATTTTTCAATTTTTTTAAATTCAAATTCATTGGTTTTGAAAAAACGAAATTCAAATTCAGTGACTTTGAAAAAACGAAATTCAAATTTCTGAAGAATTCGCGAGCGGATTCAAATTCAAAATTTAAATTCATTGCATTGCAAAAGCTTCAACTTCACTTTCACTTATTTTGAAAGGACCAATGCAAAATTTAAGGTTATAGTGGCGAATCTCACCTCTTTCAAATTCGTAAAACTTGATAATTTAGACTTGATTAGTCGATATTTGATATACGAGACTATCAAACAGGCTTTAAAAAACAGATATTTTTGAGTGGTAGGTTACTAGCGAATTGTTCAAAATATAGTTACTCAGGGAATTCGTAGATCTAATCACAGTCAGATCAATTGCGGATTAGTTGTAATAGTGTGATTGAATATAATTTATTACACTTCCTCATGTAAATCAAATTATATTGCAATTGAATTTTGCGGTGCAAAGTATTTGTAATTTGAAAGTAACTAAATACTGTTTGGGTGCAATTTTCATTACATAAAATTGTAATTGATTCAACTCTGGGTCTAATTAATTGCAGAAAAAAAGTTATCAGATACAAAAACATCATAGTTTTCATCAGAAAACAGTTGGCTACCTTTCGATTAGTGTTCTTTTATTTCTTGCCTGATGGTAAAACAAATAAATTTTAATGAACTTATTTTGAAAATTGCTGATGTATGAGACAAATTATTCTTTTTTTACAATTTTATTGTAATTTAAACTGCCCTGAAAACAGTTTCAAAGAAATGGGTAACCGGGTGTGAAGTTCATTCTTTCGCAGGTTCACTAGGAATTTACCTATTGCAAAAATAACTTTAAATCACCTTGCAGCATCACATCACAAACTTTCGTTTTGTTTGATAAATTTTATGGAACGTTTGCACTATGTGCTGATATAAACCACTTACAAATCGTTACTTTTGCTTGGTAAGTTCTAAGTCGAAAAAATCCAAATTCGTCAAATGTTTAATCAAGATGTTCAAATTCGTTGACTTTAAAAAAACAAAATTCAAATTCATTGATTTTGAAAAAACGAAATTCAAATTCATGAAGAATTCGTGCGCGGATTCAAATTCAAAATTGAAATTCAATCCAACCCTAGTCGCTATCTGCTTGTCTGACTTTCAAGTCTGTAATTGACCTGGCCAAGTGCTAGTTTCAAATTTAATTGATCTGAACTTGGTTTATTGATTGGTTGTTTTTGACGCGTTACTGCTGATAAATTGTATACTCATTTTGGTTATTTTCCTGATTTTTTTCTGTCGATTCGACGTAAATAATTCGTAAATCATAAATTTAATAAAAATTTGATGATGTATCGCTTCTTTATTTTTTGTCATCAGTTGGAAATGAGAAAAGGAGATGAAAGTCGGTCGTTGCGTCATTTTTGGTACACGACTTGGATGGATCATGAAACCCCGGAAAAGACTCGAGGGTTGCTCGAACTCGTCCAAGAAGTGTCAATCTGGAAAAAATCCTGTCATGGTCCAGTTGTGGTGCATTGCAGGTAGGGTGTTACGACAGTTTTTGTTCATGTTTAATCAACAGTGGTTAAAAGTTTGATTGTTGAAAAAGATGTCAACTAATTCGACAGTACCATCAAGCATAAGCATATTGGTCGGCGCTGCGGATTTAAACTTATTTTCATGACGTTCAGGTTCACAAGATTCTAATTTTTTCCGTCTCGGTTTTGCTTTTAGGCCATTTGAAAATATGGTTTGTGTTCAGTACTTCCAAATGCGCGTTCTAGAAAATGACAAACACGGAAAATAAAGAAAAAAGTCAAAGTAAATTCAGGAAGAGCGTTGGCGAGTTGAAATTCGTTTATAAAGACTCCATTTTAGCTAATTTGGACAATACCACGGACATAAAAATAATCTGTTTGTTTGTCGGAATAAAAACGTAACAATACAAAAATTTTTTACCTGATATAATGTTTAAGAAAACTTTTGGTTTGGATTTTATCCCCATACCAGCTTACACTCCCTTCATGAATGTCTGTGCAGGTTGTAATTTGTTACATTCGTGTAGTCAAAATTATCTAGTAATCTTCGCTTTGCTGATCTTTTCATTTTTCAAGGTAGTTTTTTGAAATTGATTTTCTGTTCGTTTTAGTGCTGGCATCGGTCGAACTGGTTGTTACATCGCGGTGACAGTTGGTTGCCAACAATTAATGAGAACTGGAAAGACTGATATATTGCGCTTAGTGGCGCAGATGAGACTAGATAGGTAAGTTCTAGCTCACTTATTATTAACACGACGTGATTGATGTTGATTTTGATTGATTGGACTGACTTAACGTTAGAAATAACCCCAAATTACTTCAACGATTTAAACCAGTGTTTTGTCACCTTTTTTGGGTTGCGAACCTTTAAAATATTTAATAAAACCTAATAGGACTCTTATGGGAAATGCGCTGTGAATGCTAGTATTGACTAGTCGTGTAGTAGATGTTCTACGTGTTTGTATTTGGGTTTGAAAACTTCCGTAAGCTCCTTCACGGCTCTCATAAGGATTCATGTACCCCAGGAGTAGAGTTTGGGCATGTTTTTACCTACATTCTATTTCTGTAATCGCAGTGTTCAATTGTTAAGTCCCCGTCTACTGCAGATGTTGGTAAATATTTTTTGGCTAATAGTTGTCGTTTTTACTTTCAGAGGAGGAATGATTCAGACCTGGGAACAATATCAATTCGTTCATCAAGCACTGAGCCGTTACGGTCGTATTTTAGCTGGAGAGAATGTGATTACTCCTTCTACCACTGGCTCCATTCGCAGCCCCCCTGATCGTACTGCCCGTGAAAGTTTTACTAAAACACGTCTGTCCATTGAAATTCCAAAGTCCCAGACTCCCAAACATCAAAGATCTCTTTCAGAAACTAACCTTCCGTCCCCTAAAGAACTGAAATTGAATATAAAAAATGCAGAGGCTGCATCCAACAGCGATAAACTATCCCATTCACAAAACAGCGAGAACGGAAGTCGCTTAAAGTTGGAAAATTTGGCAGAAAAACCACCCGCGGAATTAGGCTCCCCCAGATCAGGGGTAATTAAGTCCGCCTCCTCTCCTACCATCCGTTCTCCTTTTAACCGCCTATGCTTGCAAACGAAAGACATGAACGCAGTTGGTGTAAGTCCTTTGTCTATCGATGGTCAGAGTCATACCAAGAGTGATTCAACCATAGAAAATGCGGAATTGTTAAAAGCAAGTGCCAACAACACTCCGCAGAATGGATTTAGTTTCAATTTTCAGCTTCCCAATTCATCTCCTTTATCCAAAAACTGCAATCAAAATAATTCTAGTCCAGCCACTAAGAAATCGTCAAAACCCCTTTTTTCTTTTTCCATCCCTTCGGAAGACTCCATTGATATCTCTAAAGCCATTATTGAAAAAAACTCTCCTTCATCCAGAGATCAACCTTCTCCTAAGAGCAGTAGCTCCAAAACATCCCCATATCCCAATGGATGTTTTTTCTTTCCTGGGTCTAGTGACAGATAACGCAAAATTGATTTTTTTCTTAGTTTGGAAACCCACTGTGACTTATATTTGGGGTGTACTTAAATATTAACCATTGGTTGCTAAGTAATCTTGAATTCAATAATGAGTTAATTTAAGCGAGCAATGAAATGATCTGGTCTTGTGCCACACGTTTTCCAATCTACATCAAACAGCTGGAAAGTTTGTCGTTCCACAGTTATGTCATAGTGTTTTATTTTGTTTTCATTAGTAAGCTGCTATTATTTAATTAAGTATTATATCGGCCCATGCATCTGATGTAGCTGTAGAAGATCTTAGATCATTTTCACCCTTTCGTGTTTTCTTTTTACGTTATACCGCCGATTTTGATCTGTGTGTATTTTTGGTAGCTATAGTAATTTGAGTCGCATTTCTTGGCGGCAAAAAATTTCAGATAAAATCAAAATATTTTTTAACTTGTTTAAACTATTCAACTTTATGTAAACATCGAAAAGCTGCGAAATTGGAATACTAGGTTCGATCTTTGGTTAAATTGTGCCAAAGTTTAATGGTTGTATCAAAGACTACTCGACTTTTCTTAGCACGCAGTAAGTAGAAACTGATTAAAATTTCTTAAATTTATAAAAAATTCTCGTGCTTAAAGCGTTGCAAAGCCATATCTCATGCTAAGCGCTGCGTAATTCTTTTGGCGAGGTGAGCTAAATGTCACCAAGGTCAATTTTACCTGTTTTGACCATTCGGGAATGTTAATTGCAATAAAACATTGCTTTCAGTATTGGATGAAGTATTAGTTTGTAGTAATGTCCATGAATAACGAATATGGTCGTATTTGGACCAGGCTTTGATAACTTGATCAACTATTAGTTGTCATTTGGATTTTTATCATCTTAGCCAGCTTTACGTTCGTCACTGTTGTGATTTTTTAATTCGTTTTATGCATTAATTTTGTGCTAAATTTTGGCTCCCTGATTCTTTGAATTCAAACGACCAATTGTGCACATTTTTTTTTTTTTTGCTTCGATTTTCGTTGACGCTTGAGCTTACGCCGCTGCGCTGAATAAATCTTATAGTACAGTGAAGTTTAGGTGGAATTTATTGGATTTGTGTGAAAGAGTTTTTTTAATGCACCAGTTGCATAATTTAATACCAGAGCTGAAACTAGGACCCGAGACCGAGACGAGACATCATAGCTTCGAGACTCGAGACGAGACTTTTTCCGTTGAAGTCGAGACGAAAAAGTTACCGAGACACGAAACTTCACAGGCTAGAACTTCTAAAGGTAATAAGACACTGGAGTAGGCTCTAAGCCAGACGTTAGCAAAATAGGCCTACTTATGATACCCCTTCTAAAGCGCATACAAAAATAATGATTGCCATTATTTGATACTTTCCTTTTTTCCGATACAAGCAGATCTTGTGTAACTGGCGGCCCGGCCCATTCCACTCGACCTGTCCGCCTCGTATCTTGAGGTTGTCTGTATTAGTGACCTATTTTAGGGTAGCACTTGCTATTTTTGCAAGTCTGGTAATTTTTGAAAAGTGTTTCTTACTTGACTGCATGACTCGAATTAGCTTGTAACTTACTCAACACAGTTTACAAAGCTGCCCTGAAGATGTGTCTCTATATACACAACACAGATCGCAATTCCTGTTACACATCGCAGTACAGATAAACACGGCTGTTTAAACGCAACGCAGTTGCAATCGATTATATGAGGCCTTGAAGGTAAGCTGGGTAGTTCTGGATACCATTTTGATTTTTTGACACTTTGGTATGACTCGATTGAGTATCGAATGCATTTGTTAAATGTTTGAAGGAGACTAGTTTCCAGTGCTCTAGAAGTTGCAAAACACTTATGGGGGGATGGTGGACGCTTTTCACGCAGACGTAAACTAGAGATGGTGTTGTTTTTGGTTTGCCCACATTTCATCACCTAACATTCATTCACCCGACTGTTAATCACGGACATTTCATCACTAGACTTGTAATCACGTAGACGTATTACCACTACGTCAGTTAATCACTTGGATATTTTATCACTACACAGACAATCACGTGGACATGTAAGCACGTGTGCGTTTAATCACTTAACCCTTTACCGCTGAAATTTTTTTACTTTAATGAAAAAATTTCGTGTGGAACTAAACGAAATCGTTACATTTGTTGAAATGAAAGATAAAATGAGTGACATATCGGCTACTCCAAGTGCAGTCATTGCCTCAGTAGTAACCCAACTTGAACCAGATGTACTGATGGCATTACCGAAAAAACAAACCCTTAAAAGGACTTTAAATAGAAAGCGTCAGAAGCTACAAAGCGAATCGGGTGCAAGTCTGCCTCCCCTTCCAATAGATATGTCATTTACCTTTCCAGACCAATTTCAGGATCTCATACTTTTTGACTCCGGTTCAGGCAGTGATAGGTTAATTTTATTAGGAAAACGTGAGCTATTAGACGGATTGGCTAGAGCTAAATTGTGGCTAGCGGATGGAACTTTTAAGGTGGTAACATCTTTGTTTTTTCAACTATCCACCATACGCTTCGAATTAGTTCATGGTATTAACTCTGCCGCTGTTTACTGCCTTGTACAAAACAAAACACAAGCTGTATATGTTCGCATCTTGGATGAAATTAAAAGAATGATTTCTTTGACACTTGAGAGCGTGATAAAGTGTCTTGATGATTAAATTTTAAAGTGATTAAACGTCTGCGTTATTATTTGTGTGGTGATTAACTGCCGTAGTGTTAATACGTCTACGTTATCACAAGTCTAGTGATTATATGTCCGTGATTAACAGTCGGGTGAATAAATGTTAGGTTATGAAATGTCTGTACACCGTTGTTTTTCGGGGGGATGGCATCCCCCCTCAACTCGAGTACTGCTAGTTTCTATTATGTGTAGTTCACCGGAAGAAAGCAAAAGCCAATAAACTAAACGTAACAAAATGCTCTAAAAACTATGACTCTGAACAACTGAGGCCAAATGTTTTTCGAAAGTGCGAAATCATGCCAAATTTTTTTTTTAATACATCGGGAAGGCCTACTAACGTATTGTTGTTGATTACGTATCAAAGACCTGAAAGCTGTTTCAAAGACAAAATATCTTCATGTCTCAATCGAGACATGGCCACTTTCCGAGACCTTCAAGGTCCGAGACCGAGACGAGACATTGGCATAGCGAGGCCGAGACACTCAAAAACGTGCCTCGAGACCGAAACACGTCTCGAGACATCCGGCTCTGATTAATACCAATGTATTTTTCTGAATATTCCAAAAAGTTAATATAAAAATTGCGTTTAAAATTGTTCTTAGTCATAGTGCGAATGCAGTTAACAATTTTGAAAGAATTCGACGCAAGTGAGTGCTTATAATTGCTTGTTTAGTCCTGCCTATTTCACAGAATCATAGATATCGCAGAGAAAGACCAGTAGACAGGTCCGTGCCAGGTAAAAACTTGCCGATTTTTGGGTCAAACTTTTTTCTCTTGATTTAACTACTATGGGTCACAACTCTTCAAAAAACACGTGGGGACCACCTCGATTTGGGCCTCAAATTCAAATTGGCGGCCTAATTGCAAAAACTCGTCTTAAAACGGTACATACTTGTTTGTTTTTGACTTGTTCCTCGCTTGTTCTTAGGTTTGTTTGGTTTTAAAAATCGTTTTGTGGAATGAGCAAGTAATTGGGCGTCTGAAATCCAATATGGCGGCCATTTATTACCCCATTTTTGCCTCAAATTGGGGGATTTTTATATCTCGCGTTCTAGTGAGGCTACGACAATAATTTGTGTGTTCACCTACAGGTTTTCGAGGCCAAGGAATTCATTTTTTCAGGTCTCGTTAGCATTGAGTCAAAAAATTGCTTCATTACATGATTCTTCGGGCAATTGAGACTTTGATTATCGGTATTATTAAAATTTTGTATTAACACAGTGACAGACTTTAATACAAATCTAGAAATGCAATTGCAGGTGTATGAAACGAAAACGAAACGTATGAAACGAAACGTAATTTTCGTGTCTTTTACAAGTCTAACGAGTAAAAAAGAAAATAGTTATGCCTGGAAAAATTTTAGCGCATGTCACGTCATGGGCAGATGCCCAAAATGAGGCAAGATTACACTAAATGGAAACACTGTTAATCTCATGAGCATAATTACCGCAGCACTTTAATTTTTCGCTGCTATTTATTAAATGTCGCTGCTGTTTATTAAATGTTGCTGCTGTTTATTAAATATGGCCGCTATTTATTAAATAGCAGCAATATTTATTAAATATTGCCGCTATTTAATAAATATCGCTGCTATTTATTATAAATATCGCTGCTATTTATTAAATGTCGTTACACTTTGGCTGTTATCGCATTTTTCGTAGCGTTTCAGCTCCAGGTCACTTCACTTTAACTAAATAGCTGTGAAGCTGTGTAAATGTTGCTGAAAATTGCTAAAAAAATTTGCTAAATCGTTTTTTTCTCCACGGCGCCCCATACTTTTCGGCAAGCGATGCGCTATCTAGTCTTTCTCAACGATATCTATGCAGAGAACGCATAATGTGCATTCAGCAAATTTTCCCTTCAACCCAATCAAAAAATTAGGTTTTATTTTGCCCTCGAATAAGATGAAGGATAAATTGAATAGCGCATTCCAAGCGACTTAGTTATTTTCTACCGTTTTCTGCACTAAGCGATTGTGATAAATGTTTTGGTGATTTCTTTTTTCTGTGCGTTCCTGTTTTGCTGCTCCTTTCCTGTAGCCGTTAATTGGTAGTTTTGTATTGGTATTTTGCTGCATAGCTATGCCACTTCCGCCAAAACACTTTGAAACACGCAGCAAGTCAACTCAATGTTACCTCAGAGAAGAAAATCGCTCCTGTCTTGATTATATTTGCAAGTTACAAAAGTTGGCAAAACAATGTACGATTTTAAGGAGGAAAAATAAAGCCGCTGTAAATCTCAAAACTGGACGTTTCGATAACATAGATTCAGCTGTCATCATCAGCAGTGTATGCAAGGCGGTACAAAACTGTGCTAAGATTTTAAATTGTTACTTCACCGACGCAATTTGTATCGCTAATCAAAAATAATTTTTGAAAAACGAGTAGCTAAGGAAATGTATGGCTATTCTAAAAGTCTCGCTTCTTCAGTTTTCAAGCCAGACGACTCCGCATATTCTTCAATTTTTAGATCAAAGCTGCTCATTTAAAGTTTCGAAACGGCTTTCAGTAATCGAGAAATAATCGAAAATACTTACTAATTACTTTTGTACGTGCCAATACATTGTTGATCAAGCTCCGGTTCTACGAAACTTGACACTCACATTTTTGTACTGCCTTGCATACACTGCTGATAATGACTGCTGAATCTATGTCCTCAAAACGTCCAGTTTTGAGATTTACAGCGGCTTTATTTTTCCTCTTTAAGCTTTTTTCGTCCCATAGCCTATTTATTGTATTCCAATGTACGATTTTTTCATTGATCAGCTGCTTCAGATTAATCGCATCTTATCTTAACAGCAGAGGACATTGTCTGATGAAAACATACACAATTTAGAGGCAGTTCGCGCGGCAAACGCTTCGTAAACGTGTGAGGTAAGTATTCCTAATAGTTTTAAGATACACTTGACATTGACTAAATAATTTGAACAAACAGTGAAGTTAAGAAGAACAAAACAACTGTAATTAAATCGAATATGGCGCCACCCAGCGGCATTGCTCCGTTAGGACAAGGAGAGCCTTCGCAGGTGCAGCTAAAATGGCAAGATCTACAAAATACAAACACTTCAGTTAAAATTTCTTAATAAGTAATAGTAGTTAATTTAGAGCGTAGTTTTAAACCTCAAGTCAGGAGAATATACCTGGTTGCTCGAATAAGAGCAAACAACCTTGTCCCCAGGTTTTCCCCGGCCTTTACCAGCTTGCTTTTTGTTTTGCCGGTTACTCTTGGTGGTCGTGCGATCGCCAGTACTATCTTTGATGAAGAACGAAAATCACCACTTAGATTTTAAATTGTTACTTCACCGACGCAATTTGTATCGCTGATCAAAAATAATTTTTGAAAAACGAGTAGCTAAGGAAATGTATGGCTATTCTAAAAGTCTCGCTTCTTCAGTTTTTAAGCCAGACGACTCCGTATATTCTTCAATTTTTAGATCAAAGCTGCTCATTTAAAGTTTCGAAACGGCTTTCAGTAATCGAGAAACAATCGAAAATACTTACTAATTACTTTTGTACGAGCCAATACATTGTTGATCAAGCTTCAGTTCTACGAAACTTGGGTGTAATCTTACACAATATCAACAATTAACCAAAACAGAATAGTGGTTTAGCAAAGGCTTAAAAATTTATTCTTTGTTAAAATCATAATATGCCCTTAGTATAAGCCTTATCACAGCCACGAAAAATGTGGTTTTGACAGCGCTTACAAAATAATTATATTGCATCATGGCTTAAGCCTTTACATAATGCTTAAGTGCAGCTGTGGTGTACAAGTGTACATATAGTCCTGTTTTGCGAAAAAGCCCTAACTGCTATTTACTCTTTCTTCCAAGATTGATCTGCAGTGATTTCGTAACGAAGTCAGTGGGAAACATGAAAATATATGCAAAGTATATAGCAAAGCAAATAGCGAAAATATAGCAAAGCAAAGCAAATAGCAAAGTTTGCATATGGCAAAGTTATGCTGAAAACTTCTGTTATACAGAGCCACAGCGTTTTGATAAGTGCTTAGCTAACTGCTAGCTAAAAGAGTAACTGAAGCGTAGAATAATTATTTTTTCACGAAAGATGTTAAAAAACATGCCGAGTTCAAAACTAAGAGAGAAAATTTAGTTACCCAAAAATAGGCATTCAAAGTGTAAGGAGATGATGTACTCAGAAACAATTCAAGCATTGAGGCGTGCAACAGTTTCAGCTGCAATGCTCATCCACCCTATGGTTTTGACTAATCAAAGGCCAAACGCCTTTTTTCTTTTACTGATATAGCTGTAAAGCTGAGAAAAGGCGGTTGACCTTCGACCAACCAAAGAGGTGTTGGTTGACTAGCATTGCAGCTGTCAGTCTTCCACGCATTAATACGTAAATTGTTTCTTAATACGTCATCACCTTAAACTTTCAATGCTTGTTTTTATTTTTTGGTTAAACAATTAATAATTTCCACTGTCATTTTTAAATTCGGCATATTTTTTAACACCTTTAATGAAAAAAGTAATTCTACACTTCAGTTCCCCTTTAATTACAATGTATGTTTGAAGGCTTTTTTCCTGCGAAAACGCTAATAGATTACCTTTTACTTCAGTCTACATCAGAGGTCGGCAACCCCCGACACGCACGCGTGCCAATCATGGCACGCGACGTGGTTCTATACAGCACACGAAGTCGTGAAAATTTTCCCAAAACATTTTTTGTTTCTATTATTACGTCACTACAGTATTCACTGGCGTTTTATTCAGTTAGTAGCCTTAAAGTTAACCATGATGTCCACAGCCAAGAGGTCAAAATCAGGTGCGAGACAATTTCAAGAGTCGTGGAGAGCAGATGTTGGCTTAGTCTGTCGTATGACAGAGCAGTATGTAGGCTACACTTATACATGATGATTCTGAGAAGAATGAAGGTTTTAAAAAGGCAGTTTCTCGTTACGAAAACAAAGCAAGTCTCTTCAGTGGTGCTATGAGCTTCAAATCCATGAAGTACATCCATCAACCTACAATGCATTCTTCCAGATAACCTTTATTCTACCTAATACCGATTCGAGAAACAAGAAACGCGAATTAACCTTTATAGGTATTAGGTAGAATAAAGGTTATCTGGAAGAATGCATTGTAGGTTGATGGATGTACTTCATGGATTTGAAGCTCTTAGCACCACTGAAGAGACTTAATTTAATAGTCGAAACGTATCCCGTCTGGTGGAAAACAAAGCAGTATTTCAAAAAAGTCGTTTGAAGTACAAATCAAAGAACGGAAAATAGCTACAAAGTTGCAGAATGTATTGCCAAACGCGAGAAGTCTTTTACGCTGTTATATAACGCAATTTTTTATCGGCACGCAAACTTATATTTTGACATTAATTGATACGAATTGGCACACTGGAAATAAAACGTTGCGGATCCCTGGTCTACATAAAAAAGCCAGACAATGCGTTAGAAGAATTTATATTAGATAGCCTAAGCTTAACTTTTTTGATGTTTGCTTACTTAAAAGTACGTAATATTGGCGATATTGTCACGGTCAAATTCTCATTCAGCCTAGCTTCTTGTTTGGTGCAAGCGCTCAAGCACCCTTCTTCTGTCGTGCAGCCTCCAAGCACGAAAAGATTGTCCAGTTCAAAATTGGGATCTACAAGTAACCAAAATAAAAGTTGTCAGAAGTCAATCACAAAAAGTAACGAAGCACGCAAGATTATTGCATGGACATGACCCACATTTTTGAGAAACGCAACGCAGTGAGTTAGAACATCAGCACTGGGGATGTGCCGAGTCGGCCGAATATTAATGGATACTCGGCCGAGTATTAAAGCATTATCATTTTGACATTTTTTTTGCTCTGTATCCAAATTTAAGTCAAAATTAGGACTTCTACGAACGTGATGACCTTTTTTTTTTGCTCTTCACCTGATTTTGAGTTCATATCTTGACGTCTTAAATACTCGGACTCGGCCGAATAATGTCGTGAATATTCGTTACTCGGCGAGTCCGAGTTATTTTCCTTGAGGCACATCTCTAATCAGCTCCAAGGAGAGATGAAAGAGGAGATACGGCCTTTCTCCTTCGTAAGCGGCCCCCTATAGCCGACGTAGCAATGCATTCAAAACCATTGGATTTTTAAAGTTATTAAATCGGCATTTTGACGAAGCAAATTTGGCTATTTATCTTAAAACTCTGCTCTCATTTTACTTGTTTGTCTTTTTTTATTGGTATTTGGCCATTAAGCATAGCATTGAGAAATTCGCCTCTATGATAGTAAAATTAATAGGCTACTTGTATACAAAAATATAACACTAGTCGCTTCTTTTATGAGATGACCGAAAAGCAAATAACTTACAGAGGAATAACGAGGCTTTGCATAAAGTAGTCATATCGATTTTTAATATTTGTGTATAATTAATTTATGTGAAGTTTTGAAGAAATTTAGGCAAAAAGTAACGCGCTGCTCAAAAACGTTTTTGGTATTTTGTTTTTGCTTTTCTCGACTACCAAAATCGCATTCGAAACTAGATATGAGTATTTTGTGTTTCGAGACTGAATAGTCTATTCGGCGTTCTTGGTAGCATAATTTCAAGGGCGGAAGAGTCACCAGGGCCGGCGCGAAGATGGGCCAGGGGGGGCCTGGCCTCCCCAATCGACATGCTTGGCCCCCCCAATTAACAAGCTTTCTCTTTTGAAGACAGCGGCTTTTGCGCTTAATTTCAAGTTTTGTCCCCCCCCCCCTGATAAACGCTTGGCCCTCCTAAGTCGACTGCTCTGGCGCCGGCTTAGAGAGTCACGATCTCTACAAAAATGTAAACTTCCTTCTTGCTATTGGTTACATCCATGATAATATACTTCATTGTCTGCACTCTGCAGATCTTGGGGTTTAAATGCATTTTGGAGTGCATAGAAGTCAGTATATGGCAGTGAAGCTTACGCATAGTCTTTCCTTCAAAATAAACGTATAACGTGCTCGCCATTGCGCTTTATATTCCTACCTATGGGCGGAGCGCAAAGTAGGAGGGGACAGTAAAAACAGTAGTCCCCCTAGCAAAGAAAAAAGTTATCCTGGGGAGATGCCAAAATATCCCACCAGTGACACAGTAAGTACCGTAAAAAGTTAAATGTTTTTGATACGTGTAGCTTGTGGGTACAGACTGCGGCGATGTTTAACAGCATATCTTGTAGCCATTATGACTTCACTTAAAACATGTGCACGAATGGCTGTAAGAAACATCGGCCAGCTTCATCGCAAGATCGAAGAAATTGACAGCTTCAGCCATTACAGCCAAGACACTTTTTGTTGGCTGTTAAATACTATTGAAACACTTTACGTCAGGGTTTCTCAAACTTTTCTATGAATGTACCACTAAAACAGTCTCAAAAACTCATCGTACCACTTCAGCATAAAAATTGCACATGCTTACGAAAAAACCCTTAATTACAAAAGCACTTGCACGATGTATTATCAGGGCTTTGGAGCTGTAGCTAAGAGCCGGAACGAGGCTTTTTCAGGAGAGCTGGAGCTTTTTGCGAAATTCAAGTGGAGCTGGAGTCAGTTGTTTGTAAGTTAGCTCCAGCTTCGATTCATTTCCTGAGATGCTACAGCTATTAATGCATTTCACTTAAATTAAAACTTTGTGTTGAAGACTCTGCACTATTTTCGAAGTCATTGTTTTGAATTTAATAAGTTTTGTGATTATTTAGTAATTTAGTAAGCTCCGGAGCCGGAGCTGCTTTGTGATAGAAGAGAGGTCCGAAGCTGGAGCGGAGCAGTCCTGAATTTGTGTTTGCTCCGAAGGTCTAGTATTTATGACGTGTTTGCCTATTGAAAGAAGAAAGGCAATTTGTTTAATTATCATTTCCAATCAGTATTCAATGAGAAAAAAAGGTCACACGTCCTCAGAAGACCAATTTTACGCCCAAAATCAAGTGAAGATCAAAAAAAAAAAGGAAAGGACAGCACATCCAAGCGCGGGGCCCGAGGCAGCTGCCCAGCTTGCCCATTGGTTAATCCGGCCCTGCTGGCAACTCCTGAACGAGCTCGTATAGCGCATTGATCGCTTTCTCGTGATAGGAGAATAAATATGCAACTAGCCTAAATACTAAAAAAAAAAACATTAAGTTTCCCTCTTTATGCCTTTAAGTATTACATTATCAGCTCTCAGCAGGTTGTATAAGTCACAGGATTTTGCAGTTTGTCAAACCAAAGAGTCATCGGTAAAGCATAAATAGCAAAAGAAAAATACTGTGCTATTAGAAAAACAACTACACTGCAGCGCAGGGGTTCGAACTTGAGCTCGAAAAACAAAACCCCTGAACTCGAACTTGAACTCGTTCTCGAAAAAAAGTGATTAAGTTTTGAGATGACCTTAAACTTTAGACAAATTGCTTCAACTCAACCTGAATCCGATAAAAACTACTTGAACTCAGCGTAAACTCGGTAAAAATTATTGAACTCGAACTCGCAAAATTAAAAACGAAGAACTTGAACCAGGCAGCTTATACATTTTTTGTGAACTCGAACTGAAACTCGACTGAAAATGCTGGAAGGTTGGCAGCCTTTCTGCAGCAATAGACGTGGTGGATCCCTTAAGAAAAAAAGTTGATAATAGGAATGAAAAAGACTTCACTCCAGGTAGCGACGATAAGTGGTTAAGGCAAACAACATCCACAAAATAAAAGGATCAATTGACACTTACGTGGAGGATCAAATCCTAGCACATATGAAACATTAACCAGAAGACACCTATCGGCACTCGGATCTTGACATTGTTGGACTTGGAATGGAGAAGATTCCTGATCTATCTCATGTGGTTCGCCATGGACTGCAACTAAATAAGTTTCGTTTCCGACTTGACACTCAAGACATTCAACGACAAAGAAAGCAGCAAACAGCAGATACAGGAAAGTGTGCAGCAGTTTAAACAGTCGTATCATAGCTAACATTGTACTAAACTCAAAAATTATTTTATAATCGGAGTTATCTACAACGCTTCACTTATGAGTTTTTCGTGAACTGTAGTGGCTGATGCTTCGGCAATAGTCTTTATTTTTAAAAGTTATGACAGTTTAGCTTTAAATAATACGTGTGATCAGTGGGGGCTCGTACATATAGGAGCTGCAGAGCTGTAGCACCCCCTAACTTTTTTTTATGCTCTTAATTTTTTTTTTTTTACATTTTGAAGTTCTATCGCCAAATTTTTAAAATTTCTTATTTCTTTTCACGTTTTGATCATATATGAATATAAATTTTTAAATAGAACATCAGTTCTGTTTTGTCTGCAGCTAAGTTTGTTTCGTATGCAAATTAGCCAAGCGGTGAAACGACAAAGGCTATTGATGACGTTTTTGGTCAAAATCAAAATCAAATCAAATCTTCATTATACTCGCCGTAATACGCCGAGTATAATGAAGATTTGATTTTGAAAAACGCATATTCAGAGGAATCTGATCAGAGACGTAGCTGGAGGGGGGCAGGAGAGACAACGAGTCAATTTTCTTTTGCTATTTCTTTCGATCTGATTAGTTAACGAGCCAAAATAAATTAAGCTCAAGGCAAATCCTCGCCTCATAAAAAGTGATGAGGATACTTTTACCCAAAGCAAAATGACTATCATTGGATACTTTAAAACATACAACGGGAGTAAGTACACGATCGGTAATATGTAAAATCAATATGGCCTCCTTGAAATTTTCACATGGCTACGCCACTGATTTGTCATAAATCAATTTAAATAATAGTTATTATTTATCACACTTATCTTTACTAGACCTACTGTTTGTTATGCCATACTGTCTTTACCATTTTAGTATGAAATATACAACCATTTTTTAATGACTATTTTACTAATACTGAATTTGTTCAAAAATTCATGAGCTAAACATTGAGTTTCGTATTTTTGTAAATCATTTTTAATTTTTAGTCTTACCACCGCTAAGACTGATTACTGATTTTTTTCTCATTAATTGTCTCATCAAACAGACAATACTTTCGCTTTTTTTTCCTGAACGGGTCCTAGTGTTAATGAGGTAAAACGATACAAGATACTCGAATCAAAGAAGTGAGAAGTCAAAACAGCGGGGGGCATTATCGAAACGGATTTCTGATGGCGAGATGCAGCTTTGGTTGTGAAACAGCAACTGTCAATCAGGATTAGTGTCTGGCGATGAAAACGATGCAAATGGTGTGAATGAATTAATGGAACATCGCTTACGATCTCACGCTATCACGCTTCGCTTTACGTTTTCATTTGTTAGTTTCATGGTATTAATTTCAAGCAGAGCGAGTTTAGATTTAAGTTGCGATTTTACTATTAGATTGCTGCATAACACACAGTCTTCAAAATCAAAAAATTTTTTGCAGCAGCGGCAGCGGTAAGTCAATTATCTTCACAGAAGCGCTGCTGCGCTGGTCGTTACTCCACCTCAAAAAAAGCGGCGCTGCCGCTTTTCGCTGATGACAGAAAAAATCAGCGGCGCTTCCGCTACCGCTGCTAGACAGCGCCGCTGTGCCCACCTCTGGTTGATGGTTGCAGAAACATGTAGTGGTAACTGATCAAGGATGCTATGGTTAGCTCGAGCAAGTGTAGGTTTGGCAGGTTTTTTGGGGAAGATTTTAGTTGCATTAAAAAAACTTTTCTTCTACAATTTTCCCTGATTTTATGTATATGCATACCGGTACCTGGTTTATGTTTATTATATATATTTGGGAATCCATGCCAGGTCTCTAAAATGTTTCAAAAAAAATTGAATTTTTGGTTAATAGCCCTCAATCTACCCACATGTATGTAGTGTGCATTGTAATTTAAAAACAAGTGAGAAAATTTGTATTGTTTTTACCAAATCTACTGCTACTGTTCTGTGTTTTGTTTTGCTTATTGCAGCCTTACTTGAACATCAGTATTAAGGTATTACTAGCTTGGTAACTCTTTCTATGGTTTTAGTGTGAAATCATTCCTGTAAATTGTTATGTATCAGAGTTTCTGTAATAGGCGTTGGGATTACCACAGTTGAGCAGGCTTGTCTAAATTTGTCGCTTGCAGCACCTCTTGTTTTTTTGCCCACGAGCCGCCACTGCATGTGATCTCTAGGGCTAAGCTACTATAACAAGATACAGATGTAACGTTAAGACGTCTTATAAGCTTACATCTACAAAGACGCAGATCTATCAGCAATTTCAACTAGCTTGCATGTTATTGGAAAACCTGCCTACTTTTCGAACTCAAATTACCATGAAAAAATATATCCCATGCTTAACCAACGAACTACGGTATTTTGCATAATTATTATTAGACCAATAAGTCATTAAAAATATTTTTTGCCATACTGCCAATGAAATCAGTATGTAATTGGCCTAATATGTGAACCCTGCAATTAGGCTACCAGACTGATGTTTATCTAATTCTTGCCTGATGGTAGGGTATGCTAACTTCGTTTAATTAGTAAACTTTCGCAGCTGAGATCACTTTCGCTGAACTTTACTGATTATTACAGCACTTAGCCATCAATTATATCATGCGATTTCGTTTTTTCTCGCATTTTTCTAATCACTTTTTCTTTTTTTTCTACTTTTTCATCTGCAAAATTTAGTTTTTGACTCTGCGTGCTATTTTAGCTTGCATTTTTATCACATGTACAGTCAGCTGCCCAATGACAATTTCGCTGCTCTTTTAGTTTTGTGTTGTTTACCTGTCTCTCACATGGCTTACTGCGCACAGATGACTAGTCCTTTGTGACGGGTTCGATTCACGACTGGACCAGATCGCATTTGAAGTATGAGATGGGCGGCAGCTAACTCGAAGTACGGAGCGATACCTTGGATAATAAAAATGTGACTTTTTGCGCTATTTAAAGAAGTATTATAACGGCCTATGCATCTGAATTAACCCGAAAAAAACTTTAATTCAAATATAGCATAATCTCTGTCAGCTAATTTCTCCACGTTCGTTTATGCTTTTTAAACAGTCGCCTGCTAATAACCGCAGTTTTTGGTTGCCTCTGCATTTTCAATCTTATTGATGTAGTAGTGAAAAGTTTTTGGACGTAACAAGGTTATGAAATGACTTATAAAATAAATAATTGAAGTTATTTTCAAATTAAATTGAACCGAAAATTCAACAGTGATTGAGAGAGACCGCGAATTGCTCCAGCCGCGAATTGATTATTTTTTCCATTTGTTTACATTTCGAAAAGCTGCAAACGACAATTCTTTTTGACTGCGCCTTGTAACGATTTGTGACATACGCAATGCTGAACGTTTTGCCCTCTTTCCATTGTAAGTTGAATTGCTTACGAGAAAATCCAAACAAGTACCCGGCCGTTAGCTCACTTGCTAAACGCGCAGGCTATTGGTACGGGAGGTCTGGGATTCGATTCCCGGACCAGTCCAATCGGCACAGTGTCGCTAATGGCTCGCCACCGCTGCGACGTTTCTTCGTAGCTGTGTAGCCCAGACGCTAAGCCGCGGATGGGCCCCGCGAATCGTAAAACGCTTCGGCGTGCGCGAGAATAATGAAGATTTGATTCGAAAATCCAAACAAAAACATGATTTGTGAGCTGAAGCATTTGCTTTAAAACTAGAAGACTCAGTGTAATTTTCGTGAAGGAAGGCATTACAGTTAGATGGCATAATGCTCGCCAACACTCTCAACTTTTCTGTAAGTGCAGGAATTTCAGAGAACGTATCGATAAATTAACGATCGAATCTAACTCAAACCGACCGGTTTAACTCGGTTGTTAAGCCCAATGCTATCGGTGCGGAAGGTCTGGGGATTCGATTACCGGGTCGGTCAAATCAGACACAGTGTCGCTAGCGGTTCGCTAGTCGCTACCGCTGCGATGTTTTTTCGGAGCTGTTTTGCCCACGTAAAACTGCGCAGATTGGCCCCGCCACTCGTAGCACGTTTCGGCGTAAAACCGCGAGTAGGCTATGGTGAAGATTTGATTTGATCCAACTCACAAGAATTTAGGCTAAGTAGTTGCGAGTTAGATTTAAGCGTACACCCGATACAAACTTAGGTTAAAATTCATTGCAGACTGCGTGATGACAATAGTAAACTCGATCTCTTCGGTCTACAGATAGATTGAATAAGCCTTTTTTGGTATTAGTAAGAGCATTTTGTAAGTGCATGTATATACTTTCTTGACGATATAATTATTATTGAGGTATTGCAAGTGATTTGCAGAAGGCATCTTCAAAAGTTGGTGTTTAAATGTAGCTATGTTAGCCCAAAATTGAATAAGAGAGAGTGAATGAATTGATACAACCATACGGATTGAGAATCTTTTTGACAAACGATGAAACATATTCAGCAGACACAGAATATCAATCACCAATTGAAATTACACGGAAATTCAATCATCAATATTGCTGCCAGGCGTGTACCAGTTAGCTCTCTGTTTGGCGTAGCGGTCAAAACACGTTTATTGAGCAGACATGGATCTAAACCTATTGTGAAGAAACTTTTCATCAGAAACTCAGCACTTCAGGTTTGTTAATTGATCTCGGCGTTTCGTTTCACGCTAACAAAAAAACAATGAATTCATGTTCAGCTGAGCATTCATTTTTTGGTAACGGACTTGCTAATACTTGTCCCATAAATTGAATACAGTCTGCGGGCCGATCAAATTTCCTTCACGGGTCGGGCCTGGCTTGCGGACCGTATGTTTCCCAAGCCTTTTAAACGGATCTTCGTTAAAACGATTTTGGTCTTAAGTTCTTAACTTTGATTGCTACATCTAATAAGTTTGTTTTCAAAAGTAGGCTATACTTTCGCCTCGCATGTTCCCTGAAGTTGAATGCATATACCCAACTACAAATAGCAACAGAACAAATTGATCGAACAATACATCATGCAATCGTCAGCTGTTTTATTTATTTTCGGTTCGGAGTGAACAAGGTTTCTTCAATCTCCACTGACGGAGGCTGCATGGCTTTACTTGACGTAGGATCCAAAGTGATGCAAAAAATAAATGCGGTTTTGCCATTATAGGATCCACCGGTATTAGTGTAAATGCTTTCCAAATTTGCTTCAGTTCCATCATTAAAATAATATGGTAAGTTATCAGGAAACTTGTAAGCTAACTGACAAAGCGTAAATAACTAAAAAAGCAATGTCCTTCCTGGCCTACTGGACGGGAAGTCATGACGACTTCCCCTTGTTGGGTCGGAGGCTTTATCAGCTCTCAATCACCAACAGTGCAAAGCCCTCCAGCCAAATGTACCGATGAGCGAGACAGCGCTGTTTCGGGCTATCAGCCGTCAGGTAAGATATATTTATCTTCCAGAACGAGTGCTTGCCAGGATCACTCATCCCTTCATATAAATATATCGTAAAGAATTTAACCTTTGAGGTACGTATCCACTCGTGTGTTTACCTCACCGCGCTAGTCAAATCCTTTACGTGGCCAGGGTGAAGATCAATAACTAAAAAGCAATATGACTAAAATAGCCTCCGACCCAACGAGAAGAAGTCGTCATGACTTCCCGTCCAGTAAGCCAGGAAGGACATTGCTTTTTTAGTTATTGATCTTCACCCTGGCCACGTAAAGGATTTGACTAGCGCGGTGACGTAAACACACGAGTGGATACGTACCACAAAGGTTAAATTCTGTAAGATATATTTATGCGAAGGGATGAGTGATCCTGGCATGATTACTCGTTCTGGAAGATAAAGGTATCTTACATGAGGATGGCTGATGAGGGCTGATAGCCCGAAACAGCGCGGTCTCGCTCCACGGTTACAAAGCGTGGTGACGCTTGTCGGCAAAACCAAGGTTGCAAAAATCGATTATAATCGATATTTGTTTGCAATATTCTTTACTTTTTGTTCATCGAATAAATTGTAGCCTTAACTTTTTTGAATGAGCATCGAGTATGGCCTTGTCTTTACTTTTTTTTTTTCGACTTACAGGTTATTCGAAATTCCATTATTCGATTCTTTTCGTCCAGGTTACTTTATCTCACTTTAGTAAATTTAAAATAATTGTCGGTATGTCATTACCTTTTTTGTTGATAGGCCTAAATATTTGTGCCGAAAACCCCAACTCGAAATAAAATAACAGAGCTGCAATACCAAAGTTGGTTCGCATCTATGGTCGCATGCAATGTCCGTCGTTGGTCAGTTACAGCATGAACATGAGCACATCACAGAAAATGCTTGGCGCATACCGCTAAATTCTCAGTGCACAGGGGCGGATCGGGGGGTAGAAATGTGGGGAATATCATGCTTCCCCCCAACAGTGATGTTTAGCAATGCTTTTGATGAATACACATTTTTCCATAATATCGAGCCTTTTCATTTGCAGTAAGCGAGGGTGGAAACCTAAACTTGAAAACCCGGTTTTGAAGGAAATTTTGGAAACCCAAACTGAAACTGACACCTACTCAGCCAAATTTTTGACAACCTAAACTTAAACCGAAACCGATTTTTCTTGAAACGTCAAAACCGAAACTGAAACTAAAACCTGTTCAGAATTTTCTAAGGTTTTGGGTTTTAAAAATCGTCATCATCATGATTACCAGAACAGTTCCTTCAATGCTGAGCGTTAAATAAAGAAGCTGTGGATACTATTTTTTGAGTCTTTGGTTTTACCTGACTCGGGATTATACCCAAGTCGACAGCTTCTGAAGCAATTGCTCTCCTCACTCGGCCATCTGACTTGCTACTTATCGCAATACAACAAAAACGCTAAAAAGTAGAGCACTAAAAAAATCCGTATTTAAAATAAAATAGTTTTTTTGGATGAAACTTGAATCGAAACTGAAACCCAGAAATCGAAGCTGTGCGTAAGCAAAACTGAAACCGAAACTGAGACCTATTTTTCAACAGCCGTGAAACCAAACCAAAACTGAAACCTGACATCTGAGTTTCAACACACCGAAACTGAAACTGACACCCTAACGCCAAGTAGCCAGGTTTCCACCCTTGGCAGTAAGTCTACGTCTGAAGCACGTATAAATTGAAAATGTTCCAACAAAATGCATCATGTTTGGTGATGCACATCAGAATTAGGGGTAAAAATTGAAACACATTTTGCCTGAAATTGTTAAAAAAGGTGCTAAAATGGCCATTGCAATATGTAAATTTTCAAAAATTTTGCGGGGAGCATGCTCCCGGACTCCCTAGAGCCGTTTTGATTCCTTAATTTGATTCTACTGTACTGTAATTATCTCTGCCATAAAGAAGTACATTTTAAAAAGTGTCAAAATTGAATTTCCTGTCCCTGAAAAAGTTTCTGAATACACCTCTGACCTGAATACATCTTCAAAGTGCTTATTCACCACCTTTTCCAGGTGTAACGGCTTCGCATTCAGTCAAGAAAAGAATACGAGATTTTTATTATGCTAGCAGTGTTACGCAGAAGCGCGCAACGAGTGGTGAGGCCTGTCTTTGCGCCTGTCTAACGCAGAAACGTCAGAGTGGGGACAAACTGTTGGCAATGGTGTTTGATTTGACCAGCCCAAGAATCGAACCCAAGACCTCCCGCGCCAATAGCGATGTGTTTTAGTCGTAGTCATATAGGTAACATTCAACTTAATTCAAAACTGCATTCCCCCACCAAAATTTTTTGGATCTCCTTCTTTCAGTGTAATGTCGAACATCAATCACACCATTCTTTACTTTTTTAAGCTACCATCGAAATCGGTTGTTTCTTTAGTTTTGGTGAATTATCGAATATCGATTATTTCTTTACTTTTTTGAGTATCGATTTGCAATTCTGCTTCTAAGCGAGCTCGTTACAGCGCTTTGATCAATTTCTCGTGATATGAGGCTAATTATGCAACTTAATACAATACATGACCATCAGTAGGAGTAAGAAAAACAGAGTCCAGGTTGACATGACCTGAGAGGAAGTGAACGGGTTTACGTGATCATGAGTGGGAGTGAAGAAAAGTAGAACTGATATAACTTAGGTTAAAAAAAGTGAAACAGAGTTAAAAGAGGAAAGCCAAGTAGACAGTAGCGGAGCGCTGAGGTGTTGTTTACGGTTTATTACACGATGCTTTTTTGCTTACTTTTTAAATATATCTTTGTCTATAATTGAGAGCCTTTCCTCGTTATTATTTTCCTGAGATTCATTTTGATATAACGGACTTCAGTTTTAGTTTCAATGAGATTAGTTTGACGGAGTAAAAAAGAATGTTCATTGGCTGGTGCCGAAAAGGAAATTCGTTAAAACCGTGAGCGAATATACGAAACAACATCGAAAATTTAGCAAATCATCGTCGACGCCTAAAATTTTGGTCATAAAGACGGTAGAAAGCACATTGCTATATTAACTAAAAATAAAGCGGTTTTAAGAATTTTTATTTTTATAAACATGCAAGCGGTTGCTTTCTAAGCAGGTTAGAATCAAAGCAGTATTTAAAGTTTATCTGCAAAAACAAGATATGTGAACGTTTCGCTGCTTGCGCTTATTTAGGTTGTTAGTAAGCGAAAACCACGAATGAAATGAACCAATAAAACTTTTCATCATAGTATTATCGAGATTTACTCACAAACACAATGCATTTTTGTTATAATCATTGGAAAACATTCTTATAAATGATTATCAGTGTATCACAGAACTTGTCCTATTTTCGCGACTAGTTAGAACAATTTGCTACAAAACTAGTTAACCTTACCAGAAATTGCTCGTCATCAGGTAGGCTACCAGTGCTGATCATAATAAGCGGTAGCCATCGGCTCGTGTTGCATGCCGTTGGGAATCAGTGCTATTTCTTGCGTAGAGGAAAATGAATTTCTGTGCGGAAAAATTCAACTTGACTAAATTGAGAGAATGAGTCTTGTTTGCGATTGAAGTTTCTAATTCTACTTTATTTTGGATCTTCCTTTTCAGTTGAAAGTAGGTCGGGTTAAGTTTTGGAGTTTGGATATTCATTTCATCAACGATGGCCACATTCTATGCAGCCTTTCCAATTATGATAGGCCTAACGGCTACATTTGGTAAGTCCTATCAAAAAAGCTTCAAATTATGATTAAATTTTGATGCAGATCATAATAAATACATTCACGAGGTTTCAGCAAACCAATGTAGTCCATTGGTTATTATTTTAAAAAGTGGTCCATAACTCTTATCAGGAATTCGCATAGTCACTGTACCTAGCTAAGACAAGTCTTGAGCAAAATCCTCTACCAAGCTGTGTTTCCATCCATCGCAATGAATTGTACGTGACGTACCCTGGCCAAACAGTAACATGCAGATACTGCCAAAAAGCTGGGCAGTGGGCATATGCAAAGCAATTACGAGAAAAAAAATTTACTTTTCAAAAATTTAAGTTCAGGTTCGGTTCGGGTTCAGTTGCACCAAAATTTAAAGGTTTGGGTTTGGTTCGGGTTCATCGAAACCAAATTTTTAAGGTTCAGGTTCACTAAATCCAAATTTTAAAGGTTCAGGTTCGGTTCGGGTTCACCGAAGAAAAGCGGTTTTTACCGGTTCAGGTTCGAGTTCACTTCAAAATCTTTAATTTGGCCAAAAACTAAATTAGGGTCTTATATCACTAAAATGACGAAATATAAATTGCATGCTCAAATCGATTAAGGTTAAATAAAAATGTAAAAATTCATTAAATTTTGAAAAGCAGAAAGAATGTTGCTAAGGTTAGGTCAGTGCTTTATCGTTCTAATAATGTTGGTCGTCAGTACCAACGAAACGTCAACAAATAAAAAACCTGACTACGTTTAGTTGAGGTTATTGTAAAGTTACCGGAAGAACGAAAAAAAAAATCCAAGTAAGCAGAAAGAATGTTACGCATTGCAGCACATGTCTAGAGATTTTTATTAATATGTTTTAAGAATCAGCTCAGGTTCAAACATTGTTACTAAACAATTTCTGTTCAGGTTTATGTCCACAAAATATTATAGCTTTGGTTCCGGTTCACTTGCATAAAAATTTGAAGGTTCGGTTTAGGTTCACAGATTTGAAATATCGAAGGTTCGGTTCAGGTTCACAGATTTGAAATATTAAAGGTTCGGGTTCGGTTCAGGTTCAATGATCTCAAATTTAAACGGTTCAGGTTCGGTTCGTGTTCACCGAAAAAAAGCGGTTTTTACCGGTTCGCGGTTCAGGTTCGGATTGGGTTCGACTCCCTGGTTTTAACAAGGTTTAGTAGTCTGTTTAACTAGGTCCCTTCCAAACCCTCTAAAATAATGCTGCAAGCAAACCCTACTCTATAACATTTCGCTACCTATGCGAAGAAAAAACGTTTTTAAGGCTTATTTTTGCGCTTTTCACTTGAGGATGAGGGGCCCTTGGCAGGAGCGGATCCAGAAAATTTTAATGGGGGGGGGGGGGGGGGGTGGGGACGTTTAGACCCGGAAGCGGGCGTAAATAAGTTCTTTCAAAATGCTTCATGTCAGGGACGTATTCAGAAGTTTTTTCAGGGAGAAGGCATCAAATTTCGTCCCTTTTTCAAGCGCAATTTTTTCCCGACAAAGTTATTTTAAGCAACTTAAGTAACAAAAACGACTCTAGGAGGGTCCGGGGGCAAGCTTCCCGAAAAATTTTAGAAAATTTGCATACTGTAATGGTCATTTTAGCGCTTTTCGAACAATTTTCAGGCAAGTTTGTTCATATTTTTGGTCCCTAACTTTGAGAGCTTCATCAAATATGATGCATTTTGTAAGCACAGTTTCAATTATGCGTGCTTAAGACGACTAAGGTTTATTGTTATGAACTGGGATGCAAATCTATGTTGAGCATTGGGGGAGATGATTTAGCAAAATCGACCATTTTTCGATATTAAGGGGCATGATTTAGCAACATTGACACGTCTGCAGATGTCCAATTTTTTGCCCACAATGAAGTGAAGACCAAAAAAAATGGTCATAGCGTTCTCAGATGCCCAATTTTTTGCCCAAAATGAAGTGAAGACCAAAAAAAGGTCATCACCTTCGCTGATGCATAGTTTTGGGATATGAAAATATTGGGGGATACATCCCTCAATGGCTTTGCACCCATGGTTATGAAGAGGTTCGAAATTATAGAAAAACTTTATTTATCCAAAGCATTGTTGGTGAGGGGGTGCATCCCCTGGATCCGCCCCTGGCCCTTGATATGCTACTAAACGTTTGTTTGCTAGTTTTGCGACTGCTATTTTTCGAAAAATTTGCTGGAGCCCCCGTGGCCAAATGCATAAATATGGTATGGGGGCCCCACATCGCGCGAGTTAAGACAAAAAATATGTTGAATCTTTGAATAGGCTTATTTAAGGCACCTTTATCATACGTGGATTAAATTGTACCTCGTCCTGACTATTTACCGGGCCCCCTTTTTGTGCGTCCCCCCGGATGGGGGTTCGGGGGGCGCTAGTTTCGGCACTGCTCTTCAATAAAAATTTAAAAGTTGTTTTCGGATCTGAATACCGGTACTTAACTTCTTCAGGTAGAATTTTCCTGACTGAAATTCAAATAGAGGAGAAAAAATTTGCACTTGCTTTAATTTATGCTCTTACCAAAGATGATCCAAAATTTTGATGATTTCTTTTCAACCCTATCAAATTTTTCCAAACATGGCGTGATTTTAGCTGGGAATTGGAATGTAGTTCTCAATGACCGGCTAGACAAAAATGAGAGACCAATGCATGCTAACACAGCATCAAAATTAAGCTTAAAATCATACTTTCAATGAATTTGAATTGATTGACATACTACGTGAATTAAACCTTACACCAAAAACTCACACTCGAGCCCAATTTCAACCGTATACTGCAACTACATTGAATTTTTTTTTTTTTTTTTTATTGGAAGTTATTTGCGTCTTTTCATAAAAAAGGCTAATGTTGACGCTAGCGTCAAATCAGATCATAAAATTGTCACAATAACCTTAAATTTTGAATCTAAAGAATGGGGTAGAGTAGTGTTTCCTCCCGGGAAGTCGGATCCCGGGAATTTCCCGTGAATTTTTTTGAAAATTTTTCGTTTCTCGGGAAGTTGAAAATCCGGGAAAAAGGGTAACCCTAGGGTAGGGGATAAGGGAAACCCTAGGGTATAGGGGATAGCCTACTGGAAGCTGAACAGTGACATTTTTTTACATGATGACCATATCAAAACTACCAAAAAAGTAATTTTTTACTAACTAATCCTGATGGTCATGTGTCACCGCATATTTTATGGAATACCTAAAATGTGGTATTACGTACAGTAGATGTGAAACAATTAAATATTGCTCTTTGAAAAAAAGAAACTTCATCAAGTAATAGAATCACTGGAAAGAAAATTGGCTTTAATGGAATCGCGTTTAATTAATTGTGACCCAATTAACAAAAACGCAGTATTAACTAGCATAAACATTACTTAAAATGATCATGACAAGTTACTGAAGTTAGTCGAAAATAATGCTAAAGGGGCTGCCGTTGTTAGAAGTAGGACACGATGGATGGAGTAGCCTATACGGTGAAAAGAATACCAAATATTTTCTGAGTCTAGAAAAACGAAATAGAGAAAATAATCTATTTAAGAGTATTAAAAATGCTCAAGGTGCTTTACTTACTAAGCAAGCCAGTGTATTGAAAGAACTTAGTTTTTACTACGAGTCACTGTGTCGCGATAATAATAAACAATACAGCGAAAATCAAACTTACGATCTCATCAAATTGGTGTCTCTTCCCACTTTAGACGAAACTCATAAAGCACAATGTGAAACCCCCACAAAACATGAATGTTTGACAGCTACTGTATTTCTCAACTTGCAAATACTGTAACAGATCACCGGGACCTGAGATGATTTTGCCATAGAGTTTTATAAAGATTTTTGGGACAACATTAAACATACTTTCATGAAATGTTTAGTACCTTACTCCATTAGCGTAAATCAGCTGTGTAAATATCATTATCAAGGAATAATAACACTGTTGCCAAATCCCGGAAAAAACATCTTACTTACATCCAATTACGGGCTTATTACCTTGTTTTATTGCGATTATAAGATAATTTCTAAAGTTATTAAAACAGAATAAGTCCCATCTTGCCTGCTCTGGCCAATAATGATCAAACTGGTTTTATTAAAGGTCGTCATATTGAAGATAATATTCGATTAATGTGCAATATCATTGATTATGCAAACTTCAAAAATATACCTGGAGATGTTTTATTAATTGATTTACAAAAAGAATTTGGCCGTTTATTTTTGCCATGCTCAGAAACTTAGGTTTTGGAGATTTTTTATTGACTAAATCTGGATAATCTAAAGATCCTAATTGCTGCATTATTAGCTATAACTTCTTGAGTTCTTATTTTGATATCAAAAGAGGAGTAAAACAATGTGATTACTAGAGCAAGTTTTTGTTTCACTAAAAAAATAAAAAAGTTGCGTTTATTTTTAACAAAAGTTGCAATTACAGTATTTTTCACGAAAGTTGTAAAGTTTTGTGAAAGAATATAACGAGCGGTGAAATTAGTTGTCAAAGTTGGTGTCTATAATTGACATGAACACGATTTATTTGTATACCCTGCTGAATGTTTCCAAACATCGTCCTGAGCAAAGTGACGGTCTTTAGCTAACAGCTGCTACTTTGCCCAGCATGCTGAAGCTCATAATCACAGAACACAGCGAGACTATTGTTATAGAATAAATGACGATGGAAGACCTCATTCGTTACGCATTCTGCGACAATTACTGCTTGCACTAAAACAAAATGGACGTAACGTAGACTTACTTACACCTGGGAAATTATTAGTAAAATTACACTTGGCTGTTCGGTGTTCATACTTTTTTGGGAGATTTTTTTTAAATATTTCGAAATGTTGCAACAAAAAGTTGCCTTTAAAAACCAAAAAAGTTGCAAAATAAAATTTAAGTAAACAGCTCCATACATGCTGTAATTAAGTTTTTTGTTACGTAGGAAGCTTCCCGAAGCTGTAAAAAAAATTGCAGAAACTTGCCCAAGTGATCACTTATCTCCATCTGTTTTCGTTTTGAGAATAGAATAGCCTACATGGCGCTTTTGCTTCGTCAGAGTAGTTTGTACAAAGGTTGATAATCGAGAAACATTGTTTTAAGGTATCTTTGTTTGTTGATGACACTGTAATTTATTTAAAGAGTAACCCCTCTCAATTTAAACACGTATGGAATGGAGGGACCAATGCCCAATGGAACATCGAAATATTTTGCGAACTACAAACGGATTTTTAAAGCTTTTTGTATTTGAAACCACCTTTTGGATTTGGAGGCCAAAATCAACACTAAAATTTTGAAAACGCAAAAGTTTTAAGGGATTTTTTAGGGTTTTGTTGTTTTTGTGGTCGGAACTGGACTTTTTAAGGCCAGTTTTGAGAAATGCTTTTGACAGCTTAAGCCTTAAGATAATCGAGAATCATTAGCTGTTGGTCACAAACGAGGTCACCAATATAGGCCTAACTAACATTTAGGCAAAAATATGGCTCACTGAGGTTTAACATTCACAGGCTAACAACAGTGGCGCAAACAGGATTTTCTTATGGAGGGGGGCTAATATATTTTTGTGATTGCGATTAGTTCATTATAGCTCGTAATTTTCTGGTATTATGTCTGACTTGCTCGCGAGATGACGCAGGTCTTGTCTATTTCAACAAGGAAAAACCACGGCTAGTTTTTTTGATCAAATCAATTTCTTTTGAATGAAACAGATCAAAGATTAGCGTTCTGTCCGAAACTAGTTCCATGAAAACGAAAATATATTTTATAAACTATCCCAAAGCGGCACACAATTAGTCTTTTAACGTTTATTCAACCTTGCCATCTATCTCAACGAAGAAAAAATTATGCAAATTACTTGAAAAAATTTATGCGACATTGTTTAACATGCGAAGTTTCAATTAGGAGGTGGGTCTTGGACTTGGTACTGTAGCAATCTTAGACTCTGTGCTTGTTGTCAACTTTACCAAAGCAAATTTAAACAATAAAATGAGATCTTCCACTGGCACTTGTGGCATAATATTCATATATCTTTATCAGCTGATGATTTTCGGTGAATCGGTCGCAAAGCTAGACCGGTTAACCGTTGATCTGACCGGTTAACAATTTTAACTTACAAATGATTTTAATTTACAAATACCGGCATTAGCCAAGAGAACTGCATTTTTGCTGTTTTAACCTTGCTCGTAACCGCAATTAACGATATTCTCGGACATAGAAATTAATTATTTGTTAAAAATGCCTCAGTAAAACTTTACTTTATATTGTCTGTCACGAACGGATCGATAAAATAAATTGCTAAAATAGGATGAGTAGTAACAATTGCCTCAAATCAGCAAGGACATATAACCACAAAAGGAAGTCACTGGAATAGGCGTCCAGCATTTTGTGATTTTAGTAAATTGATTTAAATTTGATGCGAAATTGTTTTTAAATTAAACACGAAAACAGTGGAACATATAAAGGCTGGGTGGTGTCAAGACTGACTTCACAACAAAATAATACAATACAAGATGAAGTAAATGGCTGTTTTTGGCTGCCAAACTTGCAGCTCCAAACAGTTGCTGGAGGTTGTTGCTGGAAGAATCAAAATTGGCTAATTCGTAATAAGCATTTGCTTTCAAGTTCAGCGATGGTAAATCGAACAAGCGAATCAAACTGCTGTTTAATGCATGGGGCACTCATTGTTATTTGCACTTTCTTCAGCTATTTGTTTCCGATTTGCAAGAACTTTTATCACTCCTACATTTCTTACATTTCCATTATCATCCCCTAACATTATCACGTAATCAGTAAACCTATGGATTCAGTAACTTTTTCAAGTTAGTTCAGATGATTAGGAATTTTTCAAAGAAACGTGTTGAAGAAATTACGACACTTTGAATATGGTGCAACGGAATGGTTATTTTGCACACCAAGAATATGCTTTGATTGCGATGTTAGGGGATGATAATGAAAATGTAAGAAATGTAGGTGTGGCGAAAATACTAGCACGTCGGAAACAAGTGGCTAAAAAAAGTGCAAATAACGATGAGTGCCCCCATGCACTGAGCAGCAGTTTGATTCGCTTGTTTGATTTACTATCGCTGAACTTGGAAGCAAATGCTTACTACGAATTAGCCCATTTTGATTCTTACCAGCAAAAGCCTCCAGCAATTGCAAGCCTTACAGATACAGAAATAGATGAATGTCTGGAGTAACCTCTGGCATTGCATTACCCATATGTCATAGCCCAGGGGTGGCAAACCTATGGCACGCGGGCCAGATGTGGCACCCCGCAGATTTTTTTCTGGCGCGCCACTTAATACTTTAATCTTGATTTCGTTTAACTCAGGGGTCTTAAACCTTTTCTACACAATCACCCCTTTTCTGAAAGTGTGGGTCCAAATTGCCCCCACAAAGCCTTCACGTTCATAAAGCTACTATTTTTCCCACTGAAAACAATTGAAGACCAAAAAAAAAAAATTTTTAGCGTTCGCTGAACCAAATTCGTTTAATGTAATGGCACGGCTTTTACCTGCTAAACTTTATTTTTAATATTTTGGCACATTCGCCAAAAAAGGTTCGCCACCCCTGTCATAGCCAATCTGTGGAGCGGCACATCAAACTGGTTGCGGAAGCATCTGCACAAGTAGTTGAAAGATTTGATCGACAAGATGAGTCAGTCACTCGACAAAAAAATTAAATCCCGCAAACCTACGAAAACATTTAATATCAAAAAACAGTTCAAAGAAAGTGTTTTGGTAAACCGTGTGACCTCTTCTGTAAACCGGATGGGTTAAAATTGATCTCAAAGCAATTGTTTTTGCTCTAAGGCATTTACTTTACCACATAGGTGCACCACCGCACGAAACTTCTCGAATTTGTCACAATTATGCCTGCGAGGTTGACAGCATTTTTTGGTTGCCAAAAACAGCCATTTATTTCATTTTGCATGGTATTATTTTGTTGTGAAGTCAGTCTCGACACCACCCAGCCTTTAATATGTTCCACTGTTTTCGTGCTTAATTTAAAAACAATTTCGCATCAAATTTAAATCAATTTACTAAAATCACAAAATGCTGGACGCCTATTCCAGTGACTTCCTTTTGTGGTTATCTGTCCTTGCTGATTTGAGGCAATTGTTACTACTCATCCTATTTTAGCAACAGTCGAAGTCACCACCCGTCCATTTATTGATACCTCAAATCACAAACAGTGTTAGTTATATACGAGAGGAATTAATTTCACTCATGAAAATTAAACGACAGTGCTTCTTGCACGATTACTCATAAGTAGGGCGATTGTTTTGCGACCTAAAAAACTTGAAAACGTGACTTTATTTTTGCAAAAAGTAACCAAAAAGTGACTGTATTTAAAGAATAGCACAAAATGAAAAATATTAGCAGTCTATGCTAAAAAGCAATGAAATACTGTAGTCTCAATTAGTGCTCAAATTATAGTCCACGCACATATTGTGCTTAACATTCTTTGGTAAAAAGTTTCTGTCTTCAACAAGTAGCTTGTTCAGCATGACAAAACTGCGTTCTGCAGTAGCCTTTGTTGGTTGGCATCTTTGACGCAAACCATGTAGCCTACAGCCGGAGCAACTTCTTGACAACTCGTTTTACTAATATCCATCATATCATTTTTTCAAACAACTCAAGCAATGCAATTACAGTTGCTCCATATATCAATGGCGCACCCAAGATTTGGCAAAACAATTGGCCGAAACCGGTGGGCTGCCGATGTCTAAGAGGCTTAATTGGTGTTCCGCTCCTACCAGCCGACGGAATATTTACGATTCTCGCGTAAAAACACTCATTTTAGTACACTTTGTACTGATGCGAATTACCACAAATATGTTTTCTAACTCAAAAAAAAAAAAAAAAGTTTAGAATTATAAGCTCACTTAATTCTGATAATTTTGGTCTAAACCTGCCTGCAACAACTTTTTTTTTCTTCGATCGTCTTTGAAAACGACCATTCTAACCATACTCATCTACGATGTTCATTTTCACCCTTCGGTTTTAAAATAAACAAAAGTTGGTATAGGAGACCAGGCCTGTAGCCAGAAATTTTTTTCAGGGGGGGCCCGTTGGGGCCCACATTTTTATTACATATATGACGTCAAACACCAACCTTTGACGTCAAACACCAACACCAACCTACCTAGCGGTTTTTGCGGTGTTCTTTTCCAGACACATTTGTATGAGGATGTATTCGTATTATAAAGCTGATCTTTAGGTCTATGTTTTCGCCGTTTTTTTCTTGTGCCTTACCGTTTATCTTGATTTTATTAAGATAAATACACTGCTACTACTAATACCGTTATACAATTGCACAAGTAATTAGCCTACGCTGGCTCTATATTCCTTCTACGCAAGACTTTTATTACATCTACAGCAGCTATGACTAAATTTTATCTTCTTCCATTGTACAAAGAATTTTGTGATTTCAAAAACATGATTCCTTTTAAAGCTACGAGTCCAAGCATAATCGAGGGCTCAAATGCTGACTGGCTGAAGAAAAGTTGCGATAATGTGGTTTTTGCGTTTTACCCCCTATAGACTAAGTTTAAGCATATTTTCAAAATGTACCAGAAATATAGGCTACGTAACCAAAACTTTACCCATCAAATAGCCAAAAAATGTACCAGACAAGAAGGTTCCTCTGCGGAGTTTCAACTTCCAACCGCACTTTTTTGCTCTGGCGCAAAACCGCGGTCACGCGTTAATCACCATCATTGTTATATTATACCAGCGCTATTTTCAAAGTTTTCGCAATTTTTTTCAGGAATATTTCGCAATTTTTTCAGGAAAATTTGCCAATTTTTCGCGAAGTTACAGAGGGGGCCCGGCCCCCCCTGTGCCCCCCCGTAGCTACGGGCCTGTAGGAGACTCTAAGTGTTAAATTACCGTTGCTTTTTTGTTGAATGTTAAAATAAATCCCTCATTTAAATCAAAGAAAATTTTAAAATTAGGTATTTACTACCGTACGCTGTGAAAGCTATGTGGGTTTTGGTAGATGCATTATTATGATTTACATGCCACTACACGTCATAAAGATTGGAATGTTATAAGCACCAGTCCATTCGCTTTTCACTCAGTCTAATAAAGTGGTGACATCGCTAAGATGCCATTGCATTACTATAAGACGTAGGGCTTTATGTTTAGTGTTTAACCATAATTCTCTAGAACTATGGTATAACCGCCTTGATGCATTATGCATATTGTTAATCCATTCCAATTGTAGCTAGAAAAGATAAAAAAAGAAAGTTTGAGCAAAAAATAGCACAAAACCTTTGTACCTAAAAACACAAAAAGTAACGTAACTTCATAACTTCTTAAATACTGGCCCTACACCCGTCAGATTTTGGTTCCACGCTTTTTGTGTCAATTGGAGCCAGCAAAAAAATAACATTTTTGGCCTAAAATCGCCCTACTCGTAAGTGAATTTTTCAAAAAATTTACCAAAAATGGTCGTAATTTTTGTTTTTCGGATGTAACTTTTCTTGTGTTGAAAATAAAGAAAACCTTCTTAGCACAGGTAAGAACATGGTATTTCGCAGATTTTGAGCCATATGCCATTACTCTGCGGCCAGTGATTACCGAGATACAAGAATTACCCCCTGCGTCATCAGTCACGATAACATTTTGGGAGGTAGCCGGATGGAAAATGGGAGCAACTCACCAAAACCAAATTTTCAAGAAGTTTTAGACCATTTGCCAGAATTTGAGAACTACACTTTTTTCGCTTTCCAAAAAATTATTTTTTCACTCCATTTAATGAACATCATTACTCGGTTTTCACGAGCTTATAGAATCAACAAACCCAGATTGAGAACGTTTGTATTCATAGGCAAAGAGATAATTTCAATCTTTCTCCTAGTCAGAAAAGTATGGAGGAAATATCCCTCGCGATAAGCACCTATATTTTGCTGCACGCAAATTCTATTTCTTCATTGCACAGAGTATCTTTGGGATGAGTGGAATTATTCATTATTTTACTGATTTTGGATTAAACCATTGCGCGAATGTCACGTGATATTTTTTTTCAGATCCTAAATTAAGTATGCTAATTCGATGGAGTACTTTCGCATCAACAAAATACCAAAAGTTTGTGCTGCCTATCACGCAAAACTGAGCCATAACGAAGGAAAAATTTTATTTAGAAATGTTTTTTTAATTCTTCTTAGTTGTTACATCAGGGTGATGCAAAATACACAAGAAGGCATGAAAAAAAAAAAACAGTGCTACAGAGTGATGCAACAAAAATATTAAAATCAAAAATGTAGCGAATCACCGAAGAAGAAAAAATAAACCTCACATAATATTCCTAGACAAAGTGATAGATTGAAAACGTAGTATCACATGTTGTCCGCAGCAACATGTTTGCGAGACACAGCATGCAAAATTAATGCAGTAATGCGCTGAGTTCCTTGCAATTTTCTATTGCCTTGCATACTTACTGTTGGCGAATCGCGATTAGTAATAAGCTCACGCTGCCTAAACGCTTTGTTAAAAATCACGTTGAAAAATAATTTGTTTTGTTTTTCCTCATTTAAAGCATAAGCAGATAACACAAAACTTGTAGTACCGGTACAGCAAGCAAGTTTAACGCCCATTTAATTAAAAATCAAGTCTGAATTAGGCTTATTGAGTCATAAAAGAAAACGACATACCAACGCATCATCGCTCAGATACTTTATTTTTGATAGTGCTTCCTTTCGGCTATTATGTTGTAAGCACATACTAGGTCGAAGCATGGCAAGATCAAAAAAACAAGTAGGATAAAGCGATTAGAGCAGTAAACACTGTGATAGATAATACACGCAGTAATTGCTCTCAAAAATCTTAAGTAAAACAGTTGACGTTAACTAAACAATTTAAACAAACAGTGAAACAAAAAAGAACAAAATAACACTATGTAAAATGAATCTGGCGCCACCTAGCGGCCTTGCTCCGTTAGGGCAAGGATAAGCTTCACAGCATCTTGAATTGCAAGATCTAAAACATTAAAGCGTTACAGCTAAAATTTACTTACAAACCAAGTCATGCTTAATCAAGCCTATATGTTCTGTATATGTATATCGACAGCTCAACACGCAGGCAATGAATTTAATGTACATTTTATGCCAAAATTCGAACAGTTTCAGCAAGCTGGAGCTAAATTTTCAACCAGTAATAATAGCACTCAATTTTACTAACAAACTTAACTGGAAAAAGTTCAAATTTTAGGCAAATGCAACTCTGTTTCACACAACAAGTCACGACCCCTGTGCAGCTGCACTTTGGGTCCGTTCACCATTCGCAGCTAAATGGACCCACTAAAGCAAGGGTCATTCATTAGCAGTTCCGGGGGAAGTGGTTGGCTCAAGTACACTCTTGTATTTCAAGTGTGCACATTAAAGCATTTATGCTTTGATACTTTTAAGCGCACAAAGTGCAAGATAAACATTTTTTTTCAATTAGTTCCCTCCCCTAAAATATTTCTCAACCCGCTCCTGCTGTTTCTGCCTCGATACGCTACCAACAGCATTGCACTTGGTTTAAGCTAAAAAACTTGAAACCAAAATTGTTTTGAAATCAAAATTACAAAACTTAAAATATGACTATTTACAAAAAGTAATCATTTTGCAATAGACTTACTCATGTGCTAGTTTTCTGACTCCTTACTTGGCTCTATTGTCCGGTTATATGCTTTTATTTCATAGATTTTAAAAGAAGATTTGGTTAGATGCTAAAATACAGTATATCCAAAACTACTTACTGAAAAGTTAGTAATAATGGTACCAAGTCACCTCCCGAAGTTTCGTTCACAATATTTTGTTTGTCGGCGCAAGCGGTCTTGCACTCTTGCTCTGTAGAGCAACCACCAAATACGAAAGTCTTGTTCAACGCAGTACCGGGAACTAAACAAAATAAATTTTGTTAAAGCCCAGGAAGAAAAGCATTCAGTGCTGGACTGCTGGTCTATGAACTAAAGTTGTGGGTGGATTAATAATTGCATGCACATGACTCATATTTGTGAATAGTGCAACCCAAAAAGGTTAAGAACCAATGTCATAATTACAAACATTGGACTGTCCGTTAATCTTTTGTATTAAAGCATGCTTAGGTTATCATCAGAAGGATAATGCGGTAAAAAAAAAACAGAATTACTTGTTATTACCGCGGCCATGATCGCAAGGTTGATGGTTTAACTTTCACCCAAGCTTCGTTGTTGCGTCTCTGGATAAGATACTTCACGATAATTGTTCCTGCTCGGAGGAATGTAACAAGTAGCAAATTAAAGAGTCAGAAATAAAAACCCAACCGGAAAACTTGGAAACAAAGGCAACTCCTCAGCAAGTCTGGATTCGTCCTATGTATAGCAGCTCCTTCTTCAATTTCTCGTTACACAAGAATAAAAATGAAGAAAGCTGTCCTAAAAGCGTCAATTACAAGACTAACTTGGAGGATCCAATTCAACCGAAAAAGAAACGTTCACCAGAAGACACCGATCGGCAGTAGCGTTCTGACATCGTTGGACCCGGAATAGAGAAGGACGATCTGGTTCATTTATAATTGAGGTTAAGTTAGTTTCTGTTCCGACTGGACAATCAAGACATTCAACAGCCAAAAATCCAGCAAAGAGCAGGTACAGAAAAGTCTGAAGCATTTTATGTGCCAGCGGTATGCTGATTAACATCTTTCCAAGTGCACAAAGCTAGAAAATGAAATGCTTAACTTTACCAATTGTCTATCGTCTTGATATGTTTGTTAGCCTTTATTACTAGCTGTAAAGGTGGGGTTTGAGCTTTGTTAGTTCTTAAATGACGTCATACCGTGTGGCTAAACAAGTTGACTAGAGAAGCTAAGTTTCATGACGTTGCAAAAAAACATACAAGCTCAACTTTGCATTGCTGCACTTGTTTTTTCGTGTAAACTTAGCTAAAGGTGTTTCGAGGCAATTCAGCTGCTGAATGTAGGCAACCCCATAGCTGATGTTTAGCTGCATTTCAATGTTTTAGTTTACTGAGAGCTGAGCTAACTTAGGTTTAGGTCAAAATGCTTTAACTTACAACCTTTAGCCTATCTACATTGCCATTGGCCTGTAGAATGTCAGCCTACGACATTATCTTACTGTACACTAAACGAGCAACTATATTTTACTGGTGGCTTGACTGTTATACCACATACATGTTGTAGTTTCCCAATTGTCCTTTCATTTATAAATTATGTATTTCATTCAATTGTTTAAAAAAGGAATTCAAGTGTCGCTGCAGTTTTGCTGTGAGTCATAGAGGAAGCTTTTCTTACGTCCGCGTCAAAAGTCCAGAGAACCAATCACAGTTTCGAATTAAAAAAGTTCCAACTTCTGTGTTCACTGTTATCGATGATATTTATTCTCATAAACTTTTGCAATAGTCCGTAAAAATTGCTTCAATACCGCCTAGCTTTTTTAAGAAAAGTCTACCAAAACTCTGGCTCATCAAATCTCAACTTTTTTCCACTGATGCTACTTCTTACTATGAAAGAAAAATGTGGTATAAAATAACTTAAATTGGTTTTTAGGGATGTTAATTCAAAAGTAAGCTTCATAATCTTGTTGCTTTCATTTTGGTTATTTTCATGTGTAATCATGCCCCGAAGCTATGCAGATGAATACTAACACCGACGTAGCATGCGTCGTTTCGCTTTTATATCGGCAGTTGTATTTTCGGTATTGTTAGTTGTTACAGCTACGTCTCTGAAGTTTGTTACCAAAAAACGCAGTACGGCATTCAAAAACATTTAGATCGAAAAAATTGCGACAAAAATTACTCCAACGTCTAAACACGTTAATAGGTGAATTTCTTTTTTCACAGATCCGAAACATCTTGCACTATAGTAGTAGGCTATATTTCGTATTGTAACTTAATTATGCAAGATTATCAATTTCACATTGATTTTAAAATTACATGTGCTGTATATTACTCCAATTCTACCATGTTCTTCAAAGTCATTAGTTGTAAGACCAAAGCAACAATTTTCTGCTTCTACATTCAGTTATTTCTGGTATAAACTTACTGTATGTTTCCCAAGTAAGCTGATGTCCTCAACTATGCTGAAACTAGTTGATGATATTCATTATGACACAGTACACAGAGGTAGTAAATATAACTCAAATCGTGACACGATAGTTACGAGCCATGATATGATGTCATCGACTAGCCTTTTGAGGCATCAGTGACAACACCTCTGGAGAAAAGGCCTGCAATAATAATGAATACAGTTAAGGCTAGCATCCACACCGAAAACTTACAAAAAAAAATGTATAACTTGAGTTATTGGCTAAATGTATGTTTAGCTTATTGTAGGCTAGTTGTTTCTCTTGTTTTTGCGACAATTACGGCTATTCGTAACTGGTCCCATATTTTTTTTCTTAAGTGTTTGTGTGTGTGTTAATTGATGATAGGCATTATTTGATCGTTGACTAAACTGCTTCTCCTATAGGCAATTTCATGTTGTTTCGGACGTAATTTATTGCTAATGACTCCAATGAGGTAAAAACTTGCATTTTAATTGTAAAGCAAAACTTCTCATAAGCTACTGAAACAACACAACGCTAAAGTTTACATTGGCAAGAGCCTATATAAGAAATAAGCAAATAACATGACAGCATTCACAACCACAGTAGTCAGCCTGTCTACCACAAATCAGTTACACATGTCAAACGGTGATGATTTTGTGCCTTCATCTGAAATTGCTAATTAAAATTTTGATTTAGAAAACCATATAGGCTACCGAAGTTTGAGCTGCGAAAGCTAATCTTTAGTTTTAGAATTTATCTACATACCCTGTTCAAAAAACTTTTTTTTAAGCCACGTAATAGCAGCTTAAGTTTTGTATTAGTGAAGCACGTGCATCATGGATGATGACTTCGTTTGAGCATCGAACCCGCGAACCCAGTTTCGCAGCTCAACGCACCAACCACTCGGTTAACTCCACGTCCATACTAAGCTGTAAAGAATTCAAAAGTCGCATGGCGCCACCAGTTGACAGTTTTTTCATCATATTTTGGCACTGGTGAGCAGCGAATAAGTTGAGTTAAATGGTTTTGCACTGTAAGCAGTGATGTTGGTCTCGAGACCGAGACTGGCCTTGAGACCGATTTTTTGCGGTCTTGGTCTCGACATGGTGCGGTATTGCTTTCGTGCTATCAAAGTTGGTCTCGAGACAGATCATTTTTAGGTTTATGATAAACAATGTATTTGTTGTTTTTGCAGTGTCAACACAGTGCACAATAAAATTGAACCCTCACAGGTCACAGCAGCATGCTGATAAAACAATCTCAGAAGTTTTGAAGCTGGATCGAAACAAGCGAAATTTGATCTGTCTTTGTCTCTTTGCGCTGCATGAGTTAGAATATCGCACGTCAACGTATCAATACCTTTAATCAAAATTCAAGCGATACCAAAAGTGTAAATGGAAAATTGCCGTCGAACTGGTCGAAGTGATACAAAAATGGAGCAATATCAAATGATCAAATAGCTGTAAAAATTCTTTCGCCAAGATCGAACAAAAATTCTTTTCGTGAAAATTCTTATCTGACGGCGTCCTGCTGTTTTTGGCGAAAGAATTGTCACACCTGTTTGATATTGCTTCATTTTGTTTCACTTCGACGGCGATTTTACGTCTACACCATGGGTGGGCAATACTGTTCACATGAAGGGCCGCCTTTGACAAAATTTTGAAAAATTATGAAGCCGAGGGCCGCACGTCCGCAGATGTCCTATTTTTCACCGCCACTCAGCGCGGAGCAAAAGAAAAAGGTCTTCGGGTTGTTTCACGGTAGGTGTTTAGATTTCTGTAAGTGCCTGCGGGCCGCATAGAACGGTCTCGCGGACCGCACTTTGTCCACCACGAGAGATGGTCATTCATCGAGATAATTTATCGGCGATAATTTATTACCGATTATTGTTATCGCTCAAAATAGTTTTGATTTATCGCTTACCGATATCGCTTTGCAATTATTTACTTATCGCCGATAAATTATCGCGATAAACAATTCTTTATGCACACAGTGATCAAAGTTATTGAGTTAGCGTTATGGAAAAAATACATGGTGTTTTTAAAGTGTAGTTGCAATTCAAAAACATCTATTTTTGTATTATTTATTGCCACGGCAGAGCCCATGAACTGCTTTCTATTCCCTGAAAAATCTAGAAACACATTTTTGCCACGTGACCTGCAAAAAAAACTTTGTCAAAGCCATTGAAAATTTACCGTAACATTTATCGGAAAAATTTATCGGCGATAATTTATCGATTACCGATATCGCTGTAAAAATTGAGATTTATCGCTTATCGGTAAGCTTATCGCCCAGGGCTTTTTTGAAGTTATCGATTATCGTTATCGCTTTAGTACCGAAAGGTTTATCGTGGCCATCTCTGTCCACCCCTGGTCTACACCTTTGATATCGGTTGGCTTTTAAAAGATATTGATACGTTGACGTGCAATAACCGAATTCATGTAGGACGAAGAGACTGGAGGAACAAACAGAAAGCCAGTAGAGCATCACTCACAATCTTTTTTGCTGCTTTTCCTCATGATTCAGGTTCTTGCGCTATAGAGCGAAGTAAACGAAATTCAATTTTCAAAAACTCCGTGTACGTGCAAAACACGAAACTGACGAAAGCGTCGTTAAGATCGAGTAGCGTTACGGAGATTATTCTGTTAGGCATAAGCAATTGCATCATTTATTTTCAGTTTTTTGAGACTCCGCAGATTTCAAAAATTTGTCAATTATAAAAAATAATTTTTTTTGAAGTAGGCCAATTACAGTTTTATTAGTAAAGAATGCAGCCGACGGTTTGAAATTACAGCAGAGGATACAGCCGACGGTTGAAAAGTTTCGGAGTTTCCAAGATTTTTGCCAATTATGCCAGCAAAAGACAACTAGGAAACCAAGAAACGTGAAAAGCAACACCGAGGGCACAGCTCACAAAACATTTGAATGAAGTGACAACGATAACCGTGCCTTCAAATGGTTTTGAATTTTGGAAACACAGAAGAGGTGAATTCCTCTAATCTTTTTAAACTATCCAAGCAAACACTATGTACACCAGCTTCTTCGGCTCCGGTAGAAAGAATTTTTAGCACAAGCGGGTTGATAATGCGACCACAGAGAGCAAGGCTCTTTCAAAAAAGTTAGAAGTCCACGTTTCCTTGAAATGTAATTGTGATTTTTTGGAAAAATATGAAATATATTGATTGGGTAGGATTAAACTAGATGATATACTGTATAGTTTTATTTTTAGAGGCCGAAAAATTGCCGGTCTCAGTCTCGGTCTCGATTACTCCTGGTCTCGAAAGACGACCGGTTTTTGGTCTCGAAGCAAGTGGTCTCGACTGCAACACTGACAATAAGCTGTAATTTTTAAAATTCAAGAGGGAATGGGTCACTAAACTAGTTTCTAAATGAAAAAGAATCATTAATTGAGTGTTGTTTTTATCATATCTCGCACACTACGACCTCGGATGTTTCATTAAACATTCTCTCTTTGCTTGAGTTTTCTAGAGCGGTGAACGGGCCGACTACAGTAGTTTAGGCCTGAATTGCCAAGCTTTATCTGTTGACATTACTGCAGTGGCCAACTTGGAAGCGCATGGATTGATCGCCTCCTTGAAACATCTGAAACAACCAAGAGTTGTAAATGCTGCTTGCGTAGCGTTATGAAATCCAATGTTTAAACCAGCAAGTAGGCGTAGCATTAAAAACGTGGCTTTTGGCGCGGGAGATCTGGGGTCCGATTCCCGGGCTGATCAAACTGGATGCAGTGTCTCCAACGGTCGACACCGCCGCAATGTTTCTTCGAAGCTGGGAGCCCATGCAGGTGCCAAACCGTGGAGATTGGCCCCGCCACTCGTTACACGCTTTTGGCGTAACAGCGCAGATTTGGTGTCCAATGTCATTGCGTTGTCACATGACATCAACTCATGGAAGTGATCCGCCTTTCTGTAAACAAAATTCGTCAATCCGTTTAGGCACTCCAGGCAAAAAAATAACAATAAAAATGCAGATAAAAATTAATAATGGTCGTTGATCATGACATTGGCGCACCAACGTAGTCCAAGATGCATCATGCGCTGATGCGTAGCTGCAAAACTTTATGTTTTCCGACTATTAGCAACATTAACGAGGCTTAATTACAGGTCTATAGGGTACAACAAAAATTTTTAGAGTTAGAATTTGCGAGTTAAGGCAAATAACACTATTGGGAGAAGGGAATCTCATTATTGCACTTTATGGTTACGATAAAATCTAGTATTGTTGAAGGTTTAAATAATAAAAACTCTAATGAAGTTCGACCAACCTGCTTTCAGATCAGACTTAACCTAACAAGATGCACTTCTTGAATTATTTATTACAAATTTACTTTACCGTAATGGAAGAGCTTATAAGACTATAATAACTGTATAAAGGTGCGAGGTGCGTAGAATGCAAATCAAAGAAATAAATAACCATTGTAGCAACACTTGCTCTTTCGAGGCAGAGTGACAAAATTTCTTCAGAAATACAATTTTATTAGTTGAAAAACAAGCGAATATAAGTACAACAGTCCGGCATTGGTCTCGAGCATAGAGTTAGTGGTACAGCGTCAGCGCTCAAGACTCAAAAGCGCACTCCCTCAAAAAAAGAAAAAAAGGAAGACGCAAACCTTACATGCATGCGCAAACGCGAAAGAAAAAGTTCGTACAAATACCGGTATTGATAATGCTTTACTCCAGGAAAAAAAGTAGAACAGAATATATTCATGCCGTTATGTACTGCAGTTGAAAGATATTTACAACTTCTACATAACCTAGCCAAACTTCGATATGGTAGTGTAATGGGTAGCAAGAAAAATTTTAAGAAAAACTGATGACTGCTTTTAACGGCCTGGAGTGCTGGTGAGAGAAAAAACGAATAGGTAAAGCGAAAAAAATGAAAACATTATTAAAATCGTTGTAGGCCCATCAGTATTCCTAGATCGTCATCTTAAATCAGTTTCAATAAACATTAATAAGATCCTGTTTTGGAAAAAAATTTTTTCTTCCAAGAGGAAGTTTGAAAAGAAAATCAAATGTTTATCATACTTGCCGAATTACGCCGAAAAGCGTAACGAGCGGCGGGCCATCTCTGCGCCTGGCCAACTCAGTTCCGAAGAAACTTCGCGATGTCCGATTTGACCGTAGGCTACCAGGAATCACATCTCAGACCTTCCCTATTGTAAGCGGTGTCTTCAGCCTCTTCGCCGACCAGCCAGTAACTGGAAGATGCAAAACAGGTCCAGAAAAAAAAGTCATTGTAGGTAAACAAAACATTTTTACGAGGTTTATTGTGTTCGTCTCGTTTGTATTGTAATTCTATTTTTATTGGATAATAACCCTATCAACCCAGCTAGTACATCTGGTTATCGCTTTTGCAGTTTTAAAATCCCAATACAAAACAAACGGGTTAGCTTTTGATAACAAATACATCATTAACATGAACTTCTCGGGTCCAAAAATATTCTCCAATTTAGCACACGAAAGAACAACTGTTTTGTTGTTACATTCGATAAGTGTATTGCTGTATTTTGTTAGCTGATTTGGGATATACCGTAATTTTCAGTGACTGGTTAGGTTTTTAAAGTAAATATATAAAATATTATGGAGTTGCCGTTAGGAATAGCTATATTTGGAATTCTGCTTGCATCAAGTCCAACCTCTTGGTGTGAGATTGACTTATCATCGAAGAAACAACTTCTTGAATCCAAATCCCTACAAAACAACCTGCAACCGTATGTGCCGTGCTGTATCATTACTGTGATATCTATATAGCGCATTGTCACTGTAAATAGCATCACCGCACTTTGTAAGATTTACCAACCAGCTGCTTCACTCTAAAAAAGAGAATCCCGTTATAAGTGTCTTTCCCAACGGCGCAACTACTATTTGAAAAAAATATACGTTTTGTGAACCATGTTTTTTGAGCTTATTTAGACCATAATTTGTCCGATACAACCAAGTCGGACCAAACAACACCTGCAAAATAAGTCGAAAAAAAAACGATTTTGTAATAGGCCTACAGTTTTATCAACTTATTTAGACCATAACTAGTCCGATATATATATATATCGAAAATTTTTTTTTCATATATCATACAAGTTGTGCTTTGGTCTACGTCGAACCAAAAAACACGAGCAAAATAAGTCGGATATTTTCTATGTATATATCGGACAAATTCTGGTCTAGATAACTCAAAAAACATGTTTTACAATTCAAACGTATAGCTAGTTTGAGCATGTATTTTGGTCCAACTTAGAGTACAATTCATCCGATAGGTAAATCGGATATTTCAGATATATATAGGTCGGACAGATTATTGTCTAAATAAGTTGACAAAACATGTATCACAAAATTGTTCTTTCTCAAACGGCGCATAGGCGTTTGGAAAAAAAAAAACGATTTTGTCCGACTTATTTTGCTTGTGTTTTGTGATCCGGTTTGGAGTACAATTTGTCCCATGCATAAGTCATATATTTCGGATATATATATATGTATCGGACAAATCATAGTCCTAATAAGCTTAAAAAACATGGTTCACAAAACCATAGCTTTTTTTCCAAACGGCGCCCCATACTTAACAAATGAAAACTCCCCACTGCTTTTTTAATGTTGAACGCCAAGCAGGAAAGCTGTAAACATCACTTTTAAGTGATTGGTTTGACCCGGCTTGAAATCAAGACCTATTTTTCCACTCTAGAAGCAAAATTCGCTCGGTCATCAGGTCGGCTAGCATACATTAGCATGTGTAAACCCACTAAGTTTATAAAAACAAATTTTACGAGGTGTGTTATGATATTTTGCTAATTTTTTGACTTGTTTCGCCTTCTGCGAAACTTTTGAAAGGAGCGCAAATGTGACCAAATACTTTCACACTGAATTAAACACTTTAAAAATGGCAAAAATCAATAGCCACATCGCAGAGGAGGGTGCAGCAATATTACGTAGAGTTAGGAATTCAAGAAATGCTTACTTATCTTGCTATTTTTAACGTCCAGATATACTTTAAAAGTGTTGGTGTATGGTAATGAACCGACGCGATAAATTAAAGGTTAGAAGGTTGGTCCTAAGTTGTATGCGATACCACACATTGATTTTTGTGACGGTTTTGCGGTGTATTAGGTCTGCCTATATTGTTTGTTAATGTGCTTTGCTATTTATAGTACTAGATGCTAGATAGACAAGCTATGAAGAAAATTGTGGATAGATAAAACATATCGGCAAAAATAAAATAGTTGTCAGCTAAACAGACGTTTTTAAGTTTGTTGAGAACGACAAAAGTACTGTAAACTAAACAGACGTTAAAAGCTTTTATGTTTACAATGTTGCTACAAAAAGTAGAAAGTGTTAATTTGTCTTCAATAATTCATCACGCTTATTCAGGGACGAGCATCACTTTTTATTCGCTACTAAATATAGACTGGAAGTAAACTACGCATAAAATGTTATGTAATTTTTTTTAACAGATTTATAATCAATTTAAAAAAGCAATGTCAAACACGAAAGTCATTGCATTCACAAATTTCACGGTCTTGATCAAGTGCATTATGATTAATTAGTGTACCTTACATTTTTGAAATCTTCGATTCCTTTCCATGCTTAGTACCTTCCTTATTTCACACCAAAATACTTTTGCATTCGATTCTACCTTCTATTCCATTGAATGCCTTGTTTGTTGGTAAGGATTTACTCACCACCCTGCACATTTGTAAATATGAAGGTATGGTGCATCGTAGAAAGATGCACTAGTTTGTTTCAGAAAGAACACCAATGGAATGATAAAGTAAATTGAGAAGAACCTCGGTCGCAGAGCGGGCAGGCTGTTGCTCAAGAAAGGGATTTACTTAGGATTTAATAAATGCTGAAATCACTGCAAAAAAAATAAATTTTAAGATTTTATTAATCTCGCCCAGAGTGAAAAAAGAGTAGGCTGCTTCTGATTAAAGAGGCAAAGCTCGGTAATTTCTTAGTCTTGACTATCCTGGCTTATCAACAATGCCATAAAATGTATTACTTCAAACGATCAAGTTGCTGTTTTGCATGCCCAATACCAAAGTTGTTGGATTAAGACAGCAAATTCTTGTTTTCAGTGGCGTACATTCTTGTTTTCAGTAGCGTACGAGCATTTTTTAGAGGTGTGCTCCTCTACAATATTTGCTGCCGCATGCAGCCATTTATTAAACAAATGTGTGAAAGTGCTCGAAAGGTTAATGCAAATACGCGAACCAACATCAAGCGCCTTTTCAAGCAGCCTAATTTGCTACTTAATATATTTAATTTTGGTGTCGGCTTTTTAGTTTTTGCTATTTCCAATTTTTCGTCGTAATTTCTGCTACAAAACGGCTTTTCAATCAAACTGTCAACACTTACTTCCATTCCACTAATGTAACCTACGACTTGAATTTGACCTACAACTTTAAAATGTATATATTGACCGCCACACTTTTAAAAATCACAAGCAATTACTCGCAACCGCATCCTAATACGATGTAGAATACAATGGAAAAGGTCTGGCTTGCTTGTGTTGAACGATACCTGTTGAACCTGCCCTAAGAGAGAGCCATTGCATCATTCTTCTGCGATGAAAAAAGCGATTTGCTGTGGCGTGATTGAGCATGTATTGTGACGTTGAGTCAGGGTTCAACTTTCAAATAGGACATTTTTTGCATTTATATCGTGTGGAAAGAGAAAAAGTCACTCTCCGCTATATAATATGATTCAGAATTCAGAATACAATGAAGAAGGTCTGGCTTGCTTGTGTTCAACGATATCTGTTGAACCTATACCATACAAGAGAATGTTGCGTCATCGGTCAGCGTTGAAAAAAAAGCAATTTGTCGTTCATCACAGCAAAAAGAACGCAGATTGCGCTGATATTACAAAGATTAAAGACGAGAAAATCCAAATGTTTTAGTTAAATGCTTGCCGCAGGGTGTGCTATCGCAGGGTGTGCGCTGAACACCTTGAACCTCTAGAGAATACGCCCCTGCTTATTTTGATCACAGCAAATTCTACTTTGCACTTCTACTGCGAAGGACATTTCAAAATTTTAGGCATCGAAAGACAAGATTTAACCTACATTGGCGTGTGAATCCAGGCGGGGGTCTAAGAAAGCTGTTACCCCTTTAGATTTTAGTTAAACATATCAATGCATTAATATAGAAGCACAAAATCGCAAGGTCAGCATTTTTTTGATTCCAAGCCTTCCAAACATTTTTTTAGATCCGCCCTTAATTCATTTTTTCTTGATCGTTAAGCAGTTTTTGCTAATGTTAGTTTGCGAACGACGGTAACTAAAAACGATCAACTAACTTAACTAACACGCGAATGAAATCACAGTAGTCGCGGGTCCTGAGGGGGCCCAAATTTACGCGTTTATTTCTACAATATTGCCTCTGTATGAATGCATTTGAAACTTAATAGGCCTACCATGAAATTAAAACCCAGGAAAGAACTTAAATCCAGAGGTGTCTTCTTTAATATCATGTTTGTGGGGTGGGGGGAACAGAACTAGAAGCAAGAACCGTGGGTGCGAAACCCACATGAATTGGACATGTCACATGTGGACAGGCTAAATATGGATTGTAGGCATAGGGCGGGATTTACGTATGGGCTAAGCAGGCTGAAACCTAGGGCCTCGTAGAAAATGGGGGGCCTCATCACGAACAGTCAAGACCTTTTTTTGTTCTCTTCACCGATACTTTCAGTGGAAAACAGAACAGCTGAGAACGTGTATATCTTTTTTTGCTCTTCACTATATCGATACTTTCAATGAAAACAGGACATCTGAGAACGTGAAGACCTTTTTTTGCTCTTCCAATTAGTGTGATCAAATAGCCTAGGACCTCTCATTGTCCAAATCCGGCCCTAAGGAGCGTATTTAGAGGCGGGGCTATTGTGCCGTGCCCCCCTCTTTTGATTCCACCTTTTAGTGAACAAGAACAATACTAATGGTGCCAAGTGACTGAAATACGCCAGATTTTTTTGATGGTTTCTGAAACTTATGGTCAGGAGCGAATCCAGAGAGGTGGAATGAGGTGTATGCATCCTCCCACCAGCCACTTTCAAAAATGTTTTTGATGCATACAATCTTTCGATAGCTAGAAGCCTTACGCCTTAAGCACGCATAATTAAAAATGTGCGAACAAAATGTATCATATTTGGTGAAGCACTCAAAATTAGGGTCAAAAAGTTTAAACACAATTTGCCGGAAAATTATTCAAAAAGCACCAAAATAGCCATTACAGTTTGTAAATTTTCAAAAATTTTCTGGGGGAGCATGCCCCCGAACGCCCCTAGAGCTTTTCTTGTTTCCTAATTAGCTTCATATTAATTCTGCCGAAAAGATACGCTTGAAAAAAATGTGGAAATTGTACCCCCTCCTTGTACAATTTCTCGCTACGCCACTGCCGGTCCTGGTTGTAGGTGAAGAAAATCTGGTCATTAGTTTTGGGCCCCCCACTTTAGAAATGCTTGCGCCATCGCTGGCCTAGACCTTACCGTCGCCAAGTCGAGCAGCCATCTAAGAGAAAACCGATGTTACTTAATGTGCTCAAATTGAAGTTTTTAGCTTACGATCCACATTTGGTGTTTACTTTTAGTTCAGAAATCGATTTTGACAAACGGGTTCCTGCTGACATGTTGATTAATCATTCACTTTCTCAAAAGAAAAACAGACTCATGAAGATGATACTTCTTTCCAAATTATTGCGCAATCCTAATTCCCTGATGAGGTCGAAACGACAAATGGAGTGGCTATATAGCCCTATAAAATGTGAGTGGTTGTTGATGAAATCATGCGACTATTTTCTTTGGTTTTCATAGAAATAGAGCACGCTGTTTTGGTTTACTCACGCAAAATTACGATTACATTTAAAATTAACGCAGCTTCAAGTCCGCAATTAAGTTGTCCGTTGACACCAAGGAATACTGTAGCCCAGCGACCTAGGCAAAGTAAGCAGGAAGTACCATTGACAAATGACATGTTAAACAGCTAAGCTGCTAGCGCATGCTTGTACTCTAAGTTGTACATTGCTTCTCAACGCTTCCCTCAACCTTTAGAGCGATTCTCTCATGTCAATAACCGTGAGGCAGCTGAACTTAGTTGGAATTTATTGAATGCGTGATCTGATCAAGTTGCAATCGTATTACGAGTTCATAATTTTGTTAAAAAAGATCGGCGTAAAATAGTATTGCTTCGCTGGGCAGTGATCAATGTGGGGGGCGGGGGTTGCTAAAGATTGGCTTGTACGTACCTGGCGTAGTAAGATTTGCATGAATTAGCCTACATGCTAATGTTTTGGATTGCGTAAGCAAGGCTTGATTTAGACAGAAACACTTCATCATTTGAATCTGTACATTGCGTTTATGGAGTAAATTAATTTTTGCGTTAAATATTCAGCAGGAGGACGTCATGACGTCATCAATGAACAAGTGGTGCAAATTGAAAACCGTACTTAATCCAAACTGGTCGCTAGATGGCAGCTTGATTCAAAACCCTTGTAATTCAATCGCCACAATTTTTGTTTATTGCAGTGTGCGTTTTTGTGATCTGTTTTTGTTAAATTAACTGTAGGCCTATGGACAAATAATGAGCTGGTTGCATGTTTTTGACTATGATAAAAGCGTGTTTTTTTAGAAAGAACAAAGGTTTGCTTATTCAAAGCAGGTCGGGTTTACTGTATGTAAATAAAATTGCTTTTTTGCATGAATACACTTGGAAGTGGATTTTGTGCTATAAATGAAGCATGTAGGCCTATTTCTAGGTTTGAATTCGAATCGGCGCCAAATATTGACCCCTGCTACAAATACCTCAAGCTTTTTGCTCATTTTTTTAATTGCTTGGTATAGCGTCTCCATGTCAGCATGTATCTAGTCTATAACCCTATAAACGTTTGAGTGGTCATCACCTAAGAAGTAAACACCCTGAACTAGTGTTTTTGTAGAGACTTATTGTAGCTTGACGTTTAAAATTTTATGCAGTTTCAGTTGATTTTCATACCGTTCTAATCCGGTTCATCTTGGGGGCCAAATTTGTAGAAAGGTTATATTCGTATGAGATTTGATATTAGCCTAATATCGCTGCTAAATTAGTCAATTCTATATTTCATGACAGAATTATAAATTCATTAAAACGTTATATCATGGGAGAAAATTTAATAAGCCTACGAGGCAATGTCAAAACTGAAACTTTTGACTGCTTGTGAATACGCACTACTCTATTTTTTGAGTCTAATAAACGACTTGATTAGCCCATATTTTCATTAGAACCTACTTATTCTTGCGCTTTCGAGCTCGTTAGAGCGCTTTGATCGATTTCTAGTGATAGGAGAATAAACATACTACTGAATACTACAAAACAATACAAGTCACTTGGAGGGACCTTCCCCAGTTCAAGAACACGCAATTTTTGTTCTTTGAGCTTGAGTCAAATGGTCAAATGCTGCGAACTCCTTCGCCAATGTCTAGGTCAAAAACCTGTCACAGACTGCAGTTTCAAGTACAAAAGTGTAATTAAATTAAAAAGGGCAGTAAAAATTGCACAATACATAAAAAATAACAGTGTTTCCCAACTTCCGCTTATATCGTCATTTCGGCTACAATAGCACGGTGGACATCATTCGAAGTAGTTGATAAGTTTTCAGAGGATGAAAAAGAGGCATGTTCGATAGAGGCAGAGCGGACAGTTGGACGAGGTTGAATGGAGGACAATGAAGTCGATAAAACAATAGACGCTTGTTGAAGTTCCTAAAAAGTAAAAGACCTTCCAGGTATAATTTTAGTAAATTAGCCAAGTTTTGGTTTGCTATTTCGAAATATTAAAATTGATTTTCCACATTAGCCAGATGAAATTTTAATCTGAAAACAAGCGAATATTTACTATTTATTACAGTTTTCAGTACAATCTTAGCACTAAAATTGTAGTGGCCCAATCAGAGGGAAAACTTGCGAAAAAATGCACACCTCCTACGCGGCTTACCTCCAAATCGCTTTCCAATTGCGCTTTTTCAAATGTCAGGTCACGCATCGCTTTCGATTCTTCACTTTCTTTCCAAGCCGAATCATCGATAACTTTTCCCATCTTTACACATTGTTCGTAATTATTCAACCTGAATACAAGTTTTGAAAATAAATTTTTGTTATATCGGAGATGTTTAGCCTAAACGTGTAACAAGTGGCTAGGCCCATCGCCGCCGCTCAGCACTCTGGACAACACAGCTTTGAACTGGGGAGAAACGTCGCAGCGGTGGCTGCACTGCGCCGATTATACCGACCCGGACAACAAACCTAGACCTACCACGCCAATAACAATGTCGTTAATGTAGTCAATGCTTATGATGCTTTTCTTTGAATGTTACTTTTCAACGCTGATGTTGATGAATGCAGAACTGAAAAGATTACAAATGGCTTTGAAAAAAGATTTTTTCGCATTAGGGGCTTCAAGAACTTTTTTGTGAAGCTTTGAAGTTCATAAAAAGATATGATGCGAAAACAGCTTTTTTCAAACTTTTCAAACATTCTCAAGTTCTGTACCGTGATTAATTATTCGAAAAGATTAGCTCATGAACTAAATATAAAACTTTGTATGTATTGTAGCAACAACGACAACTTGCCGCACTATTAAAAGTACAAACATTATCAATGGACCAACAATTATTTGGCATGCTTGCTTGGCGCTTAAAAACATTAAAAACATTACAACTACAAAAATGTAGCCAGCAGTAACAAATATCAATACAGAGTAGGCCTATATTATCAAGATCACTACCAAAGTGACCACAAATCGAGTTTTTGTTGCAATGAAGCTGAAGATTTAGCAAACTTCCATCACACAAACACATTTGAAAAAGGGCAAACAGTAATAAAAAACCATGAGACTACTCACAACTTTAACATTCTTTTTTCTCTTTCTTCTTTGCAAATTCTTCGCTTCTGAAGCTGGATAGCCTCCAGTCTCTCATAAACTTTGTTGATTTTCTCCAAATGATCAATTTGAGCTTGTCGCTGTCTCGAGCGCTCCGATAGCTGGCCCATGACGTCAGAACGGCTCTGAATACAAAGCATTTTCATCGAAAACGGAAAAAATCGTAAATATGCACCGTCTTCGAAAAATACCTCATCACATCTGCGTAATTATGGGGTTAACATAGATACATGCAATAGAAGAAAGCAAAAACCAACAATTATTATCAGACGATGCAAGATTTTGAAAGCAATGCAAATGCAATACTTTCATATCTTTTACCATGTATACCATGATCAATTTTTATCAACTTCCACAATAAGTCAACAAGAGTTTGCTTTCCGAGAATGAAATCTCCGTAAAGTTATATCAATCACACTTATTTTTATAACAATTTACAACATATTAGTAAAAAATGTCCTTTGAAAACTATATCTAAACCTGATTTGTACTTTTTTGCTGACGGTGTTTCTAAAAAAAATCTGCTCGGTAATGTGTAAACTGTAGAGCAAGGGTTCTTAACCTTTTTTTATCTCGTTTACCCTTTGCCGAAAAAAAAGAAGCATAATTTACCCCCAGTGCACCACTATTGCTTTTTCATTACTGAAAATTAAAGTTTTCTTTGGTTTTTAATTCAGAAAATTTACCCCCTCGGTAGGTAAAATTTACCCCTAGAGGTAAATGTACCCCTAGGGGTAATATACCTCTAGGATAACTTACCCCTAGATATAATATGCAACACAATCTTATTACGTCTTATCGTATTATATCTCAAATAAATGTAAGTTAATCAGATAATACTTCTGTATATAGACAACATCAAGAATTACAGTAACTGCTTGGCTTTTCTTCATATTTTCTCATGTTTAGGGTCGGAAGAGAAGATCATGACACGCTGCCCTTTCTCTTCTGTACGCTATAGGGCCTGTAACTGTTGTAGTTGTGGAGCACGTTTTCTAAGAATTTTGACATTAAAATACCTTTTTTGCTTCTTCCAGTCTCGAGTATGATTCTTGAAGATCTTTCTTCTTTTTATGTACTTCCCTCAAACTTTCTCTTCTTTTAAATCTTTCCAAACGACGTTCAGATATTTCAGCGCTCTTCGCAGACATTTCTAATAAAGAACCAGATAAGAAACTTAGTGCTATTGACGAAACTCCAAGGCCAGCAATTATTCATCATTGTCGACGGCGTTTTGCCAGGTATTCAATCAAAAAATCTACATACTTAACACCCAAGTCTGTCGCAAATGACCAGTGAAGACCAGAAGCTAGAAGTTTGGCAAAACCCTCATTAGTCACTTAGGAGCAATTAACTACTTCTTCCTCTTGGTTTACAATGCATACGGCACACGAAAATTACGAGAGCTCATCAGCGGTATCTTTAGGTAAAGGTACGGAGCAGCGGGTGCCAAACACTCATTGTATAGGCCATTCCAAATATCATTCTCAATTGGTGGCCCATTCCAAATATCATTTTCAATTGGTGGCCCATTACAAATGTCATTCATGAATGATTGAACGCAGTTAGAGGACAAACAAGACGAACAACACCCATGCACTTAACCCTTCGCACTTCCGGTTGTGCCGAGTGCCTGGCGGGAAGCTGCAAATACTACTTTTAAAGTCTTTAGTATGACCCGACCGGGAATAAAATTCCAGTCTCCCGGCTACCAAGCGGACGTTCTTACCGATACACCAAGCGCCGGTTTGTGGTATCTTTAACCTACAGTAAAACTCATCACTTTCACCGGCCAAATGACGAAGAAGTAAACGACATCGCTAACGGCACGAGAGGTCGGGCTCAATTCCAGCGCCGATCAAATCCGACACAGTGTCGTTAACGGCTCGCCAATGTTGCGACGTTTCTTCAAATTTGTGTTGTCCGGTAGCCAAGCCGCAGAGATGGTCCGCGGCACTCGTTACGCGTGGGATACCGCGAGTATAATGAAGACTCGAGTTTTTTTGACTTTTCATTTTCATTAACAAAAACTGAAACCTTACTTGTTTCCAGAATTTTAACGAAAAAAGTGAGCAGAGTGATCCAGGAATGCGCGTTGTTTGAATTGGAAGTGTAGAATTCATGCTCTCCCGTGATCTTATAACCTTGTTTTTCCACAATTCTGAACCGATATTTGTTAGGTCGATACAATGTAGGAAGAGACTGAAAAAAATAAAAGCACTTCATAAACAAACATTCGCTGTTTCACTACTTAGCAAACTTAAAACAAAATTACTTTGGAAAACCTAAGCCAGGGCAAACTGCACAAATATGTCATTGTTGCAGCTTTACAGGTCACACAGGCCTATTAAAAATCATTCAATCACGTATATAAATCTATGAATGTAAAAAAGCCACCAAAGTTTTTCAATTAACGATAGATATTTTTACCACATAAGCCTCAGTGCTCCATCCGAAAAGACAAGAGAGCTTACCAGTCCGAATTTTTTTTATTTTCTCTATAAAATTGACATGTAAATCACAACTTCATTATACTGGCGGTATTTGATCGAAGCGTCTAATGAGTAGTGGGGCCCATCTCCGCGCCAGGGCAACACAGGTCCGAAGAAACGCCGCAACGGTGGCGGGCCGTTGGCGATTCTGTACCGGTACCTATCTTGCGGGCCCGTAAATCGAACCCAAAATCTTTCGCACCAACAACGGTGCCGTTGCTACTATGCCAACATTTCGATATAGTCGCATTAACACCTCCAACTATAATAGATAATAATTGATGTTGTTAAGTATCTGCAAAATCAGCCACTTGCAGTTCGTTTATAAATTTCATGACCTCTGTGCAAGCTGACTCACAGCTGAAAGCAGGATGAATACTATAATGGTTTCTAGATGAGGTGTCAAGAAAACTCTTTTTTCCACATTTTACCTCTCTTAGTAGGTCTATGCTTAATTTTACAGTAAGTAAGATAAAAGTATCTGTTTTGCATGAAACTAGTAATATCAGAAGATTCAGAACAATTAGAGGACTGATCCTACAGTAGTCTGATTTTGAATCATTAATAACATTGAGTGAGTTTTTAATGTGTTTTTCACGATGCTAAAATATTGCTTTAAAAAGCAATAGGGAAAAACTTACCTCCACTAGGAGATGACTGACAAGAAGGATTTCATCTTTTACCACTTGACAAAGCACAGTGTCATAAAGAGTTAGCTTGTTCCCTCGAAGTACAGCCCATCTTTTCTTATCCTTGCCTTCTTCATGAACAGTAAGCCAGCCCTGTAACAAATCATACATAATAAGAACAAAATTTTCGTGGTAAATGTTCACTGAGGTTTAGTCCCATCCGATGGTCGAGCGGATAGCGCGTCTGCCTCAGGGTTTCCTTCCAAGTCGGTTCAAACCAATCACTTGAAATTTGTTTTTACAGATTCCCTGCTTGACAAACAAAAGGACAGTGTGAATTTTTTTTTATTTTGTGAAGCCGGCATGTTTAGTTGTTGTGCCGACGGAAAAGGCATTTAGCGCAACTTCCTATCTTAGAGTGGCAGCAACTGGTTGGCAAATCTAGCGAAACGCGGTGAAATGTTATTTTATAGTGCTTTTTCAATTTATGAAAAACATTCTGTTCCAATGTTACTACAGCACAGAGTAGCACTGTTTTCTTCGACATAAAATCAATGATTCAGTGGACGAAACTTTCAAACTCACGTTACCTGTAACACTACACTGGTTGGGTTCATTTTATCTAATCTTTGCAACGTTCATAACGTTTAATTTCTTCATTGTGGTGGTTTACTATGAGGATATAAGTTGCATAAAGCGTCAGTTTTATTGAACTTGGCAGTCAAAGACAAGCAGTTTAAAAAAAATTAAAAACCAATCCTTCCGATATTTAAACTCTCAAAGTATTTGTAAAAATTAGCTCACTGCCTATTCGAAAAACGGCAATTTCCTTGGGCAGCAGCAACACAATTATGTTTCACGCCTTGCGGGAGTCTTGTTAAATTCCAGTAACTTCTAAACCTGCGATAACTTTTTTGCAGTACTCTAGAATAGGTCATTTATAACCACGTTTATGAAAAAGTAAACAACTATCAATTTTGGCAGGTTTTTTGTGACACTTCCGCCACGCAATGACGTCACAATTTTTCAATGCTCACGACAAACAGATCACGCTTGCAAGTGATGAATTGCTTCGTTCTACAATGAACCGAACGCTAGCGTCCGTCCTGGAATCAAAATAAAGCTGACCAACCCGAGATCACATTATAACCCCGTTTTTAACTTCACGTTGTTTTAACTGCTCTTTGTTATAATACAGTACATCCTCGCTTATCCGGCCCTCGATTATCCGGCTCCTCGATTAACCGGCCGTGTTCAACAGGCAGATACGTTTTATTATCACGTAATAGTTACTATTTTGTGTATTACGGAATAATTATTACTATGGCTGGTTAATGCAGAAGATTTTTCAAATCAGTTAAAGTAGAGGTTCTGTTGAAAGGCGAGAAAGCACTATCAAACAAACCTCCATCCTTTCGTTTTTCAGCAATAGTACTGATGAAAGTTAAACTGTTTAATAACTTATTTTGTTGAACTATGTGATTTTAAACTTTACCCAAATGTCTCTTTCGTTTAGCATTTAAATTGTTTTGTGGCTAAGCTTGTTCTCATACTAACTTCGTTTTTTTCGTTCTTTTTTCTTAAGATCTTTTCTTATCCAGCCAAATGCTTATCCGGTCAAGATTTTGGAAAAAGGTTGCCCAACATGACCGGATAATCGAGGATGTACTGTACTTTGTCCTGTTTCTATAACGGGGCCGTAGCCACGGGGGGCTATTGGGGGCTAAGCCCCCCGAATTTATTTTAACCCCCCAAAACTATTTATGTCGAAATGATGACGGTAGGCTTATATAAACCCAATGGTTTATAATTTTTTTCTTCAAGATTGCTGCTTCAATCGATGTTAAGTTTAAATCTTCAGACTAATTTCTGATTCGCATCTTAACACTAAAAGCAGAAGGGGTTTCAGTTTTCACCGTTGGACAGACTTATGTCTGAGTGTTGGGCAATTGTACATTAACACAGTAAACGAAATTCCCATTATAAAAACACAACCGCTGTTTGTAAGCAATCGCAGCCATTATTGTGAAACAATGGACTTACAGCTCTATCGCTCAAATGTGATGGTGGGAAATCCAAATAAAAAAAGTATCAAAATCAAATCTTCATTATACTCGCGGTATTAGGCCCAAGCATGCAACGAGTGGTGGGGCCCAGTTCCGAAGAAAAGTCGGAGCGGTGGCGAACCGTTGGCGACGCTGTGCTAATTTTACTGGCCCGGAAATCAAACCCCAGACCTTCCGCACCTATATCCTGGGCACTTAGCAGCTGAGCTAGCGGCCGGTGGTCTGAAAAAGCCAATTTTAGACCCAGTAAGCTTGCTCTATCAGGTTAAGCTAAAGTTAGAACATGAACGAGCTTATCAGATTTTTGCAGTGATAAACTGGAAAAGTACTGCAAAAGAAAAACGATTTAGATTATTTTTTGGTTCGCTTCTTTCTAGAACTAAAAGGCAAACTACGCCGCGTTTTCCTTTGAAAGCACAAACTACGAATATGCTCAAAAAGGGGCCCGGGCCCTTATTTTTTTAGTAATGGGTCTCAACCAGGCGCTTAAACAAACAGGCGCCTAAATGGGACAGGGCGTTTAATAATATGCGGTGCCACACGGGCACCGCGATGACGTTTTTTTAAAGAAATTTCTTGTTTCAAAACGGCGTCGTTTAGATAATATGGGTCTGTTAGGTCATAGTTAGACCTCCGCATTGAAGCAGATTGTTTTGAATCAAAGCTTCTGGCCAAAAAACGGATATTTCATTGATAATTATGTCAGTATTGGTTAACAATTGGTTATAGTTTTTCAATGAAAATATTACATAATTTATTCAAATTGGACATGAAAAGGTTTGTGATAGAGAGAAATTTGCTGTATGTTGCCGCTTGTTTGACAAGTTGCATATTATCGCTCGCTGCATTGCCGAACAAACGGTTGGCGTCAGGGTGGACTGAGCTGAAATATTTACCGGGCGACTATTCAAACACGGGCTATTATTTTTTTGGAAAGCTTTTCAGACCAGGCCTTTATTCAAACAGGCCTTTAATCAAGCAGGGGCCCTTGTTTGAATGTATACGGTAGTCAGCGAGAATCACTCCGGGTAAAAGGTTTGGGAGGCAATAAAAATAAAAAATCGGACAAAATTTAGGTTGATATTTCAGCCCCCCAAAAATATATTTAGCCCCCCCAAAATGTAAAGGCTGGCTGCGACCCTCGTTCTATAAGCTAGCCGGTAACGACAACAAGAGCAAATGATACATAGTTGGGTAAATTAATTATCATCCTGCCCACTTGTTTAGTTTCGGTGCTTATAAAGTCCGCAGGTTTTCTGCCTCATCACTAAATTTTAGATGTCACTATGACTTTTTTCAATTATGACATAAAAAATTTGGTGATAATGCAGAAAGTTCGAGGGCTATTGGCTTCTTTAAACTGGACAGGTGAACACGCTATAGGATATTAATGGCTGTAGTTGCGTCCTGCTCACCTATATTTAGCGCATCTATGTAGTTTTTATGCGGGTCACAGGCAGGTTAGTTAGAGCAAAGGACACAAAAGCGTAGCTAAATTGGATTAAGGATTTGTAGTAGGTCTTTGCTTGAAGTACTTTCACTTTTAACTTACCGCTTTGCCGATTTCCAGGTATTCAATCAAGCATAAGCGACGCACAGCTTCATGAAACAATGAAGTGCGGACAACGTCAGTCCCTACCATGTCAGCTATGATTGAAAGAAGTTGACGAAAGTCAATCTGCAATCAACATAAATTAAAAGTCCCACAAACAATCTCTTCAGTTGCTTTAATTAAAACAAAAACATCGATTAATCAATAAAGTCATCGAGTAAATTAAATTAAATTCGAAGCAAAAGATCATGATGATATCGAGACAACCTGGTCTTTTCTACGTCCGCTGATAGGCGAAAATACCTTTTTTTTCTCACAAAATCTAGCATAACGCTTACAGCTTGCCTATGCATAAGCTTCGATTCTAGCCTTCAACAACTTAATGCTTTTTAAGCAAAATGTTACAGCCAAAGAAACGATTTCAATTTATTTGTGCAGTTACTATGGTGTGCATGTTGTGAGTAAGGTCCAGAAGAAAATCCTAAGATAGAAACCTTTGCTGGTTGCATTTTCTTACTTGCAAAGGCGAGGTCTGCTCATATTCTTCTTTCTCATTATCATCATTGACCACAAGATCTTCATCTGAGGAAGTCCAAGACATCCCAAGACACGCAAACAACTTTCGCAGGAGAAGTTCTGTCTGAAGAAGAAAAACAGTGCTAAAAATTAGTAAAATTGGCAAATAAGAAACGATGTTGAAATTGGATAATTTGGCAAATTATATCCAACAATCATCATCAAAAATGTATGGCAGACAGTGAGTGCAAAGCAGTACAAAAATGCAATCAGATGATTATCGCGATAGTTGGTCAGTTTTTCAGCTACCTATTAACATAACAAAAGAATAATTGACTAGTTTAATTGGTCGATGATATCTTATAATCAGATTTAATCAACTCGAATTTATCCTCAAGGCAAAAGTAATCAGTTTGTAGTTTCACGAAAAATCAAAGTACTACAGCTGCCTAGAAGGCAAAAAAATCCATAACTGCAGGTTCTTTTACAACAGCTCAACATTTTCGACAAGCACCTCGAGACGGGTCCCACTAAACACCGCAAAGAACTGAAACACCGCAAAGTACGACAAAGGACCCTAAAACCCTAACCCTAGCCCTAACCTAGCCCTAACCTAGCCCTAACCTAACCCTAACTCTAACCCTAACTTAACCCTAACCAAACCCTAATTTAAAGTTCTTTGTCGTTCTTTGTTATGGTATGATTCCAAGTCCTTTGTTGTTCTTTGCGGTGTTTAGTAGATCAATTTAAGGTCCTTTGTCACACTTCGCGGTGTTTAGTATATGAATTTGAGGTCCTTTGTTGTTCTTTGCGGTGTTTAGTAGGACCGCCTCGAGACGCTAAGTGACGAGCAATACATCTAAGTTTCTACGTTAGATCTACTGCTTGTAATGTGCAATAATTGTTGTAAAAATATTCTGTCAATAACGGTGATAGAAGTTCAAGAAATAAAAACTTTGCCATGATTACAGACAGTATATTTCGAAAGAGAAATGCAAGAAATATGATTAAATATTCTCGTGTTTTCTGAAAACGGCAGTGGCTTCCTATGAAAAATCTTCACAATTTCGGGGGTAGAATACCGGTAACTTGTAAATATTTACATGCAACCTTGAAAAAGCAATTATTTCTTGCTTCGATGGACCGACCCTGGAGCTTGACAAAATTAGCATCGCGTAATCAGCCACAAAGAGCAAGGCAGGCTTTTGTGGATGAAAAAATCGTAAAAAACATTCGAAGATATTAGAGAGCTAAAATACACATCGTCGTGCACACTTCTACATACTCATCAACTTTGTGCTTCTATAAAAGAATTTAAAGAGTTTGTACTGTTTCTAGAAACGACGTTAATTACGGCAATATTTTTAGAAAGCCAATCAAGCTAAACCACAATTTTCTGCGTGTCGCAATGACGATGTATATTTTCAGCACGGCACACCACCCTTTAGAGTGGGAAGTTTCTCGACTTCCTTTCGTGTTTTTGTTGGCGTTACATTAAAGACTCTAATACTGATCTACAGCGCGACAGCTTTTCGCTGTAAACCTTTGAAACAACACAATCGCAAGCTCGCGAGGAAGCGTGAAATTAGATACGTGAAAATTTAGTCCTCGCTACAAATAAGCACAGTAAAGCGACATGAGAGCAGGCTGCTACAGGTATGAAAACACGGATACCTACTGTTAATTTCAGCCCTGCTGCAACCAGAAGCCATTTTACGGCAAAGCATATTATATATCTAAGCGCTTTGCTGAATAGACCCACTATGTCAAGTTTTGGTTCAGAGTGCATTTAATCCAAACTCTCATGTCCATGTAATTAAAAACATAAAAATACGTGTTTTAAAAACTATTTCTGAGATCTTATCTTAGGTTTCTTGGCAGTGTTCCCTCTAATTTTTTGTAGATTGTGTGCGCAGAAACTTTAGCGAGTGCGCACTTTTTTAGAAATGACTCACGTTTGTGCAACAACCCATGAATAAATTGAATATGGCAGCTATTGAAAACAAAGAAGCGCAACTTTTCTTGGCAATGTTACTGTTGGTACATTTTTCGCTCACGGTACCAAAGGCGTCGTGCAGCCAAAAAATTTTAAGGGGCCCGAGTAACAACTTAAACAGATACTGACCACAACCTTTGTAAATGCCGTATTTAGCATTGAGTAACCCCAAATTTTGGATAATAAATCGTAATATCTTAAGGAGGAAAAATAAAGCCGCTGTAAATCTCAAAACTGGACGGTTCGACAACATAAATTCAGCTGTCATCATCAGCAGTGTATGCAAGGCGTACTGCAAGGCGTACTGATGATGACAGCTGAATTTATGTTGTCGAAACGTCCAGTTTTGAGATTTACAGCGGCTTTATTTTTCCTCCTTTAGCTATTTTCGTCCCATATTTATTGTAAATCGAAATATAGTTTGATACCTCAAACCGCTTCTTCATTATGGCCATTATGCGCAATCAGTGAGGCCCCACAATTTAACAGAGGAGGAGGACATTATTGGGGGGTCTTGGAGCGGAGCCCCCAGCCGCCAACGCATTTTTACGGTTTTTACATACAAAAAACTCGTTTCAGCATACTTTCTTATCGAAAAAGAACATGCCGATACAGGGTGACCCAAAAAAACGGGCCCTGTGTATTTAAAATAATTAGAATTGGGGCCCGTTTTTTTTGGGTCACCCTGTACTTCCAGTGAGTGCTGTCACTATTATAGTCTAAAAGCAGAAGCTGGGCTAAAACGAAAGGAGGCTGCAATCATTATTAGTTTGACGCATATGATGGGATAACGTGTGTAGGAGTGTTCTAGGCTATGATCTCTAACAACGCATGCCAAATGTTTTCTACATTCTAACTACAGATCAAGAAACTAACTTTACTCCTGAGTCGAAGCGATTGATTGAAGCAAAAATTAAAAAGCAAAACAATGGAATTTGTAGAATAAGAAAAGGGGATATGGGGTTAGTTTAAAGGATGAAAGCGGAATGGCACTGGCTAAATTTTTTTTTTTAATTAATTAATTGTAAAAAGGAACACATCTCAGAAAATTGGTAGGCAGTAAAAACAGAAAATCAATCTCACTTCTTCATAATCCATGGTTGGAGGGTAGGTTCCTGGTTCTGTTAATCTATTGAAAACACAAAAGAGGTAGTAGAGGGACTCGCAGAGTTCTGTTGGCACTACGGAGTCAAGGTTGTCGACCAACGGATTATTGAGGTAGTGCTGTTTGCAATATCCCCAGCAGAGAGCGCTAAGTTTCTCCGCATCAACAGTGTGTCTGGCGGTAGAGTCCTGCAAAGTAAAATATTGCGTCATTGCAGGACCCAAATATAACGTCACGAAATAGAAGCACGACTAGTCTTTTGCTGTCTCGTGATTAGAACTGAAAATAGACAACTGGTCAAACTATTACCAATTAAAATTAACGAATTTCGACGTATAGTAAAATTGATATCTAAATAGTTGATATTTAGAGCTTTAGTAGTGCATAGCAAAAATTCCTTTTACGTAAGAAATGAGATAATGAGTTTTCTGTCTTTCTGCTTACTGCATTAACATTACGTCTTAACTTCACAACAGTTTGCAGTTTTAGTGAACTATCATTCAAAAGTTCGCGCATAATAATCATTATTAAAAATAAATGGTTAAAGTAACTACTTCCTGTCCTGTTTTACACGAAAACAATTTAAAACGCGCCAAACAATTTTGTTTCTCGTTAATTAACCATGTAACGTTTTCCCATATTTAATCCAAACTTGAACAAAGCCTGTCGCATGGAATGAATGCAACTCACCAAAATGTAACGTTGATACTGCGCAAAGGGGATCTGAGAACAATTTAAAAAATGTTGCTGCAAAGCTGTATCGTTGTTTTCTTCACCGAAAAGAGAGATAAGAGTTTTTGAGACGTTCTGAAATAAACAATTGCGATGGTAATTATTTCGTATTTGTTACCACATCTGCAAATCCCAAAATTGCAAGTCATCATTTACAATATATTCGAAAAACAACATACTGTATATTTAGCGAACTTAACAGGATAAGAGTTAGTTAAATTTCATTTCATAACATATTGCAACCGAGCAAAAGGTTAAGCAATGGGTGTCTTTATTTTCATCCTTCTGTCACGAGAAAACGACGGAGGCGCTATGCAGAGGACGAAACCAGACTCGCTTAGGAGTTGCCTTGAGTTCCGCTTGAATTTTACTCCTGCTGCTCTTGCTGCTGCTCACATTTCAGCAAGCAGGAATAATTATCGTAAAGCATCTTACCCAGGACGCAACAACGAGGCCTGGGTGGGAATTGAACCTTCACCTTGCTATCATGGCCGTCGTAAGAACGATGCTACGAACCAATCGGCCGCGCTGCTAACCATTTATTTATCTGTTTGTTGGGGTTTTATCATTGTGTCAATATTATTGCAGCTCTACAATCCATGTCATAAAAGCAAAGTCACTGTTATTACAACAGCTTGCTACGAGCGTAAACCAGCTGGTAAATTATTGATGCATCTATTGATCGAATTCGTAAAAACGCTTATTGTCAGCTCTGGAAATCGGCTTTGACTGAGAGAATTAATAAACATCATAAAATCACCATTAATTTTCCTAAAAGCACTTGACCAGTTGACTTTGTATCGAGTACGCTAAAAGTGTGCCACAAGGGAATGAAAGTTGTATCGTTGTAGCATCTGTGATACATAACACGTTGTTTTCTTTTCAATGTATTTGCTTGGTTAAATTCATCACTAAGGCTCCAAGAACTTGGATTTTCTCCCAAAACGCAATTTTGCAAGACATCTGGCGCTCGTAATTGCAAGACTGCGACATAAAATGAAATCAATATCAACGAACACAACCAATACTAAAATACAAAATTTGAAAAATCAAATAAAAAAAAAAACTACAACTGATAGCAATGTTTCAAATTCAACTTCCCTGCAATATACAGAACGCTAAAAAAACGACATGCATTGCATTGATGAACTGAATGAAGACCCAAAACTCACTCCCGTTGCTCGTCAAACAACGCTAAGATGAAAAAGAATTGTAGGCATACGTAGAATAGCTTGAATATCAATTTTGAATTGAACTTCAAATTGTCTATAACTGTGTAAGCTTCTGAAACTTACGCAAAGCATCTTCTAAGTCGTAGCTCGGAAGTGGAAGATCAATAATTTCATTGACTGAAGATTTGGATTTATTTTTAACAGATGCAAGCCTGCGAATTCCTCTTGTTTTTGACTTTCTTCTTTCCATTGTAAAAAATCGATTTTACACCAAATCTGTGATATAGCCCACCTAAACTGTAATTAAGCTAGCGCAACAATAAACTGAAAACGTAAAACCACAAGAAATTAGCCTCAAGCCATTTGCTAAAACCTGGCTTCACCAATTAACAATAAGTTCTTCGCAACATTATTTACAGCTAGTTTAAAAATGGTTTTATTATCTCTAAAGGCGGACCCGTTTTACGGGAAGCTACGCACACTTGAAGAATATAAAAGCGCTCTGTTTGCATTCAGCCCTCTACCAACTTATTTCTAAGCCAAATGAGTCGTCGTGTCGGTTCGACTTGCACAGACACAGCCTTCTTCCTTTTTCAGCAGCTAATGCAGCTAACGCGGCTTACCTCGAGATTCTTAACTTCGTCCAATATTGCAATGCAGTTGTTAAATTTGGATAAGCTTGCTATAACACAGAACGAGCAACTTCATAAGCCGTATGTTTGTGATTTTAAATTGAAACATCAATTAAATCGTAACTTTATTCTACGGTGCATGCTATAATAATTAATTAATCAAAGAAATGCAATTCTTCGTCATTTATTTTAATACCGTACTTTTTTATTTCACAATGTTACAGCTCGATATAGGCTACTGAAAACGCAGACAGCTCCATATTTTTAAAAAATTTGCGTCATTACTAACAATAATTATTTTAAGTTAATGGCATGCAGCATTTGGTAAAAAAAAATTGCAATCTTTATCGCAAAAACGCTTCACCAATTCGCTCATTTTTCTTCCATTCATACAAAAAATTAAGTTGTCAGTCATTCATGTCCTACTAAGTATGACACTTCAATGAAGAAACAAGCTAGTGAGTGATAATAAATGCGGTTTTCACTGCTTTAACTCCTCTGTTTCCTTCAGAAAGATTAGCTGTGTAGCTACGACTCTCAAAATTGTTTCTTAACATAATTTGACTCGATTCGACAGTTCTTCTCAGAATTACACTAAACCTTTCACTGCCTGCTGCAATAATTGATAAAGCACTGTTTTAGTTTGACCAATGCCTTTTAACGGATTTTTGAAAATTTCATCACATGTCAATCTTTTTCAATTAACTTTCTAATCTACGTTGCTGCGAGCTTCTTGGACCTCGAAAGCTCGAATAGCTTTTCTTCGCGCTGACAAGTTTGTCTCAAGGTGCGAATTCAAGCAGTTCACCCGAACATCCAACGAAACGTATTTCTTCATACTCGAAAAATCTATCAACTATCCGATTTTCTCTGCATGGCGCGAAAATTTAACGAGAGAAAGTAGGACTTCTAAAGTTCTAGACCTGCTCTGAATTCAAGACTAGGACTAATTCTTATTATTCTTGACATTTAAAAGGCAACCTAGAAAAGTCTAACGATTTTCTTTCACACATTTTACATATCTATTTAAAAATCAGGTTGTAAATGCTACACAATTTCGTTATGTCAGTTTGCCATTATAACTTCATTTGGCATAATTATACAATCATAACCAGTGGCGTAGCGAGAAATTTTAAAAGAGGGGCATAATTTCCACATTGTTTCAAACGTATTATTTTCGGCAGAACTAATTTGAAGCTGATCGAGAATCAAGAAAGGCTCTATGAGGGTCCAGGGGCATGCTCATCCGAGAAAATTTTGAAAATTTGCATGCAGTAATTTGGATTTATGTAAGCTATTTTAGTGCTTGTGGCATGATTTCCACGCAAATTTTGTTTAAATTTTTTGACCTTAATTCTGAATGCTTCGCCAAATATGATGTATTTTGTTCGCACATTTTTGATTATGTGCTATCGAACAGTTTTGAAATCATGGAAAAATTGTATACATAGAAAACATTTTTGAAAATGGCTGGTGGGAGAATGCATGCTCCTAATCCTACCCCCTGGATCTGCCCCTGGCCACATGCTACTGAAGCCATCAAAAGAGTCTGGCATATTTCAGTCACTTTTCTCCATTGATTTTGTTCTTTTTTACTGAAAGGCAGAGTCAAAAGGGGGGAGGGCATGGCACAATGGCCCCCTAAATACGCTCATGATCATAACTTGATAATATCCAAAGCTTGCTACAGTAGCTGAATGCTAAGCGTAACCACCATCTGCATTCGAGATCGTTCATTATGAACCAGCAAGGCAGATACGTTCCACAGCTACGTGACAATTATTTCCTGTATCTCCAATATACCTCTGCTAACTGTCATATTACCAAGAACAATTTGATTCGCTCCAGCTTGTCTTGCTCTAATAAAAACTCAATTTTATCGTTGGTTTCATTGTACTTTATTACGGATATGTTAACATATCAGGATATTATCGCTATGCAAACTAGCAATCACTGGTATTTCCTCCGCTCAAAATAACCACAATAATTGATTTTGATAACGTTTGATACGCAAATTGCAGCTTCAGTGTTGCCAATTAAATGTTGAAAAACGATATTTTGACTTTTTGAGAGTCTGGCAAAGATAAAAAGATCGATATTGCATTGTTATTGCATCGGTTGCACCAGGGTTGCCTTAGTGGGGGGCTCGGGGTGCCCGGCCCCTTTATTTCTAAAAACTGTTTGTAGGGAGGCCCAGGGGGTTCTTAAAATCGGCCAAATCCTTTGGATCTTTTTTTCGGCGAACATCAAAACTTGTTTCCCCAGAACAGCGCTGCATCCTTCCCATTAAGACGATTAAGACATTGCAAATATATTGCTATATCTTCTACATGTTTTTTGTAGCATGGTGGGCAGTGCCGTATCAAAGCATCTCCGAAGTTCGGTCCCCCCGGTTGGGAAGGCATTTGTAGGGGCCCCACAATATTGTTGTTTTAGGCTCAGAATTAGAGGCAAAAAATTTTAAAGAAAATTTCGTAAAAAGTTGTTGAAAAAAGGACTAGGCCTAATTGCAATTACATGATGTAAATTACAATTAAATTTTCAAAAAATTTCCCGAGGAGCATGCCCCCAGACCCCCTATAGCCATCATTAATTCTTTTTTTCTGCTTCAAATTTGCTTTGATTTTGCCACGCACCAAAAGAAAGTGCGTGTACGAAAGTTTAGGGCGCCCCTCCTGAGGAAATTTCTGGATAAGCCCCTTGAAATAATGCTGCTAATGAGTCAAAAAAGCGCAAAACTGCCCAAATGTTTGTAGATATCAAAGGGTCCCACCTGGAGCTTTTTGAGGGGAGGGGTAACAGTCTTCACAAGGCACTGGTGTGGGGTGTGGGCAAAAATAACCAACGCCAAAGGTGCGTAACTAAAAAAGTTGAAGAACATCTGGTACCGGTATAAAATAATAGATTTTTTGCATTGTACTGACCCCCCCAAGTTCGAATTTTACCAAGGCACCCCTGGGTAGCACTCAAGCAAAACCACTGAAACAAGATCAAGTTTTAACTTCGCCAAAAAACTCACCTCTGATTTTTCGCTTATGACATAAATTATTCCTCCACAGAAATCTAACCTACCGTTGAAAGTTATTTTTGCGTTTGAAATGTCAAATAAACTGCAGTCTTATCTTCAAATCGCCGTTGGAGTATAATATTGTCAGCGTCACACTTGAACACGCTATAGGGCTTAGGCCTAGTGTAAATTTTTCTGAGCCCTCGGAGCCACATCTTTGTCCAGCACTCCAAACATTACACAGCCTACTCTGAAGTTACAAGTTAAACTTTTTTCAAAATGCAAAAACAGAGAATTCCCGAAAACTGGAGAAAAATCAACAAAATCTCGAGCACGCTTTAAATTTATTTTAATTTTTTTAAACTGCGGCCTACTCGGCTATTGCAAGAATAACATCACTTGGGTGAGACCGGATATGAACGTAACAGGGGTATGGTTGTAACGTTCAATTTTTCTTCTCACAATTGCGACGTACAGGCCACATGGCCATACAATATCATTTCTTGTTAGTCCCTGCAGTTTCACGCGCATTTTAGAAGCAACTGGTTCTTCATTAAAAATTTGGTCAAAGAAATTCGAATTTTCAGGTATGTGAGTAACTTTTTTAAATTTACGTATTTTTTTCATAACACTTTATTGACTAGAGATACTGCAGTTCTTTTTATATCCTTAATATAGGCTTGATCTAAAGATTAATTTGGCTTATGAAACCAGTTGGAACGGTAAGCTTACTAGATGCCAGACCTTGCCAAAGATGGAGGACATGCCTGAGCGTGGTTGTAACACAGTGTTACTACCATACCCAGAAAAAAACTGCATTACGTTCCCATACCTAGATGTTAGTTAGGTATCCATACTGCAGCAGCCTTCGCAAAAGCACTGCAAGAAATCAAGATTTTACACTTTTATGATCAAAATCAAATCTTTATTACACTCGCCATAATACGCCGAAGCGCGTAACGAGTGGCGGGGCCCATCTCCGCAGCTTAGCGCCTGGGCTGCACAGTTCCGAAGAAACGTCGCAACGGTGGCGAACCGTTGGCGACACTGTGCCGATTTGACCGGCCCGGGAATCGAACCCCAAACCTCCCGCACCGATAGCGTGCGCTTAGCAACTGAGCTAACCGGCCGGTCACTTTTATGATGTGATACGTAAATGCTAGCGTAAATTTTAACTAGTGTAGGCTATTTCAAGTAAGTTCCGCTAGAGTGATGTACGGTAGCCTACTTCACGAGATGACTCCGGTGATAATTAACGTACTTACCATGTGCGTTTATTCTGATTGCTTTCACTTTCAGAATGCCAAGACAGTGGAAAAGAAAGACAGAAAGAGGATTGCCTGCTACCGTATTGATAACCGCATCGGAAGAAGTTGCAAAAGGAAATTCTATCCGGTCTGTTGCCAAGGGATTTGACATATGTCATGTAACTTTGTACAGATACTGCAATAAACTTAAAAAACTCCAGCAGCAAGGATCGAATGAACTCCCTCGAGTTGGATACTGGAGCCCCAACACCATTTTTACAACTGAACAAGAGAAAGAGTTAGGGAAATACTTACTGGAAGCGTGTGATCGTTACTATGGACTTGCACCAAAGGAGGTGCGCAAGTTTGCATTTGAACTTGCTGAATTATTTGGCATTAATCATCCAAATCAATGGGACGAAAATAAAATGGCTGGAGTGGTCTGGTTTTCCAATTTTATGAAGAGGCACCCCTCGCTCTCTCTAAGAAACCCTGAAGTTACAAGCTCAGCCAGAGCCACTAGTTTCAATCCTGAAAATGTGAAATGCTTCTTCAATCAGTTATCCCAAGTTTTGGAACTGCACAAGTTCTAAGGAAACGACATTTGGAACATGGACGAAACGGGGGTCACAACGGTCCAGAAATCCAATCACGTTGTTGCTAGGCGTGGGTCTAAGCAGGTTGGTGCGATGACGTCTGGAGAAAGAGGAACTTTGGTAACCATTGCTTGTGCTGTACAAGCGTTGGGAAACTGCATTCCCCCCTTTTTTGTGTTTCCTCGAAAGCGTTATCATGACCATTTTGTAAAAAGTGCTCCACTGGGTTCGGCAGGAAGCGGAAACGCTTCAGGCAAGAAAACGACTTTCTTCTATTCCTTCAGCACTTTCAAAAACACACTAAAGCAAGCAAAGAAAGGAAGCTTTTGTTGCTATTGGATAATCACAGGTCACACACATCTGTGAAGTGCATCGACTTCTGTAAAGAAAATGATATTGTGCTGTTGAGTTTCCCACCCCACTGCAGCCACTAGATCGCACTGTTTACGGGCCATTTAAAAGGCTAGTAGATTCTGCTTCAGGTTCATGGAAGAAAATGAATCCGGCCAAGCCCATGACAATCTACGATATTCCCGGAATAATAAAAAGTGTTTTTCCTGCAGCCACGACTCCGCGAAATATCCAAGCTGGATTTGAGGTAACTGGAGTGTGGCCATTCAACCCTGAGGTGTTTCAAGATTGCGACTTTGATCCTTCAGCAGTTACTAATCGGCCAAACCCAGAAGATGTCACTGAAAGAAACCAAGCATCTACAGTACACATTCCTCGTATTCCTGCCCAAGCCAGTCGCCTGTTGTTGCAACAAACCTGAATTTAGACGGAGTAGCTTTGGAGCCAATTGCTTTGTCACAAACCAACCCTTCGTGTTCTAGTGAGTGCTTTGATGCAAGCTCGAGCGACTTGAACATAAATCCTTGCGATGATTCAGAGGCACGCAAAACCTCTCTTGTGGTTGATACTACGGTGATCTGCATCAATCCTGATGCTTTCGCCGAAGAGCCATGCTGCTCAACTGTCAGTCCACAATTTAATCCAACCAATGTACGCCCTATGCCAAAAGCTGGTCTGAGAAAAGGAAACCAAAAAGGAAAGAAAAAACGTCGATCAGAAATATTGACAGCAACACCAGTCAGGGAAAAACTCGCTGAAGAGGAAGCAAAAAAAGTTAATGGCAAAGCGAAGAAGAAGTTATTAGATCGTAAAAAAGATAATAGTATTTTTTTTTTATTTTTATTTAGTAGCATATTTATCCTCCTATCACGAGAAAGCGATCAATGCGCCATACGAGCTCGCTTAGGAGTTGCCGGCCATCTGTCTACCGCACCAAGATGGGGGAATCCCGCTAAGTGCCTTTCCCAACGGTACAACAAGTAAACTTGCCGGCTTGTTCTCCACACAGTCCCTTTAATGCTGAACGTCAAGCAGGGAAGCTGTGAATACCAATTTTACAGTCATTGGTTTGACCCGACTCGGAATCAAACCCGAGTCTACAGCTCAAGAGACAGACGCTCCATACCACTCGGCCATCTGAGCAGTAAGCAGGATGCAAAACTAAGAAAGAAGCCAGGAAGAAGGCTCAGAAAGAAACGTACATCGGTGATGTCTTCCAGCGACGAAGAAGATGAATGGTTCTGCGTCGTTTGCATGGACGCTTACAACAACTCAAAACCCGGTGAAAAGTGGGTAAAATGCTCATACTGTGAACATTGGGCTCATGAAGCTTGCACCGATGGTGGATTTTTATTTGTCTGTGTGCATTGTGAGTCTGACGGTGACTTGTAAATTGTTCGCTTTTTGAGAAAATAAAATGTACGTTACAACCATACCATGGCGTTGTTACAAGTATACCCAGTATTGGGTATGAAAGTAACAAACAGAAGTGCTTTTTGTGTGCGATCGTAGGGACGAAATACAAGCAATACAAAAAAATCTTGGGGTCTTACTTTGTAGAGCAAAGCTCGAAGTCGATACTGAGCAATTTTAAAGCATGTAATGCAAATAACTCGCGAGATATGACAAAAAATATGAAAAATGTAACTTACATTCCCGGTCTCCCCTACATCAGCAAACAATTTTTAGAGCTTCTCACCATTTCATCCCAAAAATGCATTGGCAGAAATAATGAGGTGCGTTTAGATTATGGTGTTAAGTAGAAGATGCTGACCGGTGAGTTGGCCCATATAACTGCTGTTTACATCCAGCAAGTTCTGTATAATAATAAATCGGTCGCGAATATTAGATAGTGGTTTCATCCACACACTCTTCGCAGTCGCATCTTTGAACGAGATGCGTGACCAATGACCACGATTATTACCTCTGCTAGGTAGGCGCCACCAAGCAGCCAACCAAAACAAGGCTGAAAGAATATTTAACACAAAACTCTTGAGATGACTTGCAAGCGAGTTGAGTGAAATCAGATTTTGCCTTTATGTGGCCTAAATTAGATATCAGTAGGGCGATTTTTTATTGACCTAAAAATCTCAAAAAATTGACCTTATTTTATCAAAAAATCGACTTTATTTACCTAACAAAACAATGAAATATAAGAAAGAACCAGTCCATAAGAAAAAAAAACACCTAAGTCACTTCAGTTAGTGCTTAGATTACAATGCAGCTACGCACATACAATGCCGCACGTTTTCTGGCAGAAAGTTTCGGTCCTGGGCCAGCAGCTTATTTAGCATTGAAAAGCTTAGCTGCCCTGCATAATTGCGCAGAATCCAGAGTCGCATTCAAGTGTTTCGCTATTCGCTGTATTGCAATCTTTGTAACATCAAAGTATGGTCTAATAACTAATACATTGTTTTTTTTCAATTCTAATATTTTTGACTACCGGAACGTAGCGACAAAAATATGTAACAAATGATAACACCACGAAAAGCTTATCTCATCATAAACCAATTTTGCTAAGATTGCAATCTTGCAAAGCTGTCTGAATGAATCTTTACAATCGAAAACAATCAAATTACATCAAACATTACATTAATAAATTAAGCATGGGTAAAACTGTAATACCGGTAACAGTTTGACGACAGCATACACCTCCCTGGTACCACCAACAGTTACGAACCTCCATCTCTAAATTATCCGAGTCTTCTCTTTTTGAATATAAAGAATCGCGCAAAAAAAAGCAAGAAAGCATAAATTGACAAAATATAAAAATATTGATCTAAAAAACAAAAATTTGACATTTATTGACTTTATAACTTCATCAATACTGATCCTATGACCGTGAAATTTTGTTTCCACATTTTTAGAGTTACTTTCTATATCCAAAGAAACATTGACTTTATTGACCGTGAATCGCCCTAGACGTCACCTTCGCCGCTTTCTAATGATCAAAGAATAAAACCCAATCGTACCAATCAAGTATTGTTCGTTTCAACACCGAGAGCAGAGCAAGAAATTTTTAACCATGAGCAGAAACAGCAAGTTTTTTTCTCTAGCATTGAAGCGTAGATGCCCCCCATGCGGGGACGAAACATGGCCTATCGGTTTCCCTTGCCTTATTCAGTGCAAGTTTTGACAATATTTCATCTAGTGAATAAACAAGCGAATGGAATTATTTACTAGCTAACCAAGAGATTCTCATTCGGATAGAAACAAAATGAGTCAGAGTCTGCTATCATCACATTTCCAAATTTTACAAAACTTTGTTTATTAACACAATAAGATTAACGTTACACAAAATAAGCAGCTAACTGAGACATTTTGTCTTTTGGAGGTCGTCTTCCTCTTCCTCTCCCTCTACCCCGACCCCTCCCTCTTCCAGAACCTCTGTTTACCGGAAGTCTTTTCAGCGCAAGTCGAGCTTGTTTCTTTTCAACAAGATTGGAGAGGATGGGATCACAAAAAATACAGCCTAAAAAGATCCTGTTGTAAGGAAAAACAGTGCAATGTGCCTAGTTTTCATATTTTACGGTTTCAAGTTTTCAAGCAGTTTTAAGAGTTACGATTAAAACTTAACGTCCAGAAACCAGGAGTGTTTAAATGTAGAAAGAGGGGGCGAATTACAACCAGCCATATTGTGGTGTTTTCAAAAAATGTTTTAAACACAATACAGATTAAGTTTTGCGAAAAAAGGTGGCAGACAGGGCCAAGGCCATAGTATCTCTTCACCCTTGCTAGTGGCTACGCTACTGCCAACAACTAAAATTCCATGAGCTTAAATCGCGTTGTTGGTTGTTTAAATAATTGTTGTTTGAATAATTAAAATAATTGGTTGTTTAAGGCTGGAAATAAGAAGGTCTTTTAAATAGAAAATCGTCTAAATTCTACTCATGCAGGTTACTTAAATTTAATGTGCCGTGCAATGAAGTATCAAACATGAGCGTTTTACCTTCACCACTTACCTGTGTATTTTGTTTCTCCATTTTCTAAAGGTGTTTTTTCCTTGTTAAAAGTAACAGCTACTTCATAAGCGCAACATTTTTCGCAAGCCGATTCAGTAATACTAACCTGAAAAGTAGCTTAAGTTTAAAAAGCATATAGAATTGGTCCAAAAGAAAAAGATACAGTAAAATCTTGCAAAAAATTCAGAGAAAATAATCAAAGCTGTTCTATAATGATGAAAGACACAACCAAAGCATATTATCGATATACGGCCTGCCCGAATTCAAAAACACAATTTCCTTGGTGAACACTTTTTACAAAAACTAACTTTTTCGAAGTAAAATTGTGTCAAACGAAGCTTTGCAATAAATCAGTGAGAAACATCTTCGGCAAGCAACACAAAATCGAATCCTTGGCATAATTTACCGTTGTGACCAAACGAAAACCCTATTATCAGCAACAATTATTTACATATTTTACCAAGCGCATAAATTAATTATTTAATTTATAGTATACCCAACAACCCTTACCTTGAGAGCGTTTTGAAACAGAGAAACTACGCATCCGCAACGGTTGTTACTGCAAGATAATTGCCACTTTGGAGCGGAAGCAGCATCAAGAACTAAAATACCAGATTCGCAAGTAAGGCAGGGGGCCACACCGAGGGACGCTTGGGAGTGTTCACATCCGGGGTGTGTGCAGTTATTGCATCCAGACCCCTTTCTCATGTTCTGGAAAGGAGGATGGTTGTAGCAATATGGACAAAATGTATAACTTTTTCCTTGTGTACCTGTAAAGAAAACATTTGCACTTGGAAAAAAAACATAGTACAACACAAAATGTTCGGTTTGTGGCTATAGGTGCACCAAATCTGTGCGACGACTTGATCAGCATCCCAAATAGAACTTGAATTTCGTGTTTTGACGTGTTTCTTACTTTCCATGTCACTATTGTAGATATTGGAAATTAAAAATCGAGCATTACTAGCAAAAATCCTGATTTAAAAAATTTTAGTAACCGGACACCGGTACGAAAATAACTTCAGATTCGCGGTGGTATATTACCATAATAATCATCTTCGTTTTACTTAAAATATTAATTTTGCTCACTCAAGCTACTAAACATCAGTGAAAAATCTGGATCAACTTTTTGAAATTTGACATTTTTAGCAAATAAAGTCTTGAAAAAATCCCTAACGAAATGAATCAACAAAAACTGTTCTCGGTAAAATGTTATTCTAAATTGCCATAGCTCATTTACAAGGCCATGGCATGCATCACACGACATTCTCATTTTGAGCTTGGCTGGATAAGAAAGCTTCTAAAATGTTTGTTCTTCTACAGCTACGAATGGACTTCTAAATCGTACTTCAAGAACTACGTGCTGCGAAATCGTAGGGTCGAAAAACAGTCATTACGTTCTATTTTGAGATACAAAATAACCGATACATTCGTTCTAACAACCAACTACTAGAGTAAAATTTGAAAAAGCAACGCTCCAAAAAACTAAAACAACACTTTTTAATATGACAGTCACTAGAAAATGGGTCTTTCAAAATGACACTCCTAAGCGTCAACATATATTTCACATCGCTTTTAAGTGACCCACAATGTAGTTGGTTTTGAGCATGGTAAAAAAATTTTCTCCGCCAAAATAAATAACCCTGTTTTTAAAATTTATTTGCGACCCAAAAAACCAACGGGTTCTTGGTGCATAAGAACATAGTCAATCAGAGGTAATAACTGCAAACCAGACTTGATAAAGAACCAATCATAAAGCGGCTAAACTCACCAGTAGAACAACTGAGCAGTTCAAAATCATCCAGAGGACATTTAAGCTCTTTATAGAGCTTGATATGTGTCTTGGGAGGAAGATCATACGTGTCATCACAAGTTGCGCAATACAAGCGCGGAGGAGCAGCGCTTATATGTTTCATGTAACGACGGCACTTTCCACAGCTGCAAAAAAAACAACTTAAATTTGAAAACAAACCTTCTTATTAAATTAAAAATTAAATATGTTTGATTTTATATTATTAATAGCGGCGCGTTACAAACGGCCGTTATTAACTTTCTTTTCACGTTGTCAATGGAATATTGAAATTTGTTTTTGCAATTACAGCATTGTCTCAACTTTTTTTTCGCTGCGAATTCCTAAACATACAGTATCAACGAAACATGTCGAGCTCTTTTCTAAGGATGGGCATTTTAGAATACCGAATCCAGAAGGATCTGAATCCCAAACTATTCGGAAGAGTATTTGCGATGTAAACCGGATAATTGGATTCTTGATTTCATTGTTTTACATTGCAACTAAGTGTTGCTTGGAGTTATTTTTTCTAATAGATGCTTTTCACTACTATTGCTGGTTTGGTGCTGGGTCTTTGGCAAAATAGGTTGATTTAAACAGAAAAGGGTTCGGTATTCTGGATTCAGTTGTAACTTATTCGGAATAATTCCGTAATAGTAAACTATTCCGAAATGCCCATCCCTACCCTTTTCAATAAACACGCCACAACGGTCAATTAAAGTATATATCGTATTTGTATTTAAGGAACCCTTCGGAATCCGTGGAGCCAGGTGGATGGCTACTTATTGAAACAATATTCACAACGTGGTTCAAAACATAGCTCTCGGTACGAAAGGTCTGGGGTTTGATTCCCAGCCCAGTTAAGTCGGACGCAGTGTCGCTCACAGATCGCCACCGCAGCCACGTCTTTTCAGAGCTGTGTTGCCCAAGCGCTAAGTCGCGAAGATCGGCCCCAGCGCTTACATGCTTCGACGAAATACCGCAACTATAATGAAGATTTGATTTTTTTTATTCAAATTATTCACGGTTGCTTTCTATAATTATAACCGAGGAACAAATGAAAAAATGTTGTGCAGCAATGTATGACCGGAAGCAATCGCTTAATTTAATTCAAGCTTACCGAGACAGAGGTTTGCCACTTTCCGATAATTTTGTGAATGTTACTTCGAATAAATTATCCATAGATAAAACATGTTGAACAAAATAATGAAATTTAAGTTCGAAAATCTTGATTGAATGTTTCAGCATATCTTTCTGTTCAGCTTTGCCTGAAAATATCAGTAATAAGTAAAAATGTTGACATTTTTAAAGAATGATGTAGCAACCAACCTAAAGCAATGAGATTGAGTTGCTTCTCCACTGCAGATCGCATAGTTGGGAGAACTAAATCAGGGTCGATCTTTTTGTAGCCACGAACCAGCATTATTCCTGAAATCAAATTTGGAAATGCTTAATCAAATTAACCCACGAGTAACAACCGAATTAAACAATCTTTGACAACCGGTAAAGGATAAGCATGAATTATAATTTTACAGTGGTATTTAAAAGAATTTTTAAATCTTGCTACAGAGCCACTTCAAACCTTGCTACAAAAGCATTTACCAGGCACATGTAAGTAGATTTTAAAGTCAATTTTTTTGTTATATTTTACGTAAAAGCCCTCAAATTTTTCTTCGTCACATTGAAGAATGATTTCCTCCACATCCATGAAACTTCAAACAGTTACCGAAAATATTTTTTCGTTGAAAGAACAATCATAAGAAGAGGTTTCATATTCGAAGCTTTTCGTCTGACAATAGACAAGGGAATCGTCAGAATGAAAAGTATACAGCTGAGAACGCTTAGCATTGAACGTGGAAACCTCTTCTTTTGGCTATATTCAAGTTCTGTACCACCAATCATCTGTTTAAAGAACAATCACCAAAATAATCAGGAATATACCCATTCCATTACCCAAGTTTGTTGGTTGGAGTTTTCTTCCAGATACAATGGTGACGTAATTTCTTTGCCCAATATTATTGATGTGTGTTGGGATGCTTGCATCCGTTCCTATCCCATGTTTCTCCATCAGTGTTATCAACTCGCTCTCTGTCAGATAATCAGGAGGATTCGTCTTCCTATCCAGCAGATTTACTTTTACCACCGGACACACGTCGTTCTCTTTTAGGTTTGGAACACTTTGATGTTCGCTGATTGATAACCAAGGCATAATCTACAACGAAATAAAATTCGTAAATTATTTAGACACTTGAAAGTTGGAAAGAAGATATCAGATAAGCTTTAACACAAGCGCGGGATCACTAGGCTGTCACGCAAGAGCCAAGTGGAATTAGACATGAGTTAAAAATCCTTTGTTATGAGTTCTTTGCACAGCTGGAACCGATCTCCTTTCACGCGCATTCTGGCAGCAGCTAACTTAAACTGCTGATTTTGCGAAGTGTCCGTAATGTTTTTTCTTTAATTTAACTGCATAAAAACAATCTTGATCACACGTTAACTGCCTTAAAAGAATGCTTGAATCCAAAATAAAATGCGCAAAGAGGCAAGTACAGGTAATTAATTGCGAACAATGAACAGTGAACGCTGTTTAAATCTTTCAGACGTCAATAGCTCAGTTTTTGATATTCAACATTTAATCAGAAATCCAAAGCTGAGCCGGGGAATTTTTTTTTTTGGTATGCTTATTAAGGTACTTAGTATAAACAGAATTATTTAATTGTCTGAACCTTGAATAAAATGTTTGGCGCATTTTGAACACGGAAATCATAACAAGACCCAAACTATCAAAACATTGTTCCCAGTTGGAAGGATCGGCAAAGCGACTGCAATTCCATTTCATCTAGAATTAGCGATAACAAGACGCGCTGCCGCCGCTAAGTGTCGTTTTCTTAAAACGTGCTTCCAAAATTTTCTTCGACGACACCTTCTTCACAAATTAAATAGTACCCAGTGAAATCTCAATTTCAGCTATAGGGTAAAAATACCGACATAACTTTATCTCGAATTTCTCAACAATTTTAACCACGGTAGCCCTTATTAGAAACTGAATTAAATCTTACTTGCGTAAACCCTGGCTTGATGGGGGAAGTCCCGATACAAGAAAACTTTTCCTCTCCAATTAAAAAACTTATTTCTGTTTGTAAGTAGACACAATCGGGGCTGATAGTGGCGAGAAAATGCTGGACGATATACTCGTATAATCGCCAGTGATCGTGAGAACCTTTGCATAAATACAATATAAAAGCAGCCAAATCTAGTGGAATTATTGCATTGGTATAATTTGTCAGTTTCCACTAAAAGCAATTGTAACTTACAATCACGCCAGAAATATATACTATAAAAATGCAAAACATGAAAAGCCGATGTAAATGGAGATAGCGCTCGTCAAACAATTGATAGACTGAGTTCGATACCTAGTCCAGTCGTACCAAAGATTTTTAAACAGAGCATCATCCATTATATATCCATGACTTCGCTAAAAGCCAAGTAAGTTATTGGACTTAAAAAATAGAGTATAAAACTTGTAGAAGAGAAAAACAGCAGCTTAAATTGCCTTAAAATCGAACACAAACTAAAAAAAGACTAGTACCTCTACTTACCAACTTCATGTTCAGTAGCTCCACGCATGGGGGTGATGGGAGGGTGGTCACCTGCATCCATGCCTTTCCTTGGCTTCGCAAATCCATTTGCCAAAAGCATTTTTGCATATGAGCCCCAATTATTGTTGGACGTTTGTTGTTGAACGCAAGAACGAAAATCAAAATTATCAGAATAATGATTCGTCTCTGTACGAGGATAACTGATATATCCACGAGTATAAAGACTTTCTGCTGCCTGCAAAAATATATGCTCTCTGCATAAAAATGGAGTAACAAAATGGTAGTTGAAAAAATCTTGTTTTTCGCAAATTTTTTATCCGCTGAACGAATCAAATCATTTATTGGAGATATTGTCCTGCCAACAGTATTCTTCCACGAATTAAAAGATCTATCAATCTTTATACGGAAATTTTGCGTCAACGGTGAGTTGGTTCTTGATGCCACATTAATACCTGAGCATTTGCGAATGAGGGAATTATTTTTATGCTGCAAAAAACGGATAGTTAGATCACCCACAGATGGTTACCTGCATTGCTTGCTGAGGTCCAATGCCAAGAGCTGAGCTGGCCACACGAAGCATTTCAACAGTATTCAAAGCCTGGGGTTTCTGTTTCACTTTTTCTTTTGACTTTACACTTTGAACAGTTGCTTTCTTCTGATTTTTAACCATGTTGTAAAACATGTTAACAAGTTGCTGATCGAATATACGGACTCTAAAATATATCGTACATATAACCTTACGCCATGCTCACATTTTATTACAAAAAAATCATATTTTAATTTAATTTCTGCTCGCGGCATTACGCCGAAGCGCGCAACGAGTGACGGGGCTTATCTCTGCGGCTTGGTGCCAGGGCAACATACTGTAGGTCCCAAAAAACGTCACAGCGGTGGCGAGCCGATGGCGACACTGGGTCCGATTTGGCCTGGACGGGAATCGAACCCCAGACTTCGTTACACTACAGAGAGGTCGTTACACTACACCAACCGGCAGAAACATTTTGCTATCTACAGTCTGTGTTCTTTTCCATCAGGACTTCTTTTACCTGCTCCAGTCCAGCTTGATTTCTGCATTGTTTTCAGGATGTTTGACATGAGCTTCAATCTGCCAGTAATTTTCCGGTTTAAATGACTGTATTTGATCGTGGCGTTCCACACAAAATCCAAGTGTTGGTGTTTGACAGGGTCCGTATGATATCAAAGAACTGTCCAAATCTCCGTATTTTCCCTAAAAAATTCAATCTAAACTTTCTGCTTACTTTGCCAGGCCTAACAGCAACAACAATTTTATTTTGCTATTTTGCTTTATTCTCTTTGTTATTGTATACTACCTATTTAAAACACTTGCGAGGTACCGAAAATTGAAAAATGTTGGAACTTGCCACTAAAATAACTCACAACGACTTCTTTCAGCATAGTTGAGACGACACCGGCAGGCCAGGATAAATTCATGGATTTAGATGCCAATCTCACTATTGCTGGGCAATAGTGAGATTTATGCCAAAAAACTTATGCCAAAATTTCCTGGCATCTTATTTAGAACTTACTAAATCCCCGTCAGCTTATTTGCTACGCGCATCTCTATCAGCGCCGGAGGTCTGGGGTTTCATTCCCGGGCAGGTCAAATCGGAGACAGCGTCACCAACGGCTCGGCACTGCAGCGATGTTTTTTCGGAGCTGTGTTGCCCAGGTGATAAGCCGTGGAAATGGGCCCTGCCACTTGTTACACGTTCGGCCTAATACCGCCAGGATAATGAAGATTTTGTTTTTTCAAACACATTTTTCAATAAAAAACAGAAATATCAAGATTCTAACTTACCACATGTAAAATACTGTAACATTAAATTTATGTCTTTACCTGAAAATACCTTGTTTGAAAACGTGTAAAAGCACACCCGATACGTAGATCGAGCTCTTGTCGAGCATCAACGCACAAAGATTCATTTTCATTTGGATCAATGAGATTGTTCATTGCAGCATGGATATCTTTATCCGTAATGGAACTAAAACGAGCTCGATAGACAAACTTTCCTCCCCTATTCTAGCAAAAATAATTTAAAATATATATATTAGTTCTTGATAACATTAAATAAATGAAACAAATTGATTATCAAACCATGTTACTTAATTTTTACAACTAGCATAAAAGTTTCAAATGAAGTACAATCAGCTTTTTTTGATTGATAACGTGAGGAAAACAAAAAAAAAAAGCAAATTTACTAAATTTCTCATTATCTTTAATATGGCTTCATCAACATAACTTCTGCAACATCAAATACAACATTATGACTGAAATTTAGAGGGTCATACCAATCAAAATGTTAGTTTCTAAAAGTAATCAACAACCAAATTAATCAACTGCAAAAGTCTACAGATTGCGTATTTGAAAACGTTCAAGCACTAGAATTTACTACACTCAACATCAACAAAAACATACCGAGCGACTCATAATGGGAAGAACAATGTCTAGAACTTCGAAACAAATATTTTCTCCTTCTTTATCACAATCAAGCCACAAGACTATGCAATCCGAATCACGTGCTTCTTTTTCTAAAAACCTAAAAAGCATCCAATTTAAAAGCCCAGCCCTGAACAAGATGTGTGGCATACTAAATCAGCTAAAGCAGGGGTCGGCAAACTTTTTGTACTACTGGGCCAAATCTACACACTTTCGGTAACGTGCGGGCCGCATAAATTTCAACCTAAACAATCGCCACATTATTCTTAAAATCATGGTGCACCCGCAACTTTTATTCCTGTGTTAAATATTGCACAATGAGACGTGTTTCTGCCGTGTCATATTTACTATCAAACACGTTTAACATCACATTCCTTCATAACTGCCATACTGGTCTGACAAATCAAGCCAACAGATTTCGAATAATGCTCAACAAAGAAATATTTTTCCGCCCAAGCACTTAGGAATTTTCTACCCTCGTCGTTAACTTTCGCCGTTTCCCAGCCATTCTGATGTCAAATTTCAAAAATTACAATAATCTGCTGAACAAAGATTTAGTCAAGCACAAAGTTAAATCTAATCTTATATTCACCTCACTTTCATTTTACCACCAAACGCTAGCAACGCACACGGCACCTGAGGTCGTGCGGCAAATTACTGGTAAATCAGTTTCGCTTCTGTTATGTCATAATTACACACAATGAATGAATGCTTTCGCTTGCATCATTCCTTGACAATTATATGCACTAAAAGTAAGATCATTCGAGGGCCGCAGGTTGCCGACCCCTGAGCCAAAGGAAATCAAAAATAAACGATAAGCCAGCAACATAGCTTAGCAGTACCATGCACAGGGAACAGATCCTTCGTGAAGGGTTTGATTCACGGCCGGAGCTGATCACATTGTTGACATGTACATTGCAGTGTTAGGGAGGCTCGAGTCAGTGACTCGACTCGACTAGAGTCGCTGCGAAAAATGACTAGACTTGACTCGAGTCGTTGCACAAATGACTCGGACTTGACTTTAGTGACTAGAGACTCGACTCGGGACTCGACCATCACGACTCGAACTCGAGTCGCGACTCTAACCACTTACTGACAATTAGGGCGATTTAAGGTCACAAAAGTTACTTTTTTTGCTGTCTCCAATTACCACAAAAAGCGTGGAACCAAAATTTCACGGGTGTGGGCCAGTATTTAAGAAGTTATAAAGTTACGAAAAGTTATTTTTTGTGTTTTTAGGTTACATTTAATTTTTTTGGTTACAAAGTTTTTCGTGCTATTTTTTGCCCAATTTTCCTTTTCTCTGTATCTTTTCTTGCTACAATTGGAATGGATTTACAATCTCATTAATGCTTCAAGGTGGTTTGGTAAAGGACACTGAACATACAGCCCTACATCTTCTAGTAATGCAATGGCATCTTTGCGATGCCAACACTTCGAATTTTCAAACGCTTAATTAAACTATTCCACTGATTAGTTTTCGCTCAGAACAATACATTTTTTCCAAGATTAGACTGACTGAAAAGCGAATGGGCTGGTGGTTATAACATTCCAATCTTTACGACGCGATAGTAGCATGTAAATCATAATGTCGTATCGACCAATATTTTATTATAGACCGCTGTTATTTTTCATTTTGTGCTGTTCTTGAAATAAAGCCACTTTTTGGCAAAAAAAAAACTTACGTTTTCAAGTTTTTAGGTCACAAGAAAATCGCCCTACCAATAATCTAATTATTTTCATGAAAAAATACGACTTAGAAAGAGCTTCGTTTCGTGCATGTACGATATATTTAAGAGCCGACAGTTTGAGTTGGCTTGCGGTAAATTTAGGTTGTGTAGCAAAATAAATGGCAACTCTGGTATTACGCCAAATGGCTTCATTTGGCGCGAGTCTGTATGGTTTTCTAAACTTAGTTTAAGGCCTACTAAATGAATGATTTTTTCTATGACGATTTGCCCTAGTTTAAGTGTAATGTAAAACCATTGATATGAAAAGGTTAAAAACTAACTGAAAAAAAAGATATATTATTTTGTAAATTGTTTATGTTTTTTGCAATTTGTAATAGCTTGTGACTACTTTGGATAAATTAATTTGGGTAGCCATGGGGATGGGGATTTTTTATGCGTGATATCCCGACCGTGTATTCAGGCTTTAGTTGATCTGTGTAAACATCTAATGTATTGTGACACAGTTTAATGTACTTACGTTAAAATCCTAAAATTTATATTTGAATGCATGGTAGGAGGGGTGTACCCAGGGAAGGGGGTCCGCGCCACCATTCCTCCCGCAGACAAATGCACAAAGTAAAGGCGATATTCGTATAAAGGACAATCTGCGGGCGTGATGACCTTTTTTTGCTCTTCACTTGTCTTTGGGCGGAAAATTGGACATCTGCAGGCGTGATTTTACTCTTCACTTGACTTTAAGCGTAAAATCGGACATCTGCGGGCGTGATGACCATTTTTTTGCGCATCACTATTTCCGGCCCTGCTGGCTTGGCTTTAAAATGCCCCCCCCCCCTTTTCAAATTTCTGGGCACGCCCCGGTTTAGGCTATACTTATTTACGTAAAGTGCATGTAAGTTAAATGTAGCGACTCGCGACAGTAAACAAGCAGTTTTCAAAACTTCAAAAAAATCGACTTGTTTCATCTGCTCAAGTGCTCATACGTCATAAGTTTTTACAGTTTTTTGCACCGTCTGTTTTTGGCATATAAGTTACCGGTATGTGTTTACAGCTATTGCATTGCAAGAAAAAGAAAAATTCAGCGCTTTTCTGCATTACGAGCATATTTAATATTAATTTACAGAATAGGTCTATGTCTCGCAATTGCTTCATAGTAAAATTGTATGTGAAAGTTGCCGCAAGTTAAAATTTTTAACAACTTTATTCGCCTAGTACTTTCGTGACTAGTCGAGACTCGACTCGAGTCTGTATGTAAACTGACTCAACTTGACTCGACTCTGTGGTGCAAATTGACTTGACTTGAATCGAGCCGTTGCACGAAAAGACTCTGACTCGACATCATTGACTCAAGACTCGACTTCCAGCGACTCGTTCCCAACACTGGTACATTGGGTGGCTACTGACTTGAACTGCACAAGCTCAATTGCCAGTCTCCATCAATTACTGTTGAATTTTTGGTTCAATATAAGTAGAAATTACATGATATACCGTATAACATATTGACTAATGCATTTAAAAATGAAATTACTTGAATTTACGTAAATAATCTATCTTACAAAACTCGTGTAAAAACGCTTCATTCTAAGGCACTGCAAACTAGTCATTTAACTTTTTTTATAATTTTTACAAATTATTACACTATGACAACAAGGTGAAGTGGCCAAATGCATTTGTCATAAACTTCCACTAATGTGCGTTTATAATGTGGAATTTAATAAGTTCTTACTTTTAAATACTAAGTCTTACTTTGGAATATTGAGTTTCGGATTGGCTTCTTTTTTAATTGCTGGAGCTTTAAATAATTCACTGGGATCAACTTTTTCCCAGTTATTGTATTTTCCTTCAAAATCTAGACTCATCACATGACCACACACTGAAGTAACTTTAAATTTTGCCATATCACCTCGAAATCTTCCTGAAACCAATGAGTTGTGTTAAAAATATCTTATTTAGAAACGCAGCTCAACTTCGGTGACAATCCAAACACGAACAAAATGATTTAGACCAGCGACACATCAATATGACTACAATAAATGCACTTACTGGCAAGGCACATAGGCGTCGATTCTTTGTAGGTTCAAGCAAATACTCGGAGGGCAAAAAAAAATTTCTAAAAGCAAAAAATTTCGCAAAGCAACGGTCTTTTAAAATGTGTGCAGTATTTACCCTAAAAGCAATATTTCGCAAATGCGTTGGTTTTTAACTAGGAATAAGGGAAATTAGGGAGTTAATGTTTAGCAAACTGCGGTCGATTGTGCACCTTTGCCTTGCGTAAAGACCTACTATATTTCAAATTCAAACTGATCAACACGTGGCCGCATAGCCGGGTTAAGGGGGGGAGGGGGGCTATAGCCCCAGGGCCCCCCAAGAAAGGGGGCCTCAAAAAAAAAGTCCCCTTCGGTTTCAAATTCAATCAACTTAAGTATGAAAAGTTTAGATGGTCATTGAATCACTTCTGTATGTTGTGATGATTTTTTGAGATTTTAGCAATTGATATCAGCAAGTGGCAGCCCTGCAAAAGTTTTAATACAGCTTTTCGGCGAAGCATTTTAAGGAGGGTTATTCTTTACACTAGTTCTACTTCACATACTGTTAGATTTTTTCACAGTTTTTTTGACCATTACTCAGTGGCGTAGCCGGGGGAAGGGGCCCACCCTTTTTTCCTTGTGAAGATTTTCTTTAGAAATGAAGACCTTTTTCCTTGATGATTTGCCTAAATCCGGGTAGAGCACCCCCCTAAATTTTTCGCAGGCCACGTCGCTGTCATTACTTATCCGGCTTGAAGAGTCTAAGCCGCCGAGGTGGTCCGGTGGATAAACTATGCTATTCGCTACTTTATTGATAGCCAGCACATAAATTATCGTAAGTGTAATACCACTACACACGCTTATCACATCTTCTTTTTTTATGATAGTATAACGAATATGTCATTATTTTAGCTGTAGCGTGTAGCGAATATGCCATTATTTTAGCTGTTTCTGCTAAAGTGCATTAGATTCACTTTTCCATGCCTTGGCAACCAGGAATTCATTTCAGATACTAAGGTTAAAAAATTTTTTGATCTTTGACTGCAAGATCACGTTGACAATGCGTTTTCCACTACGCGCATCAATCTGAGCAACGTCGATTGTGGCATCATAAACATCACTATTCAATATTTCTTTCCATGCTCAATTTTCCAACTTTAGAACGTAGTAGAACGCAGGGACGATAAGCACAGAGCAGTCGTAGCGGCCTAGCGGGACGGCAAACTTGATCAATTTTTAGCGTAGTCAAGTTCGAGTTCATTAGATATTCACAGTGCCATAGCCACGGGGGGGTGGGGGGCTGGGGGTTACAACCCCCCTCCTCCATTAAGCCTCAAATGACGTCATGCTTACTTCTTTTTTTGATATTTATTTCGAAGTGCTCGATCCTTTGTCCTTGATAATCTGGTTTTGTAATTGCCATAAAACAAGAATTACGTAGCGTTGTTTCCTGAATTTTGTTCTTTGCCGTTATGCTTATTGAAGCAATGACGCAATTTTATTAGCAGGGCAGTGCCGCTCCTGTACATGCAACTGCCCTCGGCCCCTCAGACCTTCTGCATAAAAATGGCTAAACGATTTCAAGCAAAAATGATGTACGTATTTGTAGCTCAAAAAAGAACTAAATCGCTAACATTCGAATATCGTTTTACCACTTTCACCAGAAAGCATTCCATTGACTTCCTTACAGCAATCGTGCCTTAATTGCCTTCGCTATTTCTGGTTTAAAACATCTCCCTTAAAATTTGAGGCCATCTTTTGTTATTATACAACCAGGAGCGGATCTAGGGGAGATGTGGGGTAACCTGCGTATGCATTCCCCCACCAGCCATTTTTAGCAATGTTTTGGATGAATAAAATTTTTCCATAAATTCGAACCTCCTCATAATAATATGCCTTAGTCGCCTTAAGCACGCATAATCGAAACTGTGCGAACAAAATGCATCATATTTGGTGAAGCACTCAAAGTCAGGGGCCAAAAATATGACAAACTTTCCTTAAAAATTGTTCAAAAAGCAATAAAATGGCCATTGCAGTGTGCAAATTTTCAAAAATTTTTCGGGGTAGCAAGCCCCCGGACCCCCTGGAGTCGTTTTCGTTGCTTAGGCTAAGTTACTTAAATCTGTCGAATAAAAACTACGCTTGAACAGTGACGAAAATTGGTGCCCCCTCTATGAAAAAATTTCTGAATACAGCCCTGACATGAAAACTTATTTACGCCCATTTCCGGGTCTAAACGTCTTTGCATTTGGTTAACATTCAAACTGATTCAAAGATACATCTACCCCACCAAAACTTTGTGGATCCGCTCATTCTCAACCCCCCCCTCCATCATTGCAAAATCCTGGCTACGCTAGTGGATCTTTACTAGTCAGAATTGTTAATTTTTTAAGCTCATCAGTGTTATTTTCAATCAAGTTTAGCGAAATTTGATTTTTTCCAGTTCAAAAACTTTAAATTTTTAAATTCGAGTTTTGCGAAAAATATCTTTCAGGTTTGAATTTGCAGCCTGATACGTAGGTTGGTGTATTTGAGAGCAGCAAAAAGCAAAGCAAGGGGCCTATTATGTAAATCGTGCCTCTTACACGGGTGTGCCACTCTAGAAAAGATCGTTAAATGGCGTCCTCTAAAAAAGTTCGATACTAACGTCAAAATCAGGTCTGCAAAAAAGCATGGGGGCCTCCCTACGTCTTAATACGGCCCTGCGTGGCCGTCGTGGCGTATTCTACTCGAACGTTTCATTGAGTGTAGCTGCTGAACTTCAACAAAAAAACAAAGCTACGAAGAGTTTTTATATCGAGTATTTGTAGACAAACTTTCACCGTTTAAACATTGCAATTTTAATCAGTTTGTCAGTTTTCAAGCTCTTAAAACATACTTTAGACTGGATGCTTTACGGCAAAAATTAAACGCTTAATATTATGACATTAAAAAATAGCGTGGCAGTTGACAAACCTAAAACTATACTACAAAAAATGGTCGTTAAGCTATCAGCTTCTTTAGTTTTTACCTACACAGCAAACAGAAAAATTCGATGAGCATGAGTTTACAGTGTTTATTTCTGAAAATTTTTATTCGCTTGTCAATGAATAAAATGGACAATCATTGCAAAAAAAACATGCTAAATAAAAAATTACTGAAGTTTTTTTTTAGCTACCATTAGAAATAAACACACAGAACAACAAACAAACAACAAGGACAAGTTAAGGCAAAAAATGTGTTTGGACTATTGAACTTGCAGAGAAATCAAATCTTGTTATTCTCGCATTATTACGTCGAAACATGTAACGACTAGCGGGGGGTCATCTCCGTGGCTTATCGCCTGGGCAATAGGGTGGAGCGAAAAAACTAAGTTTTTTTATTTGCTTCGTAATAGTGAAAAAATACGTGAAAATCCTATACAAATTTACAAAAAAATTTGAACAAAAAATATTAACATCTTGCGTTGCCCCAAACAACTTGAAAAATGCCGTTTTTAGTATTATATTTTTCAGCAACTGCTTATTCACGTGGCGGAGTTTATCTTTTCATTGTTTCAAAACAATAGCCTGCTTCATCAATAGCATTTAATCCACTGAAAATATGTGTTGAAAAAGCGAACTGAATGGGAAAAATGGTGCTGCTACTATGAGTACCACGATCTTCTCAACTTCACTCTGATAAACTTATCTGGTTTTATATCTACGAATTCACCACAGTTTAAAAAACATCTACTGTATATAAAACCCGATAGTCTGTTTCACCCAAGAGGGATCATCAGGGGTATCTGAAACTAAAACAAGTTCATATTAATTGTTTTAGTTCATATTTTAACTTTTTTGGTAATTTTCAGATACCCCTGATGATCGCCCTTGGGTGAAACAGACTGTCGAGTTTTATATAAATATTTTTTCAAACTGTGAAGAATTCGCACATTTGTTCTAGCTGAACTCAGTCATCGAGCACTTTTTGAAACACTGACCACCATTGTTATTGGTTTTATATCTATGTGGTTGCAAACTGCTGGGTTCATTAAGAGGCACAATAGCTACTGCAACTCTGTGTGATGTTGGTGACGTGACTTCACAGGATTCCTCCAAAGTAATTGACAGGAGTAAAATAAGACGTGCTTGATCACAACTAAGAGAATGATTTCAAGTACACCGTCAAGATAATGCTATTTTGGGGCTATACTTCCATGGCAGAAAAACACGACGATGGAAAATGTATTCAGAGAAGACGGCAAGTACCATCGGAGAACAGTGACAGAGAAACATACTGTATTTCTGTAGTCAGTGAATCGACATGTGAATACTTCTGCCATTTTAAAACCGATTCTGGCTCAAGAGAGGTATTGTTTCTTCATTGATAGAAGCAATGGAGAATCAAAACGTTGAATTATGCAAACTCACTGTTATACGATGCGATGGAACAGCCGTCAATACTGGTCATGTCGGGGGGTGTAATTCATTTAGTGGAGTTGCATTTGTCCAAGCCTTCGCACTGGTGCGTTTGCCTGCTCCATACAACTGAACAACCATTACGTCATTTATTTAAACATTTAGATCAGGGGTTCTTAACCGGGGGTAAATTTTGCCTACCAAGGGGGTAATTTTTCCGAAGTATGTACTAAAGCAAACTTTAATTTTCAGCATTAAAAAGATGAAAATGGTACACTGGCGACTCTCACAGTAGGGGAACCGTTAGGGGATGTTTTCGGTTCCGTAAACCACGATTTTTGAACTTCGGTAACCGGAATTTCCGGTGAAATAGACGCTTCCTTTTTTTATTGCCAACTGGAATGGTGATTTTTAACCAAATTTGCATAAAAGTATTCAATATTTTAGAGCAAATTAAAAGTTTTATTCCCTAAAAACTCAACTTTGAGGCGAAAAATTGGATTAAACTTTCTTTCACCCTTTAAATCCTTAGGCAAATGTTTTAATAAAATTTATTTGGTAGTGTCTAGTTATGCCGTTAATGGCAAAATAGACACTGCCAATTTAATTTTCAGCTAACTTACACTTGCCAAAATCGTAGAGGGAACAGTCTTTAACATCAAGAAGGGAAGCTGTGAATACCAATTTTAAAGTGATAGGTTAATAGGTATGACCTGATTCGTAATCAAACCAGAGTCCACTGCTCCAGAGGCAGGTGCTTTTTACCACTCGGCCATTTTAGCGTCTTCTTAAACCACCAATTCATCAAAAGCTTCAAACAAATTTAGTGATTTAAGTTAAAATTATATTTTGATTACCGCTACTTCTATACATGCTCAAGGCACATATTCTATTGTAAGTTTTTACAAACACAAAACAATCCAGTCACAACCTCACATTAAATATTTCGAAGAGTCTATTTCACCGAAAATTCCGGTTACCGAAGTTTGAAAAATCGTAGTTGCGTAATCGTTTTCGGTTCCTGTAGTGCGACTCTCACAGCAGGGGAACCGTTAAGGGATGTTTCTGGTTCCGCAAACCACGATTTTCGAACTTTGGTAACCGGAATTTCCGGTGAAATAGACGCTTCCTAAATATTTTTAGTCTAAATAATCAAAATTTGGAACATGTTTGAATTGGTTGCCAGTAACTTCGCCACATGGTAACTTCGCCATAGTAACTTCGCCACATGGTAACTTCGCCACACTTTCATACATCGAAAATTTACATTGCCTACACCGAAACAAGACTTTAACTTCCCGGTTGCCGTAAAAAATTTTATCGGGCTTTTCGAGTTACTTCGTAACTTCGCCACATAATCGAAACTGTGGGGTAAGATGTGGGGAGAGAGGTGTGGGAGAGTGCATGGGGTGAATAAGGAAGTGTGTTGGGGTGTAGGGGGAGGTCAGGGGAGCTGTGGGAAGAGATATGGGGGATGTGGGGGGAGATGTAGGGAAATGTGTTGGGGTGTGGGGGGGAGGTAAGGAAAGATGTGAGGGGAGGGTGTGGGAAAGTGTATGGGGTGAGTGGGGAAGTGTGTTGGCGTGTGGGGAAAGGATGTGGGGAGAGTAATGGGGAAGATGTAGGGAAATGTGTTGAGGTGTGGGGCCCCAACACACTTTTAATTCCCCACATCTCCCTACCCTCACCTTTCCCTACATTTCCCCTTACCCCCCCCCCACACCCCATCACACTTTCCTACACCTCCTTTCATACCTCTTCCCACATCCCTTCTTCCTCCCCCCACACCCCAACACATTTTCCTACTATCCCCACATCTCCGTTCACCTTCTCAAAGTGTGGCGAAGTTACCATGTGACGAAGTTTCTGTGGCGAAGTTACCATGTGGCGAAGTTACTGGCAACCTTTGAATTAAGTTGCATCTTCTAACAGGCGGATGTACCACGAGCACAAAGACCGCTGGGGGCGCTAGTGAGTTATTGGTAGGGGTTAGGGCCTAAACCCGAACCCTGAACCCCCAAACCCTAACCATTACAGCTAGTCTATTTTACATGCATTATTCTTATTTGCTTTGACTGTTTGAAGCCAACCTGGAGCTGACTCTACTGTTTAGGGACATGGAAAACAAACCAGCAAAAAAGACCAACTAACCTACCGATACCTGTATAACCTGCATTCAACATTGAACATGCACTCAAAGGTGAGTGTTTGTTATTTATACATAGACCTAAATATTAACATAATTAGGCTACCAAACTGCAAATAATGGAACTGGTACTTACCATCATATTCATGCACCGAGCAAGCATTGCTTAAACTTTTTCTGGTTATAAATGAATTTTTTGATAAAATTTTGGCAATTGATTGAGCCAAAGATGGTTTTTCAGCAACCATTAACACTGTCTTCATGTTTGACCACTTGGAGTTTTGATCAGCAGTTATCAAGATATAAATCTAGTAAAATAGGTTAGACCTAGCTCACTGCCCAGCAGCTTGATACCGGCACCGGAACACTGCACACTAAATTTCACAGTACCATCCCCTCTGTTCAGGGGCGCCGAGAAAACTTTTGGGCCCCGGGGCAAAAAATTTGTATGGGCCCTTGTGCCCCAAAAACACATGATTAGCAAAAAAAAAGGTCATAGCATCTGCAGATGTTCGAATTTCGGCCTAAAATCAAGTGATGAGCAAAAAAAGGGTCATAGCCTCCGCAGATGTTCAAATTTCAGCTCAACATCTAGTGATGAGCAACATAAGGTCATAGCGTCCGCGGATGTTCGAATTTCGGCCCGAAATCAAAAAATAACATCATCGCACCCGCAGGCCATAGTTTGAGCTGATGAATTTTGCATTCTAAACCTGACAATTCAGAACCCCGGGTCCCCCTGTGTCCCCGGACAGTGACCCCTTCTGCCCCCCCCTCTCGGCGGTCCTGCCTCCGTTGCTAATAGTAGGCTTAAATTGATAGGTTCACAACTTCACACTTGGCGAGGTAACGGTAAAATCCGTCGCGGTCAACGGAAACGGCAAACGGTAAAACATGCCACATTCCACGTCGAGCGGAACGTATTTTCCGTCAACGGCAAAATTTCTCAGTCTCAGCGGAAAAAATCAAAGTTAAAATATTTTAACTTTTTCCGTTGACGCTGGCGGAATTTTTCATCAAACAGTCAACGGCAGGGCGCGTTGAGAAGTTCCAGCATAGTTCTCTATAAAATTGAAAGTGTACGAGAGGTGTGAAAAGTGTGTTGGGGTGTGGGGAAAGTGAGGGTAGGTTAGTTAGTAGCATATTTATCCTCCTATCACAAGAAAGCGATCAATGCGCTATACGAGCTCGTTTAGGAGTTGCCGGCCATCTGTCTACCGCACCAAGATGGGGGAATCCCGCTAAGTGCCTTTCCCAACGGCACAACAAGTAAACTTGCCGGCTTGTCTTCCACACTGTCCCTTTAATGCTGAACGTCAAGCAGGGAAGCTGTGAATAACAATTTTATAGTCATTGGTTTGACCCGACTCGGAATCTAACCCGAGTCTACAGCTCAAGAGACAGACGCTCCATACCACTCGGCCATGTGAGAAAGTGCAGGGCAGGGGGAGAATTGTGGGAGAGTATATGGGGTGAATGTGGATTGAGGCTGTAGGAAAGTGTGTTGGGGTGTGGGGGTAGGTGAGGGGAGATTTGGAGAGAGGTGTGAGGAACTGTTGGGGGGAAGTGTGAGGGGGGTGGGAAGAGAAGTGTGGGAAAATGTTGGAGGAAGTGTGTTGGGGAGTGGGGGAGGTGTAGGGAGATCTGCGGGGAAGAGACTATATAGATGAGATGAGTGCGGAGGGTGTGGAAGATATGTTGGAATGTGAAGGAAGGTGGGGGGGAGATGTGGAGAGAGGTATGGGGGATGTGGGGAAGTGTGTTGGGGTAGAGGGAAGATGTGTGTTGGGGAGAGGTGTAGGGGTGCGGAAAAGTGCAGGGGGAAGGTGTGTGACACGAAATGTGTGTATGGGGTCGGCGCAGGCTAGAAAAAGGTGGAGGTTTTGGGAGGTTGAAGTTGGGGGGTTGGGATCGAGGAGTTGGGGTAGGGTGGGTTAGGATTGGGGGGTTGAGGTCGGGGGAGTTGGGGTCGGGGAAGTTGGGATCGGGGGATTAAGGTCGGGGGAGTTGGACTCGGGGGGGGGGAGTAGAGTTCGGGTCAAGGGGATTGGGGTAGGGGGTTTAGGCTCGGGAAGTTGGGGTCGGGGTGGGGTCAAGGAAGTTGTGGTCGGGGAGGGGGTCCCAAATCGTGACACTAGCCCCCCATCCCCAACCCCCACCGTTTTCCAAGCTGCCGACTCCTACTCCACTTCACACGTTTCGCGTTAAGTCGTCTTTGCGTCAAATCGTCCTCGCATCAAGTCGTCATGCACGTACCCGTCTTGTCACGTCCTCGCAGCAAGTCGTCACAAATTATCACGTACCGAACACACTTCTCCACACCCCTTACAACTCTCCACTCACCTCTCCCACACCCCCAACACACTTCCCACACCTTTCCTTACACTCTTATACTTCTTCCACATCTTCCCTGCACTTCCCCACACCTCTCCCCTCACTTCCCCCACACCTCTCCCCTCACTTCCCCCACACCCCAGCACACTTTTCCGCATCTCCCCCACACTTCCTCTTTTTCACTTCCCCACAAATACCCACTCCTCCCCCAGCCCCCCACACTTCTTAAAAATTGTCTATTGCTTGTAGTAGGCTACAGTTACACCTATGGTTGCTACGTTGCTGTAGGCTACTGAATTATAGAGAACTAAGATTGCAGGGCGCGCTCAGTGTGAACAACAGCGCGTGAACGTTGAACGGATTTACGCTGCCGTTTGCCGCTGACCGCGACGGATTTTACCATTACCGCGCTCAGTGTGAATCAACCATTACTCCATTGCCTGTGACTGAGTGTTCAACCAGAGTTTAGTTGAATCTGTAAATTGTTTTGCCAAAGAGCAAGAACTGCATAACTAGTCTAGACTTTTCTGAAGTTTGAAGCAATTTATAACTGAAAAAGGCCGGTTTCTCTAATTATGGAATAGTATATGGCATCAGAGTTTTCTATCCTTCACGTAATTGAAATCAAATTTAGCTAATTCGTTAGCTTAACTCCGGCGTTTGAAGGCTTTATAGTCACTTTTCACAATGCAAGCTGACTGTAGTCTGCTGAAATCGATCTATAAGTACTCATGCGTAAAAACGAAATCACGTGATAGAGTCGGACAACTCTAATAAAGAAAACTCTGATGGCATAGTATGGAATAGTATCAGGAATATGGCACGTGATGTCTCTATGGAAGAGTTAAGCATAGTATGGAATGGTATGGCATAGTATGGAACAGTAGCGTACGCACAATTTTTCAATGGGGGGGGTTCAGTGACGTCACATCGTGATGACGTAAAGATACTACATTACAATTACAGTAGTTTACAGGTATTAAAGTGCATCGTATTGTAATGTTTCCAGCCTAAATTGCAGTTAACCATGATTAAGCTATATAATGCCATAACTAAGGAAACAACAAAGATATTTCATTCACACTTTTGCTTAATGCTTTGCGTTTCATTTAAGGAGAGAAAAGGTTTCACAGAAACTCAAGCTGTCAGGCCGTCGTTAAAAATTTCTGAAAAAATTTTAGTTGAAATCATTTTTGGGCCATAGGAAGGTTAATTGACTAGGCTGGCTAGCTGTCGCAACGTCACAAACAGGGTGCACCCAGGGGGTAAAACAAGCAATTCCTTCTCTCCAAAAAAACTTTTTTCAAGAACCAACATTAATATAAACAACGCATATAGGCTAAACTTAGTTATAAACTGTCAATATACGGTACACTCTTTATGAAGGGGGCAGTTTCTCGCTTGAAATTTGAAAAGTGAAGATATTGGAGCATAAGAAAGAACTGCCCTCCCTACCAAAACGTTTTTAAACTAAAATAAATTATGCGCGAGAGGAATCCCTAATCATTCGATTAAAGTCAAAAACAGCGTCGATATTATCTAAGCATTTTTCAGCCAAATCACAGCGTCGATATCAGATGCTTTCAAACACATAATCGGGGTGTCTATGGGAAACGAAGAACTCTAGCTTCTAAGATAGTCAGCTTACGGTACAAAAAAACAATGTTGTCTCTCCCTCGTTCCACCCCTAGGCCTCTTCAAATCTTTCGTTAGTCTATGGTCGTCTTTGGCAGTATTTTTATCTTACTTTTGGCACTTTGAGCAACATCAATTTAGTTTTTTATATTATAATAATATTTCTCAAAAAACCGGGCGATTATAGCGTGGTGTTAAAAGATTTCGCTATCGATGCGGAAGATTTGTGACTCAATTCCCAGGCCGGTCAAATCGGACAAAGTGTAGCCAACGGCTCGCAATCGCTGCCACGTTTCTTTGGAGCTGCGTTGCCCAGGCGCTAAGCCGCGGGGTCGGGCCCTGCCTCTCGCTACCACGTTTCGGTACAACAACGAATTTAATAAAACGAGTATAATCAAAATTTGATTTGATTTAAAAAAAAAAAATTTGTGTGCAAAAAAATTGAAAAAAAAAATTCATAGTTACTGCAGATACACCGCATTTAAGGAAACTCCTACTTCTTGATTGTTTCACAGCAACATCAATGACAAAAATGCACTTCAAGCAAAATACAACAGAAAATTTGGACTACCGGGTACCGGTATTGTAGCATTGCATCGTAATCAGTGCTCGAGTTGTAAAAACACTTAAGGGGGGATGGTACAACTTTTCACGCAGACGTAAGGAGGGACGATCATTGCACTTGTAAGGGAATGGTGTACGCTAAAATGTTTTGTGGGGGATGGTGTTGTTTGGGATGAAAACATGATGGCAATTTTGGCAAGCTCCGCATGAACAAAAGTCGGTTCGTCTTAAAAAAGAAAGGTTTCATTTTTTCTCCAGTTGTCAAGGGGGAAGGGGAGTGCTGACTCCCGACCCCTGCGAACGTCACTGGGGCCCATCCCTTAGCGCTTGGGTAACACAGAAACGTCGCAGCTTGGGTAACACAGAAACTACGGCCCTTTTGTCCCAACCGTCCTAAGGCTCGTTTGTCCTATGGACCAAAACATGCTGAGACCCATATCCCCTATGCCCCAAATGCCCTGAGGCCCATTGGCTCTAGAGCCTCATTTATGCATAGGATATGCCCCAGTGCCCTAAATTAACATCCTATTCCTAGAGCCCATTTATTGCTTCAACCGTCCTGTCCTGAGGTCCTTTTGCCCTGATATAGGCCTGAGGCACATTTACCTAAGAGCCATCCATTCATCCCAAATTTAACTCTTTATATGGGCCCTTTTACTCTGGTGCCCCAAACGTCCTACCGCCCAGTTCTGCCATACTGTACCACAATGCCTGCTGCCTGGCATACAGTATGGCAGTGCCCGTACAAATTAGCGCTTGGTTTCTTTTATTATCTCTTCGCGCTTTCCCGGTTCTACGAGAGCGTGAGGAAGTAATAAAATAAAGGAAAGAGATAAATGTTACGAACCCGCAAAATCTCCCCAGTTGCTCCAGAGCGTGATGAAGCAATAAAATTCAGTGTTGCCGGATTTTTGGTGGCTTATACAGCCTAAATCCACTGAAAAGTGGAAAATTGCCGTAAAAAGTAGCCCAAATAATTTTTTAACGAAACAATTAGTAGACCCACTGGTACCAGTAGGCCTACTTGCCTACTGGTAGGCCTACGTATGTATGTATGAGCATTATCTGTAACGTAGCAGTAATAGCATGCTTTAGCCATTTTACCAGATTACCTCTGCAGGAAGCTATAACTAGTAGTACCAGTAGTACTGTAGTACTGCCGTAAATATCAAGAACGACATAACTGCATTTTTTTCGATTTTGAGTTTTTGGCGTTTTTGGCGTCCTATTAGGGCCTATTCAATACTGAATGTGAAAACCTACCCCCAAATCATTGTTTTCCCCACTTTTTTACTCCCTTCATGACGTCATTTTCCCAAAAATGCGTCTAATAAATTGCAAGAACAACGTAACGTTTGTTACGCTATTTTTCTGTTGCATTTATCCTGATAATATTTCGTCGATAAATCACAAAAAGACCGTTGTAGGCAACTTTACGCTGTTTTTGAGATTTTTTTCTTGTTCGTGAATCTCTTTAAAAAAATATGAAAACACCGTAGCGTTACTTACGGCTTTTTCAGTCTTGCAATTGCGGCGTTTTTTCTTTGATGATAAATTGCAAAAACAACGTAACATTATTACGTAACATTGTTGTTAAAAATATTATTGCGCAACATTGCAGTTACGTTGTTCTTTTGATTCATTACGCTAAAATTTGAGATTGCGCAATTCGTTTTGCAGTTACGCTGTTTTATCGATTTATGCTTGTAAAAGAAGCTAATAGAATATATTGAAAAACAACGCAATGGATAGAGTTGAATTTCTACCCCCCCAAAACACCATTTTAAAAAAGCCCCATTTTACCAAAAAAATAATGATTTGTAAATAAAAGCTCTTTCAATCAACGTACGAAAAATGAGCGTAAGAGAACATACAGAAACGGAAGGGCACGCGTCTGAACCTTCTAACCAGGGTTGGGAAAGTTCGACTGTAATCGATATTCGATTGTGATATTCTTTACTTTTTGTTCATCGAATGCACTGGAGCCTTTACTTTTTTGAATGAGTATCGAATAAGGCCTCGTCTTTACTTTTTTCTCGGCCCAATTCGATATTCCATATTCGATTCTTTTTGTCCAGGTTATACTTTATCTCACTTTAGTAAATTTAAAACAATCGTCGGTATGTCATTACCTTGTTTTTGCTGATATTTTGTTTTTGTGCCAAAAAAAAACAAAAAAAAGTATTTTAATAGCAAAGTTGCTTCGTATATGGCCTGCTATGTCCGTCGCATGTCTGTAAGTTACCGCATGAATGTGAGAACATCACAAAAAATGCTTGGCGTACACCGCTAAATGCTCAGTGTAATATCGATTACCATATTCTTTATTCTTTACTTTTTTAAACTACCATCGAAATCGATTATTTCTTTACTTTTTGGAAAACTATCGAATATCGATTATTTTTTTACTTTTTGGGATATCGATTCCCAACCCTGCTTCCAACTGTTTTTTCTCAACAATTACAGTTTCGCAGTTACCTCGTTCTTGATATTTACGGCTGAGTAGACTAGTAGTAGACCTATCTGATTCGGCGAGCGGGTGACCTCACTGACCGGAGTTCATCAAACATTAGCAAGCTGTCCCATTTAAAATATAATCTTTTTATGACGTCACATTATTGTCAAACACTAGCGCAAGTAAGCACTGGCTGCAGACGCCTGTTGCTACAATACTAAACTTTTCTTCATAAGGTGAATACAGACCTGACATATTTGGAAATTTAATAAGTTTAAAAATTAAATTTTCAAATGTGCCAGGCCTTTTTGGCGTACCCTATGCATGCTAGAAAAAATCTACATTTCGCTGGTAAACCATTTAAGGCTATGAATTTGACGCTTGACAAACATACTAGTAAGGTAGAGTCAAATTTCGTTAATCCCGGTATTGCTTCTTTGGACAGTGGCGAATTTAGCAACGTCAGTATTTTATAAAATGTAAACGAATAGCTCGCGGAGCCCCTTGGTTGCTCTCGCAGAGCCCTGTGGCTACGAACGGAGCACTTTGAGAACCTATGGTTTAGAGAAAGTGTGTGAATTACGATAATATGCAGCAGAAGCATAGGCGCACGCTGGGGGGCGCGGTGTCATGCCTCCCCCCTTTGGCCCTGTAATAATGTGCCAAAACTTAACTTTCAGTCTATCCCAAACTAATAATGGTTGCAGCCTCCTTTCACTTATTTTAGACAAGCTTCTGCGTTTAGACATACCGGTAAGCTGCGAAAATATTTTTGCGTTGTCCATAGTTACTGTACTCACTGCATGCCCTTTTTCGATAAAAAAGGATGCTAAAATAAGTGTTTTTTACGTGAAAATTGTAAAAATTTATTGGCCCCTCTTACCTTACGGTGGCTGAGGGTTTCACTCAGGGGCGGATCAACAGTAAGTGGGGCCCTGGGCTAATTTAATAATGGGGCTCTCTTTCCCAAGTTCAGCGAAAGCTTTATACGATATAAAATGAAAAGAACAATAAACTGAAAGAACAGCCTCAAAAAACAAAACAATACCAATATTGACCAGTAGCGTAAAAAGGCCAGTATGGACTTCTTGTGCTTTGTTCAGCACACTCAATTACTGCCTTTGAGTCCTACTGACTAAGATCAAATATATTATTTTTTGTTAAAAACAATTAATGCATTTCCATTACATCGATTCACCCAATCGGTTTTTTGGGTTTATATTTTCCTTCGTTTAATTTTACAATCGCTTTTACGCGTACGGTACTTCATTACATCGATTTACCCAATCGGTTTAATGGGTTTATATTTTCCTTTGTTTAATTTTACAATCGTTTTTACGGGTACGGTACTTATATGATGAACGAACCAAAAAAATTGAATCATTGTAAAATCGTTCTTAGTCACGTCGGCAGCGTGACGGAACGGTCTGGAGCGCCGTTTTTATGGCGACCATGATGAATCGAAAGATTGCGGTTCAATTCCTACCCTCGACATGTTGTTGTGCCCTTGGATAAGGTACTTCACGATATTTGTCGCTGCTTAGTGGCTTGAACAAGCAGCAAATTCAACAAAAGACAAGAAGGGGAACCTCAAAATCTGAGTTAACTCCCAAGCGAGTGAGGATATTCTCATCTGACATATAGCGATACGATTCGCTTTCTCGTGAATGGAGGATAAAAATGGAAAATCAATTCAAAAAAAGTTGCTACTTGCTACTTTGGTAAAAAAGTCGTCGGTTGGGGCGTCTTTTTTACAGTACTATCTTTCTTTCGCTTTTTTTCTGAAGCTGCTGCTTGTTTTCGCGCTCCACTGAGATAAATATGCTTCATTATTGCATACTATAATATCTGCGAAAAGAAGTATACACAGTGTTACGTAGTTGCTACCATTACTGGCTACAGTAACTTTGCGAGGAAGAACTGGGTTCGCTTTTTTCGCTGGGTCAGCGTTGGCAAAGTGCTGCCAACGGCCCTCCACTGCTGTAACAATTTCGGTGAAAGCAGAATATGTTCCTAGCGCGGGGATGGGTCTACTAGCATCCACCTCAACTCTCAACCCTGCCTAACTTCTTCAATGGAAATGGTACGGTTGCTCGTAGAATTCGTCATAAAAAAATGCTAACTGAAATAGTTTGTTTTTACATTCGTTTTTCTCTTGTATGTTTCGAACCTCAACAGTTACCTGTGATTGGCCAATGCCGAATAGGGTTTGGATGTTCTATCCGCTTCGGCTACTAGATCTTTCTTTGGCATTTGTTGAGTATATTAAATTCTGGATGCTCCTCCTGTCAATAACTAATAATGTTTTGGGCTACGATCGAACCTGTAACTGTCAGATTGCGAAGCCAAATCACAAGCCACTACTAACTTAAATACGGTACGGTAAGTTGAACAAATGCAATCAACACACATTCGTGTCCTTTAGGCTGGGCAAAGGGCCAAAAGCTTCTGTTCGTAATCAAATTCATAGTCACGACGAGGCCTCACTGGATACCATAGCCTAGGCTATAGGCATATAATTTTTGAAATATAGCTATGCCTTATTTATAAAAACTAAACTATATTATGCTACTGCTCTCTGCAATAGATATTATTCTTTCACATTACAGCTGGAACTACCATTTATTCTAGAGTGTAAAGTTATGCAGCCCAGAGATGATGTAGCTAGCCTACCGTTGTACGATGGTGTAATAATTTTTAAAGCTAGATTCATTAAACATTTTCTGCTAGTATAACCTCAACTGTGGTCTGGCACTCTTGCCGGCAAGTGGTAATTAAGTGTTATCTTATCAGTGTCATCGTTTGTTCATTACTATCTGAATTAACAATTATCTTATTTTCTATTGTGACGTTTGAATCGGCAAAAAGCGGATAATTTTTCTTTGAAAAAAATTGCCTCGCGCGACCTACAAAGCAATAATGTTAGCTGATAACAACTGCGATCCTTACTTTGAGAAGATTTTTGCTTATAAATATTAATATTGAGTTAACTAACAACTTATCACATTTACCCCCAAGGCCCCAACCCCTCAGCGCCAAAATTTTAAAAACTTTGGTAATTTTTGCGAGTGAAAGCCTTCAACCATTCTCTTCCAAGAATGCCTTTGCGCTGAAACTTTGTCTTGACCAGCCATAGCCGTTGACCTTGTCTAGGCTTGCATTTTGAATCAACCATTGGCTCAAGCGCTACGCACTAGCAAAGATTGACCACTGGTAGGCTATTATTGCTTCGCAATGAAACTTTCTCTAGATTATATAAGGAAGTTGGATAGCACAGAAAAACATGAGAGCAATTTCGGCAATCGCTGTATGAAAAAAGACGGATTGTTCTAAAACAAGAGATTTCTATTGTTTCCCAATCGTCAATGGGGGGGGGATGATCCCCGAATCTCCCCGTACGTGCGCCACTGAGTGACTGAAATATGCCTGACTCTTTTGATGGTTTCTGTAGCTATTGGCTAGGGGCGGATCCAGGGTAGTGGGATGAGGAGTATGCATCCCCCAACCAGCCATTTTTTAAAATATTTTTGATGTATCAATTTTTCCATATTTCGAACCTTTTCGATAGCGATAAACCTTTACGCCTTAAGCACGCAAAATCGAAAATGTACGTACAAAATGCATCATATTTGGCGAAGCACTCAGAATTAGGGTCAAAAAGCTTACACAAAATTTGCCTGAAAATTATTCAAAAAGCACTAAAATAGTCATTACAGCATCTAAATTTTCAAAATTTTTCCGGGGGAGCATGCCCCCGGACCCCCCTGGAGCTTTTCTTTTCGGTCAACCAGCTTCAAATTCGTTCGTCCGAAAAAATGTGGAAATTATGGCCCCCCTTTTTTGAAATTTCTCGCCACACCACCGGTCACCATTTTAAGGTCACGGAATCCCGCTAATTGTTTTCCCCTACGCTACCGGTACAACTAAACTTGCCGGCTTCTTCTCTACTGAACGTTAAACGTAGAAACTGAGAATACCAATTTTGAAGTTACTGACTTGACCTTAAACCGGCCGTTAGCTCAGTTGCTAAGCGCACGCTATCGGTGCGGGAGGTCTGGGGTTCGATTCCCGGGCCGGTCAAATCGTCACAGTGTCGCCAACGACTCGCCACCGTTGCGACGACTCTTCGGAGCTGTGTTGCCCAGGCGCTAAGCCGCGGAGATGGGCCCCGCAACTCGTTACACGCTTCGGCGTAATACGGCGAGTATAATGAAGATTTGATTTTTTTTTGATTTTGATTTGACTTGACCTTGCTCGTAACTGAATCTCCCACTTAACCATTAGAAGCCTCTTGGATTGTGCACGATAAAACCGTAGGCCTAATTGATTTAGAAAAGCTTAGGCCTAATAATCTCACGAACGAAACAAGTTTGTCGATGACTTATAAAATAAATAACTTATGTAGAATGGGGTTATTTTGAACACTTTTTTTGAAAAATTAGCCCACTGTTATTTTTTTTCTAATTGTGTGGACTTGATATTTTTATATATTGACATTGGGGTACAGTAGGCATAAAATCAATTAAAGTTGACCCGCCGTGGGGCTACTTTGAACGTTTACAATAATCCTCATACGGTAATCACCAGGGCGATTCTCGGTCGATAAAGTCAATTTTTTTTTGGATGTAGAAAATAACTCTAAAAATGTGGAAACAAAATTTCATGGTCGTAGGATCAGTGTTTATGAAGTTGTAAAGTCAATAAATGTCAATTTTTTGTTGTTTTGGCCAATTTTTTTTATTAGGTCGATTTTTGCTTTCTTGCTTCTTTTGCGCGATTCTACTTTATAGCCTACTTAAAAATAGATGACTTAGATAATTTAGAGATGGAGGTTCGTGACTGTTGGTGGTACCACGGAGGTGCATGCTGTCGCCTGACTGTTACCTGTATTACAGTTTTACACATGCTTAATTTATTCATGTAATGCTTGATGTGATTTAATTGATTTCGATTGTAAAGATCTGTTCAGACAGCTTTGCAAGATTGCAATCTTACCAAAATTGAATTATGATGAAATAAGCTTTTCGATGTGTTTTCATTTGTTACATATTTTTGTCGCTACGTGCCGGTAGTCAAAAACATTAGAATTAAAAGACAATGCATTAGTTATTCGAACATACTTTGATGTTACACAGATCGCAATACAGCGAATAGCAAAACACTTGAATTATATGTGCGTACATTATAATCTAAGCACTAACTGAAGTGACTTAGGTGTATTTTTTTCTTATGGACTGGTTCTTTCATTTCATTGTTTCGTAAGGTCAATAAAGTCAATTTTTTGATAAAATAAGGTCAATTTTTTGAGATTTTTAAGTCAATAAAAAATCGCCCTAGTAATCACATTTTCACACGCATAAAGTCGTTTGTGGTCAAATTTGACCCAATCCCTTTTTCTGTAATAATGACAGTAAAATTGACATAACCACACAAGTAGTGGTTGGGAATGACAACGCCGCCACGGGAGCCCAGTCTATGATTCTCGTTATTGGGATAGCGTTGAGCAATCCAGCTAAGGTTGAGAAATATCAATTACTTTCCATGCGGTGAAAGTTGACCCCAATTGACTTTTAGGTAGGCCTATGTGCTACAGAAATATCATATTAATATCACTTAGCAGAAACATAAAATCAGGGAATATTTGACGCTAAAAACCTTGAAAAAGAATGATTTAAAAATTCTTAAAGCGATTAGCATAAATTTTACGATTGACATATTGTGGTTTTTATTTTCGTGGGGTCAGAGTTGACCCCAATAAACATTTAGGCATGTGCTGCGGAAATGGAACGTTTCATATGAAAAACCTTGAAACGGATTGATTGAGGAATTTTCAAAGCGATTAGCATAAATTTAGGAGTAACGTAATTTAATAGTGGTTCTTATTTTCTAGGAGTCAGATTTGACCCCAATAACCGTATGAGAATTAAAAAACATTCTCCAGATATACGTTATTGTATCGTTTTTATTTATCAACGTAAAATGATAAAACACTAAAACAGTGCATTACGATACCGGTATTCCATAAGATACCTAGCGCTCCAACACACGTCCACACAGTAGGGTTGTTCAAAAAACACTTTTTTTGTAAAGTGATGCTGCAAACGGCTTTTCCCGTTGTACTACCCTGAAAAATGATACTGACCAAATTTCACGAAAAAATTTCAATGTTTAGGGGGTCGTAATCCGTCACTAGTTTTGGTTTATTAGCTTTGGGTGGGGATTTCCTACAAAATTTAAATTGGTGACGTTATCACTTTTACTAAATAGATGCATCTTTGCTTGCTTTACGCAGTAAATTATTTTCCTTTATATCTTGTCTGTGCGAAACTGTTTCAGTACTCATTATATCAATCATGAAGGACTGATTTTTGCATGAAGGACTGATTTTTACACAATATACCTATCGTGGAATGCTTGAACTTGGTAACTTTTGTCAATACAATACCTACCTAACTTTCATGTGTGCTTTTATAGGCTTTGAGTAAGACAGAAAAAGTTAATTATACCAGGTAATAATACGTATGACTGCTAGCACTACAAGAAATGCCACTAAAATTTGGTTGATTGTCAATCCCAAATCTGATCTTAATACCAGCTGCTTACCGACCAATGGCGATGTCAGCGTTATTTTTTCTGCATTTTTAAAGATCAAAATGCTACAAAAAACGATGCTGTAAAACAAACGATTGAAGCAGTAACTGAAATTTGGTTGAGATCAGGATTATACCAATGAAAAGTAAGTGGCTGCATGCAAAGCAACTTTTAAAAATTTTTGAATCGTGGAAAAAATTTAAAAAAAGTATAAAGCGCGACAATGACACCGGAAGAAACAAAAGAAAACGATTTTGTGAAAATTTGGAAACATTATTTGATCTCGCTGCAGAAAATGCTGAGCAGCAAATTTCTAGCGACTATCTAAGAACTAAACAAGCTAGAAAAGAAGATGTGGATTTTTTGCATGATCAAAAAATGCTCGTAAAATGCAAATGTCCACTTTGGATCATGAGTCAAGAGCAAAATGGCAAAGAAAACGTCTAGGAGAAGAAATTGAAAATAGAATTAAACAAGCTTCAACCAATGAAAAAGATGCCGAAAGTGCAATTGATTTGCAAAGCTCCTCTCATTCTGAAGTCAAATCTGAAACCTCGGGCAAAGAATGTAGTTCACGTACAAGCAAACGAAGACATACTTGTAGCGAAACCATATCAGAGCAACTTCCAAGGAAGATATTAAGATCTGAAAAGCTCACTCAAGTAGCTGACAGAGAAGGATTGTCCACGAATCATTACTTTGCTGTAGTTGCTTCCATGATTGATGCTTCTTCGGGAAACCTGGGTGACTTTGTTCTTTCACCTAGCACTGGAAGAAGCTCAAGAGCATCCAACAGAACAGCAATATCGACCCAAATAAAACAAAACTTTGTCTCTCCTCAATATATAGTTGTGCATTGGGATGGCAAGGTCATGAAAGATAACTCTGATGAGCTTAAATAACGTAATGCTGTTTCCATAAGTGGAACACCCAGAGTATGAAAGTGGAAAGTTATTGGGAGTAGAAAAAGTAGAATCTAGCACTGGTGCGAATCAGGCGGCTACCGTCCACACACTTTTGCAGAACTGGAACTGTAGCAATAACGTGATTGGCCTATGTTTTGACACCACATCATCAAATACTGGAAAGTTTAATGGAGCAGCTGTCTTGTTAGATCAACTTCTGCGATAAAAGTTTCTTTGGTTAAGGTGCCGCCATCACATCATGGAGTTAATTATTGCGAAAGTTGCAGCTTTTTTGTTTGGAAAAACGACGGGACCTAAAGATGCAAAGTTTAAAGATAATTGGTCCAAGCTTGATCACTCCGAATTCGATACACTTGAATTCAATAGCGAATGGTTGAAATTGCTCAAGATAGAAGTTGCACAGAACCTTGAAACAATACAACCCGAAAGCAAACTTATGCGAGATGATTATAAAGAAGTTTTGCAATTGGTTTCGATAATTCTTGATCTGCCTAGTGCAAAACTTTACTAACTCAAAAAGCCAAGTGCATTCCATCACGCTCGATGGTTGGCCAAAATTTTGTATTTTTTGAAGATGTTTATGTTTGGCATTACAATAAAATACCCCGAACCTATGATGCAACTACTGAAAAGAATCTTCACATTTATTGCTTTAATTTACGTGGTTCTATGGTTGACTTGAACTAACGCAGCAAATGCCTTTGCAAACGATCGAGCCTTACTTCAAAAGCTAAATCAGTATAGCGCAATAGATCAAGGAGTGACAGACGCTGCGTCAGCTGTGTTAAATCGACATTTATGGTATTTGACTCCATAACTGGCGCTACTTGCTTTATTCAGTTCTCTGCTCTTCAACGATGAAAAGCAAGAAGCTGCAGAGAAACTTTTGCACTTAGATCCAAAGCTTAGCAAAGGAAAGCCCACTTTTCCTTTGATAGGTTCTTCTAAAAATCTAAAATTATCCAGCTTTTTCAATGAAGAGTCTTGGCTTGGCTGCTTTTTTAAAAGCTCGTGTAGTTTTTGGTAGGCCACAAGTGCCGATCTGTGGCCTGGTGATGACGGCTATAACACCATGTTGGGCGTCGTGCACTTGGTAAATGTGGTTAATGACACTGCAGAGCGTGGTGTCAAGCTTGCCCAAGATTCCACAGAACTGACAAAAGATGATAATGAGCTGCAGCAAGTACTTCAATGCGTGGAACACCACTGAAAAAGTATTGATATGACCAAAAAGCTGCATTTCTGGAGCCAATAACTGTACTACATCTCGGCGAAACCTTTGAGTGCATTTTCTACTAATTATAAAACCTGATTAAATAACTTTTCTTTTAAATGCAAATGTGTACAATTAATTTTGCTTTTGAGTATGGACTGTGGATATTGGAGTAATTTTGAACTGAAGCTTTAATCAAAACTCAATTTTCTTAACTGCAAGTTTGTTGATGACGTCATCAACCATTACAAAATTCATCATAAGCTTTAACCCAATGATAACAAACTGAAACAAATGACAAATTACGACTCAGAAAATCATTCTGCGTCTTTTGGTGGGTCACTTGCCTATATTTTCAAAAAAAATTTTTGCACTCCTTTTTGATGACGTCATAAACTAAAATTGAGTTGCGCACCCCCTAAACATTGAAATTTTTCTGTAAAATTTGGTCAGTAGGCCTATCATTTTTTAGGGTAGTAGGCCTACAACGGGAAAAGCCGTTTGCAACATCTTTTTTCAAAACAAGTGTTTTTTGAACAATCCTACCACACAGTCCCAAACGATATTCCATACAATCTCAAACAGACGCATGCGATCTCAAATGGTTCCATACGCTGCCAAACGGGCCTGTGCGATCTCATGCTGTCCCAAATGGTCCAATAGCTTAATATACCACACAGTCATAAACAAGCTCATACGGTTTCATGCGGTCCCAATGGACTCATACAGTCTTAGACATTCCCATACGGCTTCATACAATGCCATACGGTCCCATGCAATCCCACACGTGCCCCGTGGGCAAAGTGCGGCCCACGAGACTATTATGTGCGGCTCGCGGGCACTTACAGAAATATAAACACCCAACGTGAATCAAGCCGAAGCCGATTTTTTTATTTTTACATCAGCTCCGCGCCGAATCTCAGTGAAAAAAAGGACATCTGCGGACGTGATGACCTTTTTTTAGTTTTCACTTGAATTTGAGTGGAAAATTGGGCACCCGCGAACGTGTAGCTCTCGGCTTCAAATTTTTCGAAGTTTTTTCAAATGCGGCCCTTCGTGTGAACATAATTGCCCACCCCTGAAGTACGGTATCAAGCGGGCCCATGATGTAAGCTACACCATACAATTCCAAACAGTCTAATGCGGTCCCACACAAACCCATAAGATGGGCCCGTATACGGTCCCATAACGTTTTCATAGGGTCCCACACGCTTCAATGCGGTTTTAAACGATCCCGCAAGCTCATACGGGCCCAGCCTATATGTCCTCAACGGTCCCATATACGGTATGGTCTATCCCAGGGATGGCGAACCTATGGCACGCGTGCCAGATGTGGCACGCCGCAGGTTTTTTCTGGCACGCCACTTGATACTTTAAACCAGGGCTACTCAACTACTATGATCAAGATTGATCCACCTGGTAAACTTCATTATTTGCAAAGGTCCAGAAAAAAACGGAATCATACCGTAGCTTGGTTGATTCCGGCAAAAAAAAAAACTATTCCAGCCGGTTGGCTGAGTGATTACAGACATTGCTGTCAGCGCGGGAGGTTTAGACTAGAGTTCAATTTTCAGGCCAACCAAATTGGACATATTTAATTATTTACCCTGTCCACTTTGGTAGGCCCAAAAATTGAATTTAAACCTCCCGCGTCGATAGCAATGCCTGTAATGACTCAGCCAACCGGCTGGAGTAGTTACTCTGTCCACAACCGGACGGTTAGATCAGTTGTCAAGCGCAAGCTATTGGTGCAGGAGGTCTGGGGTTCGATTCCCGGGCCGGTCAAATCGTCACAGTGTCGCCACCGTTGCGACGTTTCTGCGGAGCTGTGTTGCCCAGGCGCTAAGCAGCGGAGATGAGCACTGCCACAAATTCCTCGCTTCGGCGTAGTACCGCGAGTATAATGAAGATTTGATTTTGATTTATTTACCCTGTCCGCATGTCCAGCTTTGGTGGTTCCAAAGACCGACGGGCTTGCCGCATCATAATCAATTTTTTAATTCATAGTCATTTGTTGATGTCATAATTACAACAAGTGATTATGACATCAAAAATTCAACTGTGATTGAGAGCCCGTGGGCTTTTGGAACCACTTAAACTAAACGTCGCCAACGACTTGCCACCGCTGCGATGCTTCTTCAGAGTTCAAAGGAGTGTTGCCTGATAAAGTTTTATGTTTTCATTTGGAAAATATTCGATATGCTAAAACTTTATTGTGGTCCAGCTTCAGCATTCAGAAGGTCCGGATTTGGACCGCAGTCCGCTAAATGAGTAGCCATGTATAATCCTTTTTAACACAATCGCCCCGTTTTGGAAAGTGTGGGTCAAAATTGCCCCCCAAAAGCCTTCACGTTCGTAGAGCTGCTATTTTTCCCACTGAAAACAGATGAAGCCCCCCCCACTACCAAAAAAAGGCACGCCCGCAGAGCTACTGTTTTTTTGCTGAAATCGGGTAAAGACCAAAAAAAACGGTCTTCACGTCCGCTGAACTACTTTCTCCACAGTTCATTCAATGTAATGGCACGGCATTAGCTTGCTCAACTTTTTTTTAAATATTTTGGCACGTTCGCCAAAAAAGGTTCGCCACCCCTGGTCTATCCCATACGGTCTCATGCAATCTGATGCGATTTTATACGGTTTTAGTCTCACCGGTTATTTAGCATTTAATCACCAAACCGTAGAAAATACCTTTGTTAGATGGCGTGATCTGTGAGCAATTTCTCAACCATGTTTTGTACCAACGCTGAAAGATTTTGAGTCATTAATTGGTTACTAATCTATATCAGCGTTTGTGATCGATCTACTCCAGCATCATTTCTGTATGAGCTAATACAACTTACGACTACTAAAGGTGATTTCCACCCATTTTTGCTTTCGCACGAAACTTCAATTTTTGACGAAGACTTACTGGCCTGTAGTGTTGATGCAGATGTTTCTTTGAAAATTCCGCGCTCGAAAATTAGATACCCGTGAAAGAAAAAGTACCAGCAACACAGGTTAATAAAATATCGCTTCGCAGAACTGCGTAAGCGCTTTCTAGCAAGACTTCTTGGGTTGAAACTTGCACTGTTACATAACTAGGCAAGTGGGCGTACTCGGTGCCGTAACATCGAAAGTTGACGCTATTATCTTTCAATGGCAACGAGCTGTCCTCAATGACTCTTCTGCCGAATCCCGAAGCGCATTTACAAACCAAGTTTATTCAGAAACAGCAAAACAACTTCCAATTGCTGATCGCTCACAAGTAAAATCGTTTTGTGAAAACAACTGAAAAACCTGAACTCAAATATCCGAAAACAAACACATTTGTTTTGAAACATTACAGCAACAGAAATAACTAGGGCTGCGGGATTTAAAGATTAATTAATCGATTAATCGTGAATTTACTTTAACGGTTAAATTTTTGTTTAACTATTAATCGGATTAAACTTTAATTTTTAGCCCATCTTGATTATAATGTAAGAGAATCCAGCGAACAGCGAAACATTGAATACAACTCTGGATTTAGCGCAATTATGCAGAGCAGTTACGCATGTCGTTAATCAATACTTTATATAATTGTGACGCAATAACAATGCCTCTGTTACGTTGCCCAAAATGATACCAGACTGAAAAAATAAGTTTTTGTTGCAATTTCAAAGTTGATAACCTGTATTAGTGTACACTGTACAGTTTTACCAGAGTCAGATGGAACGAAAAGGCATAAGAGTATAGTGTGGTAGTTTAAGAGAGCACCTCCTATATTATTTATCTATGATATGTTAATGAGTAAGTTTGCAAAATATGCAACATATAGATAAGCTACGTAAGTTGGCCTGGTGCATGGAGCGTGGTTACATTGTTAACAAGACGCGCTCATCACTTGAACCAAATAGTGTTAATATGCTTGTTTGTTTGCGTAGCTGGTTATCTGACAATATTTGAAAGAAAAAAGGCCTATTTCATTTCCGGATATTAACTGAATTGTAATTGAAGTACATGAAGAATAAATTTGTCAATCAATATTAGTGCAGAAGCTTTGATTTAATCGAAAATAACTGTTAATTAATTGTTAATTTATTAAAAGTTAACTATTGAAAATAAATTAATCGTTACCACCCCTAGAAATAACACAAAAACAACCGCAATACACAGATTTTATCAAATAAACAAACGAAGCAAGTGTAAAATAACTTTTCGTTATTTTGATTGCATTTATGATATCATTATTCAGCTCAAAATCAAATCAGGTCACCGTCTTCAGTAGATCATATTTTGCACAAAAGAGTTGAGTTTTAAAAAAAACTGGGAGGTTCCTTTTTAGGAAGTATAAAATTCGAAGAATGATGATGCACCGGTACTGCCATGGATTAGACAAGCAAGTGATTTGCGAAAATCAATTTTGATGTTGTTGATATGAGGTTAGTCGTGATTAGACTGTTCGTCCGCCGAAGTTAAGCATGTTGTTGATACTATTTGTTCAAACCAAAAGTTCTCAAATTGTAAAATCGAGTGAATGTGCAGTACAAATATAAAAATCACAAATACCAAAAAAATACCATGTGCAGCATTTATCAAAACAATGAAACAAAACGGAAAGTATTTTTTATATATTTCGTGAACATTCAGCGCTGCTAGTAAAGGCACACTACGACTAGAAATACAAATGGTAACTGAAAATACGATTTAAAAGCTATCTTCTGCATCGTAGTGGTGAGGCAATTATTTCGCATACCTTTGATTGAGGTAAAAAATTTTTTTGCAAAAAAACTGGTTCTTATAGGTATCTTTCACGTGACCTCATGTTACAATTTACAATTCACGGTTGAATTGTTCGTTGAGCTTCCATTTTATATAACGCAGAAATTTATTAAATTATTCGGTTACTTACCAGACATCATTATGGACAATTCGCGTAAACATTTAGTTTTAGTAAGGAAAATTTTTGTTGTTCGCTTTCTGCAAAATGTGTAATTTCCAATAAAATGAAAAATATAAGCAACAAAATGCAATTAACACCCTAGCAAATACTGAAACATATAACAACTACCACCATGTAACGCGTAGCACTAAAACGTACTGGCAGCAAAATAACCAACCACACATAAAAATTAAAAAGATCAGCGTAGTGCGACTACGGGCAACATAAACTCACCGGTACTTACAACCGTTGACTCACGGCACTTCGATGCACATCTGCAAATTTAATAGTGTGCTAACCGTTTTTATTGAATTATATTTTTTTCTTTTGTTTTGGCTAATAAAATGCTGTTTTTTTGCAAGTTTAAAAAATTAAAGTCATTTTTTAAGATTTAAAACTAAACAATAAGCGATACGAACACACTTTTAGACATCATACTACTTTTTTTAAAAACGCTTTCATACAATAACGAGACTGAAAAATAACGCGTAAAATTTGTTAGTTATCCTACACAAGCAGCGAAAGCCCATACTCTTATAAAACAAATGAGAAAAAGATTCAACGTTCCAAAATTCTAGTCAAAAATGACGTAAGTCATTGCAGTTGCAACTTCGCTTTTACGTCTTACAAGTTACAGCAGGGGTTAATATTATTTATTCTGCACCTATTTGACACTAGTTTTCGGACTATTATCGCTTTTGTAAGTAGAAAAAAGCTTAACTGTAAGTGTTCCAGCACTGTATTGCAACGTGAGAATGCAGTCTCGACATAAATATTAGTGTGAAATTAATGTTTCAAAGCTTCCCTTGCATAGAAATTGCACTAACTGTTTTAAAATTTGGTGAAAACTCGCTTTAAGTCGGTCTCCATGAAAAAGCAATTAAGCTCCTATATCAAGTTACAAAAGTTTGAGTACCACAATGCCATAAAAAATTCTCTTGCGTTCTTTATAAAATCATATTTGGTCCTTCGCACCTTTCGTGTAGAGACAATGCATATAAAAATGACTTTGCAAAAACAAATATATGATACTTAATCCTACAACCGTTTAGCAATGGTAGAGCTAACGCTTAATTCAAAACATGACCGTGTTTGTAATGTTCTAGAATCAAATTATGCTATCCATAAGTTACAAAGCAAGAAATCATGACAAAAACGTTTTACAGAACTGAATACTACTTGTAGCACAGTGTAGAGTCAGCAAGCTGTCAAAGAAAATATTGCAATCAGCAAAAAAGCAGCGGCAATGTAATTTGCTAGCAAGAGATTAGCTACTAGCAGAGAGAAGTTTTCAGCAACACTTACGTTACTACCAACTTACTAAGTTAGTATTCAAACTACTTGTTCATTAAACAGTGAAGAAAAAAGTGTTTATACAAGACAGTGACACAAAAAAACAGCTGACTGAAACTGCAAAAGGTAAAAACATAAATTCACACACAAGAGTTTATATTTACAAGGCTATTTCCAATATTGCGGATTGGCATTGAGCCATTTGGTCAGTTTAGTTGGACAATCAGTCATCACTCCTTCAGCGCCCAGTTCAAAAGCTTTTTCAAAATCTTCTTCATCATTTAGCACCCAAAAGTAAGTCTAAAAAATAAATGAATAATATACAATTGAAACACAATATTTCAAATTTGATTTTTTGATGCTAATTGATTAGTACGCAAAAAGAAATAAGCACGTCGCAGGTCTATATAAATTGCATTGTGGTCGTGAAAGTGTAAATACACTCGTGTGTATTCTAATCAGCCTTCTGGTACTAACCTATACACAGAAATCTACGAAGTTGGTCAAATTAATGCAGTGTATGGCACACACTCTGATATCTCAAAACAATAACGACCAAAACGCACATCAACCCAAAGCAATTACGCCAAGAATTTTGATAGTACGTTGGTCTACAGCACCCGAAATACGCACAACAGCGCAATGAAGTGAGAAAGAAGTCTTAGGGCTTCTGATTGTGAATTTGTTGACTCCAGACAAAAAGCTAATCCCAAGTCAACTTTGTATCGCTGATCCTCCAAACCGCGTTAATTGGGGTTCAAATCAAATCTTCATTATACTCGCCGTATTACGCCGAAGCGTGTAACGAGTTGCGGGGCCCATCTCCGCGGCATAGCGCCTGGGCAACAGAGCCCCGAAGAAACGTTGCAACGGTAGCGAGTCGTTGGCGACACTGTGCCGATTTGACCGGCCCGGGAATCGAACCCCAGACTTCCCGCACCAATAGCGTGCACTAAGCAACTGAGCTAACGGCCGGTCTAATTGGGGTTCGAAAACTTTAAATGAATAGAGAGAAGGATTATCACAAGAGCAACCGCGAAAAGAAAACGCTACAGAAACTTTGATAATTTTAAGAAAAACAGTTTCAAGCGCAACACCTACCAACGAGTCGGTGAATTGTATTTTTGTATTGTATTTAGTTGTATATTCAATCTTCCAATCACGAGAAAGCGATCAAGGCGCTATAAGGAGCTCGTTTAGGAGTTGCCGGCCACCTGTCTACCACACCAAGATAGGGAACTCTCGCTAAGTGCCATTCCCAGCGGCACAACTAGTAAACTTGACGACTTGTTCTCTACAGTGCCTTTTAACGCTGAGCATCCAGCTGGGAAGCTGTGGATACCAATTTTAAAGTCATTGGTTTGACCCGAGAATCTGAGTCTACAGCTCCAGAGGCGAACGCTCTTACCACTCGGCCTGCTAATTAGTAATGAGTTCGTAGCTAACAGATCTAATTTCACTTCATATCGGGCTATTTTGCTTGACGATCAGCATCAAAGGCAGAGCGGAAAAACAGGCCGAGTCTTGTTTGAATTTGTGACATCGTTAGCTTTAACAAGCGAGAAATCTTTAACAAAAATAACTTGATATGCGAAGCAGAAAAAACTCTATTGACGAAAATCAAAAATAAGCTTTATACTTCCGACGGTGCATCAGGTAGGCCTAAAAAAAAATAAAATCTGATTTAAGGTTTCGACGGCTACAAGTTGTTTAGTCTTTTTCATTTTTAGTATTTAATTTATTTTCGGTTATGTAATTCATCATTGCCGCAAAATAGATTGCACGCGAAGACTATGCGACATGCGTGCGTCGCACCTAAAGCACGTTAAATGTTATTAAGTTTTCACAACTCAGTTTATTATCGCATGTCATTTCAGTCTTTAATTAAATGAATAATATATCCGACCTGCAGCTGCAAAAACTATTGTATGATCACTGAATGGCAAGATAGATTTGAAGCATATGGTCCCAGACTAACAACGTATTACGCCATCAACATAAAAATAGTTTGACAAAATCGTTTTCCACAACAAGATGAGAATGCGGACGACAGCTAATTTCTTGATGAGAGTTTTTTTTTAACAAAATATGTTTAAAAGGGATGATACTCCACTGCCCAGGATGTGCTACCTTGCATCAACATTCTAGGAAAATGAGCATTGTAAAATAAGCAAGACTTATACCATTTAGTAACATCCAATTTAACTCGAAAGGTAAAGAATAAAACACAAGTTAATGTTATATGGTTGATGAAACTGAATTGGTTTCTTGATAACTACAAGATTGGTTAACCAATCGCATGCTGAGTGGATCAAGCGTTTAGGTTTGGAGAGTTATAAGTAGTCTCTAAGTTTAATTCGAAATTGGACCAAACCAACGACTCAAACATCGGCATTCACTGCTTCCATGCCTGCACTGAGCGGAATACAATCCAGCAAGTTTACTTCTAGTGGTGCTTGGTACAAGTATTGAACTAAATTTTTCCACCCTAAAGTCGTAAACCTTCGGGTGCTCGCTTCACCGCTTAGGTCGGCTTTCTGGCAAAAATTAATTAACTGCCGGTGACATACTGGCGCTGCAGTGTTTTTTATGTCTGTTCCTGTTTTGCTTAAAAGCTAAGTTGCAAATATAGGCACCTTAAATTCGTGAGCTTCAGCGTATAATGCGAGTGAAGCAGTGGAGTAAGCAGAACTACGGTATAACCAGTCAATTGGTCATGTTCGAAACTTTCGTTTCCAAAAAAAAAAAAAAAAAAAACAGTAGCTGTCGATGTTTTTCCATTCATTTCTTGCAATTTCACGTAAGGCAGAAAAAACTAAAACAGCTGCTTGATTTAGTAGTTAATTGATTTGCTTTGATGCAAGGAACCTCATTGCAACAGTAACAATTATAAAACAGAACAAACAGAGCAGAGCACGCATTTTCATCATACACTATCGTAAGTTGGAAGCTTAGTCATCCACTCGCTGGAAATTGGCAGCACAACACCTTAACGAGCACTCTTGAAACTCACGATTCAATGGAAAACCATTCATTTTTACACAAGCACACTTATGAGTAAACCAAGACGCTGAATGCGTGAGCTACGCCTTTCAAAACTAAAACCTGCAGCTGCTTGTGAAAATTTCGAGCATTTCAGCAAACAAGTTTCATCTTGGCTAAATTTCAAGATTAGGTGAAAAAACTACGTACCTGTATTGCGCACTTATTTTTTTCTACATTATGCTAATCATGTATAACAAATATCGTTGTAAATACATTTTCACATTTTTCTTTCCTTGACTGGAAATCAAACAAATAAACGACTTATGAACAAAAATAGAGCTTTTCGCTGTCTCAAACATTAATGTAAGTTTATACAAATCAAGCAACTTTTAAGTCCTTATTTAATTCCGAAATAAAGCAATAGCAATCACAAATAGCATAGAGTTATGACAGTATGGCTTGAAGACTGAACAAAGTAAATAAGCAATCCCAATTGTAGTATGAGTACAGTCCAAGTTTTAAACTCCAAAGTTTGCTACACTGTTAAGAACAAAACTTTGCTCTAATTTCTAGGTCAAAAGTCCATTTAAACATTTCCGCTGGTAAATGCGATCAGCTCAAATGAACTAGCGAAAACTTTGATCTGCTGTTAAAAATTTTAACTGATTAGCAAAGTGATATAGACCACTTCTTTTATACGAGTTCGATGTCTGACGAGTCATGCCAACAGAGGGAAGCGTGGTGAAAAGTTATTTAGCTAGCAAAAAATATATAATGCTAACTAACGCTTTTTATAGGCGAAAAATACAATATAACCTTACAGTGGTAATTTAGTTAAATTAACTTGATAATGGAAGCACTGATGAATGCATCTATCTAACTTCAAAGGATAAATAAAAAAGTAAACACGAGCTTACCGATATGCCTCGTTTCTTTAGATGGTTGATCAACACTTTACTTTTTAGAAGCGAGCCGAACCAACCCAAGAAAACTTGTCGAGTTCTCGAGAATGATGTGCTGAAAAAAAAAAGTAGTTTACAGTGTTACAAAAAGATTATTCCTTCCCCACATTCTAAATAATAATAATAGTAACAATAATTTGGGTCATTTGAAAATTAGCGAACGAAAATTCAAGTAATTGAAGGAGACTGCGAAGTGAGCTTGCGCTCTTTGAATTAGCAACCATTCGGTATACTGTACAAGTCAAATGCAATCTGCCCCAGCCCCCAAGTGCTAGTGGCTCCAGCAGTATTGCTTGGCCATGTCGCTGGCAGGTTTTAGATTTAAGCACTGAATCCAATAGCAGTCAAAAAATGGAGTCAGAAGCAATTACACTTTTGTTAAATGTAAAACCAACAGCAACCTAAGGTCGAAACGGTTAACTATATGGTTATAGCTTTTTCGCTACTAAGCACAAAACATCAGCAATAAGCCTATCTCTTAACCAACGATCGACACCTTAATTCCAGAAGTATCAATTATGTCGTTTTAATGATAATTCATATCTACAGTCGACCCTAAAAACTTGAAATTACACGTATCACCTCGTAAAACCACTAGCTGCTAGCAAAAATGAACTTATTGGACACAGTCTCAACATTAAGACTTACGGTTTCACGATGTACTAATACTAAAATGTCAGTTCTAAAGCATGCTGCGGAATATCACCGCCTACAAAGCCTTTACTAAACGCTAAGGCAATCAGTCTGGTGTTACATCGCCACAGGGGCCAACTTACTGTCGCATAATATCCGGCAAAACCACTTCAAAATGGGATTCCTTCAGAGATATAAATGGTAATAAACCAGTGTAAAACCAAAAGTACACCCACAAAACTTTACGCACTGAGAAAAAGAGTGGAATGTCAGGATTCTAAAAAAAAATATTTCAATGTACTTTATGAACTATCTAATTTAATATCATTTTTGAAACCCTAGTGTTATATTTGATTGAGAAAGAGCTTTTACCACGCCAAAATTTTTAAGAGTTGAATACATTGCAGATTTTTATGGAAATATTTTTGCATATTTTTATTGAAGTAATACATTAAACTAAAACAACTTTAAAATTTTAATGCACGTGACGTTACGCAGTCATCAACACTGTATACAGTACAGTAGACCAGCGTAATTTACAAAAATTGACTAGAAAAAGATTGTTTTATCTATACCAGGGGTGGGCAAAATGCGGCACGCGAATTTATTTTATGCGGCCCGCGGGCACTTACAGAAATATAAACTCCTATCGTGAATCAATCCGAAAACCTTTTTTTTCATAGCTCCGCGCTGAATGCAGTGGCGTAGCCAGGAATTTTGATTGGGGGGGCCCAAAGAAAACGAGCCGCAAAGCAAAACGCCACATACGAGCAGCAAAAAAATCGCTACATAAAATTATCTCTTACCATCAAGGGCGTTGGAAGGTGGGGGCTGAGAGGGGCTGTAGCCTGAAACCCCCCTATATTTTTTCAGTCCCCCACAGAAATTTTGAGCCCCCCATCAGCCCTCCCTTTCCAAAACTTTTTACTACAGTGCATCCTATTGCACTTCAGCAATGGCTTATGGCGTCACTTGTTATTCGTTTCTTTTCTTCATTGATACCATCAAGCCAACGTACTAACTTTTGCAACTTTGTGACTAAGGCAAACAAAATCGCAAACAACGGTTGGATTTCGTGGTAACTTCGTGTACAAAGCTCTTAGAGTTTTATTATGATGCCACAGTTAAATTTTCTTCAACTTTAAAAGCAACTTTAGGGAAAATAACAGAGAAACAACAAAATATCAAGTTAGAATTGGCTAGCTTATTCTAGGAGCGGTGGCGTAGGGAGAAATTTTAAAAAGGGGGGGGGGGGGGGGGCATAATTTCCACATTTTTCTCAAGTGCATTTTTTTGGCTGAACAAATTTAAAGCTGATTGAGAAACAAGAAAGACTCTAGGAAGTCCGGGGGCATGCTCCCCCGGAAAATTTTTTGAAAATTTAAATGCTGTAAGAATAGCTATTTTAGTGCTATTTGAATAATTTTCAGGCAAGTTTTGCTCTAATTTTTTGACCCTAATTCTTGATGCTTCGCCAAATATCATACATTTGGTCGCACATTTTCGATTATGCGTGCTTAAGGCGTAAGGCATATTGCTATCGAAGAGGTTCGAAATTATGGATAAATTGTGTACATCAAAAACATTTTTGAAGATGGCTGGTGGGTAGATGCATGCCCCTTGTCCTACCCCCCTGGATCCGCCCCTAGCCATAAGCTACAGAAACCGTCAAAAGAGTCTAGCACATTTTAGTCACTTGGCACTAATAGTTTTGTTCTTTTTTACCAAAAGACAGAATCAAAAAGGGGGAGGGGGGTGGCATAATGCCCCCTTAAATACGCTCCAGCCTAGGAGCCTGAGACGAGGAACTTGTGAACGGATAATAAGTTCATTTAAAGGAGGTTAACACGTTTACTAACGTCGATCTGGTACCGTGTTTACGCTAGCTAGAGGAAAGCTTGAGTTATCAAGTAGTCTCCAAGTGACTTTTAAATGTTGTGATAATGTACGTTAGTATGGTAACCCAAACTTCAGTATGGTAACCTAAATGATATACGTTAGTATGGCAACCCAAATTTCAGCCTTCCTCCCCCCACTTAAACGTACTTCCAACGCCACTGAGTGCGGCATGTGCTAGGTGCCGATTTGCTTGGTTCCGGTAGTTACTTCAACTTGGTAATAATGAGGGGGCCCGATCTACACTACTTGCCCTGGAAACATTTATTAGACCAACACATAGATTTTATAACGTAGCTTCAAGACAAACTAACCAACCAAACAATAATAAAGGCTGCTGAGTTTTTTCTACTGTACTTAGCTTTTTAGAAGTCAAACATATTTTGATTGGGGGGGGAGGGGGGCGGGCCCCCCTGGCTGAATGTCACTAAAAAAACAGGACAGGTGCGGCCGCAGACACCTTTTAGTTTTTTTTTTGCTCTTCACCGATTTTCAGAGGTAAAAATAAGACATCCGCGGCCGTGTAAACATTTTTTTTGCTCTTCACTGATTTTCAACTTGGTAAAAATGGACAAAACCTTTTTTTGCTCTTCACCGATTTTCAGTGGTAAAAACAGGACATCCGCGGGCGTGAAAACCTTTTTTTTTTTGCTCGTCACCTATTTTCAGTGGTAACAATAGGACATCTTTGGACGTGTAGACCTTTTATTTTTCTTCCACTCAACGCGGCCCTCGGCTCATGGACGGCCATAGCCGAACCTTAGCTGATTCCGAATCGAATCCGAATCGCAAATGTCGAATCCACAATTTCGAATCTTCATTTCGAATTCAAATTTGGGAGGCTAACAAAATGAGCTCAATGCAATGCTGCAAAATCATCAAGTGTACTTAAAAAATGCACAAAATACACTAACAGATAAGCCTACTTGCAACACATCTTCATTCATATGAAGAAAGTTTATGGCCTCCACATGTTCGCCTGTCAGTCTGTTTCGTAATTTTGTTACGAAAAGGCCGGCGCTTGAAAAAGCTCTCTCTGACGGAGCAGCGGAAGCAGGTACAAAGGTGCGTTTACCGATACGCGGCAATGCGATTACCATCACAAATCATACTGGCCTGCGATTAACGCGATGTAAAATTTGCTAGCCTGCGTCAAGCAAGCTGATTGTTCAATGATGTCATAACAATCAAACGTCCATTATGTCACTGCCGTCGTCAAGGTTACTTCAAATATTTTTTGATACCGAGCGATGAAGCGGTAAAAATCGTACAGGTACAATTCCTTGATATCGCGTGGTTTTTATCGCGTTGCCGTACCAAAATGAAATAAACTAAAAACTAGGTAGTCGCGTTGCCGCTAGCCGCGTATCGGTAAACACGCCCTAAAGTGCGTTTATCGATACGCGACAAAATTTTTTCGCACCTTGTTTGTTTTATTTTACTGTACACCGATCACGCGAAAACCTGCGAAATCCTTTTACATTTACTTACATTATAATTTTAGTCGCGTGTCGCGTTGCCGCGTGTCGGTAAACGCACCTTTAATACGCACGATCGTCACGAATAGCCATCACTCATTGGCAATTGTGTATGTTTGTCGCATAAGCTTGCGCAGTAGGTGTGTGCAGTTTACTGGCGTGTGTGCATCACCGCTATCTACGATATTAGCGCACCTGGTCCGTGTTTAAACAAGCGTGTGCACCACTGCGCTGTCGCTGTTATAGTGCGAATGCGTGACTGTTTTTATAATATTAATTCTCCGAGATAAGTGACGCAGCTGCATCGCATTGATATGTTTTTTTCATTTCGAATCGGCAGTATCAAAAAAAGATTCCGAATCATTTAGGATTCGGATTCGACTCGAGATTCGGTAATGGACATCCCTACCTCGGCTTCAAAATTTTTCCACATGCGGCCCTTGGTGTAGACATAATTGCGTACCCCTGATCTATACGTATGAATTAAAAACCGTAAACAACCAAACATACAGTATTCAAGAAAAGGCAGATACAAAAGAGTATACATGGCGTTTTCACTCACCATCCTATGAAGCTGTACGATAGTGCTATGTCGATGACTTCCCCACACTGTGATCTTTTGACGCTCATACTTTTCGATTAATTCGCGGCACTAAAATAAACGCCACAAATAATTTCGTATTTTGACAATTATGCTCTCAAAACAACCATCTTAACATTCAAATAAACCCAGCAATTTCAATATTAGCAATTACATATTCGAGTACTTATTTAATCACAGTCGTAAAAGGCACCTTCCTCTACAGAAAAAAATGAGGAACAAGAATAATTTGCGAGAAATAATTTCAGTCGAACTAGCTGATGAAGTGCTGCTACGCTTTTTTGGACGCGATAAACTCTAATTATAAATAATAACATAATTTCCATGATGGTCTTTTATAAAGAATCGCTAAATCACTCTAATTATAAAATCAAAAAAGGAAAATCATACGAGTTGATGAACAAACGCTTCGACGCATAGTAGAAGTCAACAGTTTAAAAAACGCTGGTATTTATTAGTTATAATTCAGTGTTCCCTCCAGGATTTTGACTAGTGCGAATTTGCCCAAATGATAAATTCATTGAAATTTTTGCCCAAAGATTTCACTGCTTAGAGGACCCCTTTTACAAATTTTTTGCATTAAATTTGCTTTTCCAAGATACAAGCTATAGTCTTACATTAAAATATTCAAGGTTTTTGTTTAAGTTTTTCAGTTTTGCATTTTATTATATTAATTTCTGGTTCAAAATCAATAAAATTTGCCCAAAAATTTCGCATTTTTCTCAAATTTCTCACTCTAGAGGGAACACTGGTTGTAATCACATGTGCAAACACTTATATGGGCCATTTTATTACAAGAAATCCATGTATTGAAATATATAAGAGCGTAGGATTGTTGAAAATCGTACTTCTCACTTTTCAACCACTGTAATTAGTTCCACAAGAGATATTCAAAAATACTAATCAAGTGATTGCGTAAAATTAAATCACTTTAAGCCAGTTTTTTAATCAGTTCTTCATAAATAATTCAGCTTTGGACAGCTTGGCTTTATGAGACAATAAAAGAGCGTTAAGAGACAACATATTGGGAGCGTTTTACTGTACTTACAATTGCTAAAACCTTTACCTAGATCAAGAGAAGCAAAAGCGAACCAAGTCAAAAAGGCGCATTAAGCTCAACGAACATTGAAACTTTACTTTTTATTAATAGTACGGCCGTAAATTGACACAAGATTTATGTTTCAAGTTTGTTGAAAAATTGAGATCCACTTTTTGCTTTTCGCTTCAAATACAAAGAATCAACAATCACAACATTGTCGAGTTCTTACAAGCGCAACATGCCAATCAAAAGCGTATAGAAAGAAACTTCGATTTATAAATTCAAAAATAAACGGCAATGATATTTTTTACGTAAATCTATGTGCAGTCAGTTAAAAATACTGGTTACATGGCTGATAACATACCTATAGTTTACTGGGCAAAACTTAAAATTGCTGCTATACGCCTAACCTTTTGCATAAGCTCTGTATCTTCAGCTTTGACATCAATATTAATAGGAATCTTGGGAAATTCCTGGAACACATCTTCTAATGTTGGCATTCTCTGCTCCTCTTCCCCAGTATGATCACACGTTGCTGACTTATAGAAGGTAACACTTATCTTTTTCTTCAGAGGCGGTAAATCCTGCAATAGCAAAATTACCAGCACCATGCACATGACCAAATTAACCCAATAGAAATGTCAACTTGAATTTTCATTATACTCGCGGTATTACGCAAGCGTGTAACGCGTGGCGGGGCCCATCTAAACGGCTTAGCGCCTGGGCAACACAGCTTGCAAGAAACGTCGCAGTGACACTGTTCAATTTGACCAGCCCAGAAATCGAACACAAGGCGTCCCGCGCTGACAACGATGGTTCGCCACCACACCAACCTGCCCGTTCTAATGGGAATATAGTCGACGATAAAACTCCAAGCCCTTGAATAATAACTTTTTAAAGTAAGTTTTATTCTTTAAAGTTGTGAAATAGCAATAGACGAGATACTTCACAGACAAAAAATATTACTTCAAGTAACATAGGGTATTTTTGATGTAGTGAGAAAATAACCGATCTGGATTCGATCGAAATTCAACATGCAATTGTACAGAAAGAAACGTGGGTCTGTTTAATCTTACTTTGTAATCGTAGTCACTTATATTTCCATGACTGTCAGTGCAACGACTCAGCTCCCCGTCATGACACACTATAACTTGCTTATCTTTAGTCATGTGGACATCAAGTTCAAGCATTTGAGTGCCAGCTTCAACAGCACTACAAAGCACAAAAAAGCCACTGGTAAGAGTTTGTAAAATGACAACTATCAACACTTTAGTTCATCTCCCGTGTGGTCGTAAATTTGTTCATAACTTTTGCAGCAAAAAATCCATAGATCAATTAATATATTGATTACTTTCTTAGACACGCAACGTTCCCTGCATGACCGTCATGAGGTTGTGTTAACCAATGCATAAAACAGACTTCTGGGATTAATAATGCTCATTTCTAATACCATTCATTGTTGAGCCGGTATTTTTGAAGAGTCAATTGCAGATAAGCTTCAAGGGAAAAATAAACACGGTAGATGTGCTCTCAAAAAGGACACGACATTTAATACCTAGCGTCCTGACTCAGGATTCATATATGAATTGAGATTTCTACACCTGCAGTAATCCAGATACTCTGATTTACAGAAAAATTTTGTTCCATTATTTCGTTTTAGCGACAGTGCATTAAAATGGCTTTAAAGAAGTGAGCTAAAAGTGTTACTTTTATTGAAAAGTTTATGCACATTATACTACAGCAAAATCGCAACTCAATAATACACTTACTGGTGAAATGCTGCTAAGGTATTTTCAACATTTTCAAAAGCACCTAAAAAGCAGTAGGTCTTTAATTAATCTCTATACTTAATGAAAAGTAAAACCAGTTTTATATTGTAGTATTTTAGCAAGACATCAATAATGACACACCCCTACGCAGAAATACATTCATCCTCAGCAGTGGTGTAGATGGCCCAACATTTTGAAAGGGGGGGGACAAAATTGTTTTTATGAACTGGTACCCATTTTAGAAATAGGGGAACTCTGTGCTTTACAGTAGGCCTACCTCAAGACACAGATATTACACTTCCCGTGAAAACATACCGGTAGGCTAACCGGTTGCCAGAAACTTTCGTCACTTGGAACCAAGGGTGGAAACCCAAACCTAAATCTAAACCTGAAAACCCGGTTTTAAAGGAAATTTTTGAACCCAAACTGAAACTGACACCTACTCAGCCAAATTTTTGTAAACCTAAACTTGAACCAAGACCGTTTTTTTTTTGAAATGTCAAAACCGAAACTGAAACTAAAACCTGTTCAGAATTTTCTAAGGTTTTGGGGTTTAAAAATTGTCATCACCATCGTTACCAACACAGTTCCTTTAATGCTGAGCGTGAAACAGAAAAGCTGCGAATATCAATTTTTTGAGTCTTTGGTTTCACCGGACTCGGATTTAAAGCCAAGTCGACAACTTCTGAAGCAATTGCTCTCCTCACTCGGCCATCTGAGCTGCTACTTATCATCGTAATAAAACAAAAACGCCAAGAAGTAGAGGATTTAAATAATACGCACTTAAAATAAAACAGCTTTCTTGGATGTAACTTAACCGAAACTGAAACCCAGAAACCGAAGCTGTGCATAAGCAAAACTGAAACCGAAACCCATTTTTCAACAGCCGTGAAACCAAACCAAAACTGAAACCTGATATTTGTGTTTCAACACACCGTAGCCTATAACGCCAAGTAGCCAGGTTTCCACTCTTGCTTGGAACTTTCGTCACACTATACATCGACGAGTCCTGCGATGTATGCCATTAGTTTGCTTTCGCATTTCGGTCATATTCTTGGGTCGAATCCGATCATCACGCGGAATCTTTGTCACACGATTGCATACATCGACGTTCGGTTAGGGTTAGGTTTGGAACATTCGGTTAGGGTTAGGTTCGGGTTATCTTCGGTCAGGGTTAAATGACAAAGTTGCAACATCGGAATTGATCAAAAAGTATGCCCGAGATCGGAATTGATTAAAAAGTGGCAACATTGGAATTGATTAAAAAGTATGCCCGAGATAACACAAGAAATATCCTGGAATCCTGTTGGCTTCGTCGAAATATGGTGTGGCGAAAGTCCTGTGATGAAGGTTCCATGCGACGAAAGTTCTGGCAACCGGCCAACCTACGTGGTGCACTACATCATTTCAGAATTTAATTTCATGATTTGTAAATACGCCTTGAGGTTGGTTTATTGGGGTTCATCTGAATTAAGCTGTCTTTTATAAAATGTCCACTTTAAAACAAGACTTTCCCGTTGACAAACAACACGTCATCGTGTAAAGCCAGATGCTTGCATTGTTTTAACAGTAAAAGCAGGACTTCCCAGTGGGGAAGTCTCGCTTCAAAGTAAACATTTTATAAGAGGCGGCTTAATTCAAACGAACTCCAATATATTTTGGTTCCCAAAAATATTTGGAAAAGAGGGCAACATTTTCTTTTAATCCTTTGGATTTGCTTCTGAAGATGGTGATAAAAATAACTGCTCCCTTTAAAATATGTGTATATAATAAAAAGAAAGGACATATGTACAGTGATGCAAACGGCTGAAGTGAAAACCGGCGAGGATTTTCAAAAATGCGTCTGGGGGGCTTTGCCCCCAGACCCCCTAACAACTGCTTTGCTTTTGTATATCCAGAGCCTTGATTTTCTGGAGAGAAAATAATCGTATTTTGCAAAATTCAGTATGTGGAGACCGGAGAGTCAAAATAACTGCTTTCTAAGATTACTTTGCTTACAAAACTTTTTTCGCTTGAAAACAGAGTTTCAGTGAAAAGCTGATGTGCCCATAGTATAACTTTTATGCATTAAAAATGTCTACATAGCTGCACTTCTGAAACTACTCCAATCTAATGTTTTTACACCTATGAACCTGGATGAGTACGACCGCAACCGGGGTCTGGGGGCAGGGCCCCCAACCACCAACGGATTTTTACGATTTTCAAATATAAAAACACTCATTTTAGCAGACTTTTTTATGGAAAAAGGACATACCGGAACCTGCAGTGAGTGCAATCACTATAGAAAATGCAAAAATATTTAAGTAGTTCATGTCTAAAAGCAGGAGCTGGGCTAAAATAAACGAAAAGAGGCTGCAACTATTGCAGACTGACAGTAAGAAAAGAGGGGGGCCAAGGCACCATGCCTCCTCTCCGAAGCAGGACAACTCGACGCGGAAAACTCGCCGCGAACAAACTCGCCGCGGAAAACTCGCCGCAGAACAAACTCGCCGCAGAACAAACTCGCCGCAAAACAAACTCGCCGCAAGACAAACTCGACGCGAAAAGTGCGAAAAGCACGTACGGTTCACGCTTTCACAGGGCTTAGGGATGCTCGTGAACCAATGCAAATTATCCTGCAACCCTCACGGATATGCAGGCGTTGAAAGAAGATGCAAATTTTACGTCCAAAGCCTGATTACTTTAATCTAATGGACCCTAACCATTCTTAAATCATAAATAAACGCTCTTTTAAGTTGCAGCAAATATTAAGACAACTTACGGTCAAACTAAAATTTCTTTTATACTCGCTTGTAGGATTGCGTTGCGGGGCTTATCTCCGCAGTCTGTAAGTAAGCATTATATTATATTAAATTAAAATATAGTTATAATTTAAGCGAATAATAATTTCATGAACGACTGTATACGTAAATTAAAGTTTTCAAAAAGAATCCATTTTAATTTGCTAATCATGCATTACATTTTTCGAGTATTAATCCAAAGTGCAATCTTTTGAAGCAATTAATGCAAATACGAGCAAAGTTTAAACATCAAAGCGTACGCAAACCATACGTGCTTTTCACACTTTTCGCGTCGAGTTTGCTTTGCGGCGAGTTTGTTTTGCGGCGAGTTTGCTTTGCGGCGAGTTTGTTTTGCGGCGAGTTTGTTCTGCGGCGAGTTTTCCGCGGCGAGTTTGTTCGCGGCGAGTTTTCCGCGTCGAGTTGTCGTGGACCGCCTCCTCTCCCCTGCGTGCGCCTATGCTGCTATCACACCGCAATTGAGGTTGCCATTGCAGCGGTTGAGAAAATGTTTAAACCAATACTATAGCTGCATAACAGACCATTAAGTTTGTGTCATAGTCATATTGAGAAGTGCGCTTAGGAACCCTCAACCGTATGCCTATAAGGGCAAACAGGTACCTCTAATTATGCCCTGCAGGCACTGCAGATATACTCACAATCATCTGTAAGCACTTTAAAAGCAGAATTAAAAAAACTGCTACCGTATTGTATGTATAATACTGATTGACTGATTGTACCTTAATTTAGCAATAAAAAAATACACCTGTCCCTGTACCATTACCTTCACTTATAACCAGCACTTTCGTGGGGGTCCTAGTAGACTACTAAACACCACACAGAACCACAAGAGACTTTTAGTTTACCCGTAAGTAGTAAGTTCGTAACTGCAAGGAAGTTGGAAACACTCAAAAAAGTCTAAAAACCACAGGGAATCGACATTTCTGGCTTTGCTACTTTTTACAAAAAGTGGCCCAACCAGCCAACAGTTTAATATTCTTCATGACATTCTTGAATCTGAACCACCTGTACAGTTACTGTGGTGCATATTGGTATCTTTCAGTCTATGGTACAATGTATGCCTCAATGCCTGACAACCTTCTCACTTAGCAGCTTAGGCATACTACTTACCAGTAATACTTCACAAGTTCAAACAACCTTACCTATGTGTTTCTCAGACACACACAAAAAATATCCTTTCTCAATCACACAAACAACCCCTTCACTCTACATGTGCCTACCCAGTGCCATAACACAGGGCCTGCAGTGCTGGCAGTGCAAGCAATGCCATGCAGCGCCTGCAGTGATATGAAGAGCCTGCAGGGCATAATTACAGTAGTACCGAGGGCAAACCACGCAAGCTACTATTAATAAATTTTGATTTTATTTTTTAGCAGAGTGATTTTCTAAAATCCAGTCCAGTCAATGGCGCTGTAAAGTGAATAGTTATGTGCCGTTTGTGATCAAGGTATCAAGCAGTCGAAACTCTAATTTTTCAATTTCTCAAATTTCAATTAACATTTGTACGAAAACGTCAAGGACTGCAGTTTCCATGCATGAAAAAAATAATCAAGAGTAATCCAAAAGTTTAGAAATGGATTAAATTTAAACACTACTGCTGCTACTACTTTATTACCAAGAGTCAGAAAATAATTCAATGTTCGCAGCATGAGAAAATTTGGGGCAGGGATTTTACATCATGTGTTTGAGTCATGCAAATGCCATGCCAAAGTTTTTCTGTCTAAGAGCAATTTGCACGCTAGATCTAATGAGTCAGACAAACCATTTTCCTCTTTGATCAGACTTTTGATTATCGCATTACATCACAATAGCGAAAGCCGTCACAAATTATCTATTAGTTTCATACAAAACAACATGAATATCCCAACCCCCTCCCATACCCTCCTAAATTGTCGCAACGAATTTAAACGATTCACGAAAATGATCTTTTTGGCAACAAAATTGGCGAAATTCGTCGAAAAGCGGAAGATTTGCATCACTGTATGTGGTCTATATTGATGCTGGTTCTCGAAAAATTTCAGAGACTCTTTTCCCCCGACTATGCCTCTGATCCTTGCAAGAGCACCAAACAATTAATTGATAACTAGGGCAAGTTTTTATAGCACTAAAATTCTGAAAAAGTAGTACCTATTTTTAAGAAAGTTGCACTACAAAGTTGCATTTATTTTTAAGAAAAGTTGCACTAAAAAGTTGCATTTATTTTTAAGAAAAGTTGTACTAAAAAGTTGCATTCATTTTTGAAGAAAGTAGTAGTAAAAAGTTAGATTTAGGGCCATGCACAACCAGGTTATGCATAACGATTAACTCTGGTTCTGACACAATGGTACTAGAACTTCCAGGATTGTACCTAAACTTAAATAACACAAACCAACTGTTGCATCCTAGATAACATTGAGACATGGCCCATCCGTCACAAAGCTCGTTGCTATACTATTCAAAAAAAATACTACAATTAAACTAAAATTCTGTACTAATTTCAAAGCACAACTTTTAAATCACATTTTCACTTTTACATTTTGCGCAATAATTTAATGAAGTTGCAATAAAAAGTTGCGGGCAAAATCGAAAAAAGTAGCAAAAAGTTGCAAAATAAAATTTATGGAAACAGCTTAAAACACTAAACTATGTAGAGTCTGAGTGTTTTGGAAGCTGTCGAAAGCTGAAAAAAAAAGTAGCAAAGCCTTGCCCTACTGATAACTGACAACTAAAAGCTACAGCAGTGTTTTTTATGTTTCACAACATTTTACATCAAGCATTATTTTTTACTGTGAAAACCATATCATACGCAAGTCCTGCCTAGTGGATTTTGAACGAAACAAGTTGCATAAGAAGCAAGGTGGGCAAAGTTAATGCCTTTTGATAGAATTTTATAGCAAAACTTTTTTAAACTAAAGAACAAGCAATCAAACCTCCTCTGTGACTAATATGTGCACATGAGAAATATTTCTCCTTCTTCTTGTGGAGGAGCTGAGGATGATGGAGCAATAAAATTGAAGTTAATGCATAGCCGCTAATGGCAGCAACGATTGAATAACTTATTGTAATAGGATAGAGTATCATAATGACAAATTAAAAACTTTAAACAGATATATACACTGCAAACTGTCTTATTCATAGAGTCTACAAGCCAAACTTAAAATCTGCAACACCCAAAACACAATGATAGACTATCGGTATCTTAAAAAATACAAAACTTAATCTGTTCAAAATTCAGTTAGTCTATTTCAAGTAAGGAAATTAGAATTCTGCAAATCTTGTGTGGAAGAAACTGGACATCAAATTACAATTACTGGTTCGAGGTAGCTTAGATGTAAAACAAGTCCATACTAACAATACAGACAGACCACTGCAAACTGGTAAACGTTTATGAGCTTAGGCTTTGTATAATATAGATGGCAATTGAAATAAAACGGCTTCCAATTAGCCGATCCAGCTGTGTTAAAGTGACATCTACAAACTTACACTTTAAAATAGACTACACTAAACCATTGTAAACTTGCAGCAAAACTTTGAAACAGACGTTTTCAAACAGCTGAAAATGACCCCTTCAGCCTTTGAGGTTCACAAAGCAGGAATAAGGGGCCACATAGGTGTTGATTTGGCAGGGGCAAAACCCCCTCGGTTCTAACATCGAAGGGAGCGACATATGTCTGGCCCCAGCAGTGTTTTGATACCTATGTTAAAAGTTAAATACATGCGCATTACCTAAAACAGTTCTCAAGTACAACAACACAAAATCGTAGTAATGTTTTGTCACAATGTTACACTCACGCTATTTAAATGGCGAAAAGAAAATATGAGCATGTTTTCAGTGACAATGCTACTGGTACCATAAAAAATCGTTTTAAACCCTATTCCGCATGAGCTTTTTTCAAAGCGTCAGAAAACTGGGTGTAGACCCGTTGTGCCTGCTCGTTTTGAACACAAATAACTTGACACATACTCACTTCAGAAAAAGCAAATAATTTTGTTATTTTGCCTGTATATATATTTTTTATGACACGACTAATCAATTCATGTGCTAATAGCGCCTTACTATATCAAGTGTCCCAAAAAAATGAACCACTCTTTGTTAAGTATTTTCTTGGTGATTATAAACTCAAAATTATTGAAAGTTTATGCGCAGTATTCCAAGTATATTCTTTACACTTTTACATAATATCTAAAAACTTGGTTGCAAGTTATGCTAGTATTGCCAAATTAAAAATAATGTTTCAGAAAATTTAGTATCAAGGGAATTTTATGTGAGCAAAGGTGTAATAAGCGCTTTGTTGCATGCGCTTTGTGACGTTATAAGTCTGCAGATATATGAAATTAACATAATATCCATAGAAGAAAGATACAAAAGCATTTCTTTTTGGAAGAAACACCTTCGTTCAGTTGTGGCAGTATATGGAGATCACCAGTGGCGTATATTTGTGGAAATTATTGGGGGTGATGAATCATTGAGGCATTAACTAAAACATCAAGATCGTGTCAACAAGAAAAACCACCGTTGTTCTTCTTTGCACATTACCTTGTTTCAAAAGTTTGAGACTATGAACATACATTTATTTTACATTCAATCACACAACTAATAAAAGAACTAAGCCTGCTGCAAAGGTACCAATAACAAAAACATTTAGCAACATCATACATTTGAAAAGAAATGACTAAAAAATTATGGGGTTCATGGGGTTCATCAGTGAGTGTCGGCTTGCTGATTCGATGATGGTTCTCAATCCGAAGCATCTGTTCTACTTCTTTTATCATGATCCACAACAAAGATATGAGAAGTTTTTTCTTCGTGCGTTAGTTTTTCTTTGTGCGAAGTTTTTCTTCGTGCATTGGCAAAGTAAGCTTGATTACTAAACTAAGGGTGCATTCATACATAGAAGTTTTTGCAACAACTGAACCAGGCACGAAATTGTTATTTTTGTAAACAGGCACGAAATTGTTATTATCAAAGCAATTTTTAAAGTTTTTAAATTTGTTTCAGCGATACTTCACATTTTAAATTACTGGTAGCAGTATTGCGCTCACAATAATGAAGTTATGTTTTGGCCTAGTTGCGAAAACCATTTTGTGTGAACTCGCCCTAAGTTATCTCAATTCACTTAATAGCAAGGTAGATAACTAAATCCATTATGATACCGGTAATAAAGTTAATCTCAATTCAATTTATTGCCAAACTAAACTCACCAACTCTATTTAAACAAGGAAGCGGCTATTTCACCGGAAATTCGGGTTATCGAAGTTCAAAAATCATGGTTTGCGGAACCGGAAACATCCCCTAACGCTTCCCCTACTGTGACAGTCGCACTACAAGAACCAAAAATGGTTACGCAACTCTGAACGATTTTTCAAACTTCGGTAACCGAAATTTTCGGTGAAATAGGCACTTCCTTTAAACTAAGCTAGATAAGTTGATTTGGAAAAGGCATAGTAACGCAAGAAGGCTATCTTCTTCAACTGTTATAGACTGAACAATATTTACAAAATAACATGCCACTACAGAAAATTATCTGAATGTTTTCGGACGAAACGACAGTCCTTCAATACAACATGTTCAGTTCAGTTCATTTGACAGCGAAAAAGACTATAAAGCCATCAAGTCAGCTGACATGTAAACAAAACAACCACTTTATAGGCAACACTAAAACGAAAAACATATATACAGTCATGCACAGAAAAAATTTTACAATTGAAACATCATACGACACACTGTGAAAATACTATTAAATCAAATCAATAACGCTGTACCAGCACAATCAAATAAGGTCCAAATCTGTATAATTAATACTATTAAATAGTCCAATACTAATCAAATCAAATCAACACCGGTACTATAAGCGAAAAGCAAAACAGCAAGGGTTGTTGATGTTTTGCTTTTCACTTGAATTAGTTTGCCCTGCATTAGCATTTTATTTTCATTTATGTTCTGATCATGGACAGTCGAGTTGTTCGAAAACGCTCTGCTTATTTTCTGCATGTTATTTTCTAGTTAAAAACATTTTATGTTCTGAACTTATTATCTGTTGCTATAATATGGATATTAAAGATCTCCTCTCTCCCAGCTCCCAAAGTTATGTTAGGCTACAAGCTGATAGCAAAGATAAAGCTAATATAGCAAAGATAAAGCTAATAAAGCTGCTACAAAAAGTGATGAATCAAATAACATTAATTAAAATGGTCACTAATTGTGACAAAACTTTTACCTCACAAAAAGCAAATCAATGGAAACGTATTAACTTAATCATTACCGGTACTAGATAGTAAAATACCATAGTCCAACGTCATTACTCATCTGCTCATGTACTGTTTAGTGACAATCAACAAAATCTTAGATCACAATACCTTATTTTAAATTAAGATACAACACAATGGTGCTTGGTCACAAGCCAAAGCACACTAACAAGCGAGGAAAAATAACAGAACAAAAGTACAACTACAAATGAATAAAGTAAACCTATAAATAACTGTAAAGAATAGCAAAAAATATAAAAAAGCAGCAACTGTGCAACAAAAATAATTCAAAAAGTAAGAGAAACAATAGAATAAAGGTGAAAGTTTTTCAATCATCTTATCATTATCATCCCCCCTCGAAAAATATTGGGGGGGATGCATCCCCCCTGGGATGTACGCCCTAGGAGGTAACATTGAGCATAGACTGAAATAAACCACTCTCTGCTCGTGATGAGTGCTGGTCTACTCACTCAACACTGCTCGGCCTCAGACTGCTAAACTCTTGGACTGCACTGGCAGCACTGCTGCAGACTTGGGTCTATTTTATTTTATCACCTTTCTATCCTAGCTGGTCAAGCTGGAGGTGTAGATAATTTCTACAGCCGTAAAGTACTGAAGTCAGCACTGGTACCTAGACTAGACCAGCTACACTAGTCAACCGGTCCACAGTGTTTCAAGATAGCCTGTTCACTCTGCTAACACGCTAATGAGTAACGCCATAGTACAATCCGTCACACACCTGAAGTTCTGAACACTGACACATTATCCGAGAGTTAAACCCACAAACAGTCAATCGAAAATCACTGCAACTATAAATTTGATGTAATAATATGAACCTTTGGACTATTGGACTTCAAACCTTAGAATTTTTTCAAACAAAGCACTCAATAACGGTGTTGCCAGATTTGGAGTTAAATCCGCAGATTCTAATTCTAACTGCATAAGATTACGTTTCGGCATTTTGACTAATCCAGTCGTGTGAGTCGGTAATATATTTGTTTGTTCGATATTGGCTTTCTACTGATTTCCTCGTAAAAAATAACATTTTAAAACTATAAGGCAACGTTTGTACTGTAGCAAAATTCTATTTGTAGATTCTATTTGAATAAGATTTCTTCTGCAGATTAAGTTGTGTTTAATTCAAACTGTTATTCAAAATGGTGGTGTTGGCGTTTATTAGAGTGCTGAAAAGCCAATTAGCTTCCCATTTTGATTTGCTACCACTGGCTGTAGCCGTTGGAACGACTGGAACGATGTCAGTTAGTGCAATGATTTATACATCGATGTCTAAAAAAGATGTTGTTTTTAACCGATGGTCAAAAACATTGAACTGGCAAAAACTTGACATCAGCAGACCCCAACAAAAATTGTTCTCACCTCTTGATTCCCGAAGTGCTTACCAGCGCGATCCAGTCTTGGAAGGACTTCGCAACGAGATGTACGCAGAAGGGCGATATGCGTACTCCCCAGCCAGCAAAGAACATCATTAAGCATACCAATTTACAATTCGAACTTTGTAACTTCAAAACCATTTGAAATCGTCGAAGGATATAGAGCATTTGTGCGTTGTTTATTTCAGTAAATGAAAGTGTGTCGTGAAAAGAAGCGTCAGTCTGCAAGTTGAAATAATTAAGCCTGGTAAAGAATACGCGATAACTCTAGTAAAAGTGTGAGCTCGTCACTAGGTTGAACTTTTCAGCCTCCTTCAGAGCCAACGAGTGACCGCTACTCCGAAGATGAAAATTTTTCAGCAAGCATTTTTTTGCGATTATTGTCAATCGATGACAAGCGCTTTGAATGAAACGCTACTTGATAGGCTTCTTCCGATAAAGACTAATCTGACTTCGATTAAGGACGGCTGTTGTTGAAGTTACTCCATACGTGCGTTGTTTGTCTTATCGCAGCAGCATTTCGCTTCCACCTTCACACCGAGACACGAACGAGGTAGGTCAAGCAGTAGGATCTCAAGTTTCCATCATGACTTGGCCAACTTGAAAGAGCAGCAAATTTTTGGTTGAAACACGAATTTAATTTGTCAGCACACAGTGGCGCGGGAACGTTTTTTGGACTGGGGGGGCTCAAAATAGTAAGATCGTGTCAACGTCTGGGGGGCGAAGCCCCCCAGACCCCCCTTTTCTCCAATGTACGTTTTTAAGAGCAGGACGCAGAGCTGACCTGTCTTGATAGACATCAATTGCATGCTCGCTCAAGTGACCGGAATTTTTTTAAGATAATTTTTTGTCATGGTAAACAAGATTGCTTAAGGCCTACTTCCAATAGGCTTTTCTAACTATGCACGAATTATTACGAAGCATTTTGGGAGTGCAAGCATTTGTAAAATGCAAATACCTCAATAACAAAACCGAAAAGTATAGGCAAACAAAATTTGTCCGATCTAACTTTTGCTTAACCGATCAGTAGGGCAATTTTTTATTGACCTAAAAAACTCAAAAAATTGACTTTATTTTATCAAAAAATTGATATTCAAGTGTTTCGCTTATCGCTGTATTGCCATCTTTGTAACATCGAAGTATGTTCGAATAACTAATGCATCGTCTTTTCAATTCTAATGTTTTTGACTACCGATACGTAGCGACAAAAATATGCAACAAATGAAAACACGACGAAAAGCTTATTTTATCATACACGAATTTTGCCAAAATTGCAATCTTGCAAAGCTGTCTGAACGGATCTTCACAATCGAATCAATGAAATTACATCAAACATTATATTAATAAATTAAGCATGGGTAAAACTGTAATACCGATAACAGTCTGACGACAGCATACACCTCCCTGGTACCACCAACAGTTACGAACTTCCATCTCTCAATTACAGTGGAATTCGGTTAATGAATCCACGGTTAATAAATCCAGCCGCTTATTACATCCAATTTGCTTGAAACGGAATCGTCCCAATCCTTTCCCGTTATAAAAACTTCGGTTAATAAATCCAAGCGCCGCTTAATACATCCAGTTTACGTGCTTAATGCAGTCAAATTTTTCTTCATTATGTGCTAATAAGTAGGCCTACGTACAATATTGGAATATCAGTTTCGTATGGACAAGTACGTACATGTCCTAGCAGCAGAGATGCGGAAATGTTTTCGTCGCTTGGCCCTGGGGCTAGAGCGTACTGGGTTTAAGAAGATGGACATGCTTTGTGATATGAAAGAAGAAGTGAATGGCCATCTGAGGAAAACATTTCCACCGAAGCAAACTTCATTGCGCAGATTTTTCTGTGTCGAATAAATATTGAAAAAATAGTACATTTTGTGCATTTTTGCCGCTGCAGGGGGATATCCACAATGGTGAGATGCATTTTTAGGAAACGCCGTTTATTAAAGCCGCCGCGTATTAAATCCAAAACCGGCTGTCCCGAGGTGGATTTATTAACCGAATTCCACTGTATCTGAGTTATCTCTTTTTGAGTATAAAGTAGAATCGCGCAAAAAAAGCAAGATGGCAAAAATAGACCTAATGAAAAAAAATTGATCTAAAAAACAAAAAATTGACATTTATTGACTTTATAACTTCATCAATACTGATCCTACGACCGTGAAATTTTGTTTCCACATTGTTAAAGTTATTTTCTACATCTAAAAAATAATTGACTTTATTGACCGTGAATCGCCCTACTGATCAGAGTTACATGTCACAAACAATGCCCCACCAAGGTTAAAAATAACAAAAAACACACGATCAAAATAAAGCACTGAACCATTTTTTAACATAATGAAATGTGTAGATATAGGTATTTAGGTAGGCGTATTAGCTTAATTTTAGCAAAAATCATCGGTGCCAGTTCAGTAGTGATTTAGCCGCTTCATTAGGTAGAAAAATTTCAAAACCTTAAAAAAACTCAACCAGAAAAGAGAACTTGCACAAGCTCATAAAAGCTTGATCAGGGGTGCCCAACCAGTCGATCGCAATCTACCGGTCGATCTGTGGATGCTTGGCTGTCGATCGCGAGCCGATTTGGCATGTACACACTAGGGTTGTAAATTTGGGACCAGTTTATACAATCCCGGGATCGGGATTTCCCGGTATTTTAGACTTATAATCCCGGGATTATTCGGGATTGAGCAAATAATTAAAAAAAGTAGTATGGAAAGAACAAAAATCTCTCTGGGCAGTAGCTGAGCTATCTGTTAGCTGCTATAAGTATTAGAGGCATTAGAGCACATCCTACTGTTTCCATCAACAACTTTATCGAGTGTAGAAAATAGTAACTTCATTTTGTCTCTCTCTGACTCTACTCATGTAGAGCAGCATGCCAGGAAAAGGGTTTTGCGCCAAGAATATGACTGTAATAATTGCAATGTCGGATATCTTACAACTTCAAGATGGTCATCGTATCCAATTGTATAAATTCCGAAAATAAAGAATAGTGCAAATAACAGGTCGTAAATTTACGAAATACAAGTTTGGCGCACCTAGCTAACCCTTGCGGTGCACCATTTGAGAAACGCTGAGCTAGGGTACGTAAAACTTAATTCTGTACTTTAGAATTGTAACATTACATGATGCTCACTTCCGTAGGCTGACATGAAACGTTCAATCAGGGGTATAGCAAATTTAATAAGTCCCGGGATTTCTAGACATATAATCCCGGGATTGGGATTGGAAAAAATACCCCAAATCCCGGGAATTCCCGGAATTACAACCCTAGTACACACATTAGGTTGGTCACCAACATTTCCAGTTCATGTAACGCGTCCGGGCAGTGAAAATCTGTGTGTAGCTCTTTACATAAATTTTGGTGGAATTCGGAACATGTGAAGGATTAAGGACCGTTTTTTTGCACTTCGTCTACGATTTGCGTGATTCCCATGATCAGTAACGACTTTCATGAGCATTCAGAGTAGTTTGCCCTTAAGTGTTTGGCAGCTGCAAGAATTGGCAGCCATTATACTTCTACTGGTCCATCGCCCATGACTGCTGTAAAGGTTTGCGAACGCTGATATAAAATACTGTTAAAAATGAACTTCAAACATTGAAAATTTTACCAGATTTCACGATGACCTAGAGAATAATAGCTGAGTGATTTTTAAAAGAATAGTGATTCTTTGTTGGTTAAAAGCGCCATAAAAATTATTTGCTTCGTGAAGTATGTACGTTGCGAGCATTAATCACGTCGCACTCAGTGCATAATTTGTTCGATTGTCAGGGGGAGCTCAAATGATTCAGGGGGGCCAAAAAAAGTCCTGGGGGGGGGCTTGAGCCCCCCCTGGCACCCTACTTCCCGCGCCTATGTCAGCACAGATTTAACCCTAAAAGCGCCACAGCTTTTTCGTAAAAGTGAGCGACAAAAATCAGTCTATTAACTCGTGCAGTAGCATTGACCTATCCATTGGAGACCACAAGAAATTCAAGCCCTTCCTGGCACGTTCGTTATAGCGCTGTTTAGTGCAACGTCACAATATCCATTGTTTAGTTCCAAACAAACTGGAACTTTGCTCTTAAGACTGGCAAAACACATTTAGTTAAAACTTGCTTCCACTAAACCAGTGTCTGTTAACCTTTTCACTTGCTGGCACCCCTTTTGCATCACCAACCAATTCTCGCACCCCCATTTACCATTGGAAAAAATTGATGAAGATCAAAAATAAAGGTCATCACGTCCGCAGAGGTGCAATTATCCACACAAAATCAAGTGAAGACCAAAAAAATCTTCAGATGTCCTGTAAAAGAGTAGGTCTGATCAACCTCAATGTTCATATCAACCCCGCACCCCCTGGAGTTGCGGGTACCCCTGCTGCTTAAGAACCACTGCACTAAACTCTATATATCTGTCGAATTACGATGCGTGCGCCGGATTTACTTCGAAATATCACCACCGATTGGAGTCGCAATTACAGTTTTGGAAAGTTTCTAAAATTTGGCCGAGTGGTTGGTGCATTGGGCTCCGAAGCTGGCTTCGCGGGTTCGATGCTCAAGTAGGTCATCTCCATGTTGCATGTACTTCACTACCACAAAAATTCAAAGCTGCAATTAAGTGGCTTGAAAAAAAAAAAATGTAATCCAAGGATTCACTTCAGTGGTTGCAGTCGGAAACAAAACATTGAACCATCCTAATTTAGAAGTAAATCCTGCGCACGCTTCGTAATTCGACAAATATAACAAGTTTAGTGAAAGCAAGTTTTAACTAATTATGTGCTTTGCCAGTCTATAGAGCTAGGTTACTGTTTGTTGGGAAACAAACAATGGGAATGAATTTGTAGGTACTTCGATAGACTAATTAAAGACGCATAAAACGGCAAAGTCGGCCTAAACATTTTGTCAATCCTCAGCCCATATCTGCTGTGACTACGATCATTCGCATTATATAGTTCATTTATGTTTCAATCACTCATATTATAATCAGCATGAAAAACAATGAACGCAATATAAATTACAATTATTGCATATTATTGAACTACCGCGGGAAAACTGATATTGCAAAACACGACAATGCAAAGAGAAAAACTTCAAAGTCTCCAATAACACTTGAGAAGCAGACAACTCCTTTTAAAGTGCCATTCCGAAAACAACATCAATAACAGCCAACAGGTAAACCGTTAGTTGGTCGAAGACAATGTAAACTTCATCAAACGTCCTTGAAGTTATAATGGCATAATACACTATGGAACTAATAGTTAAAGCATAGAATGAGAAATATCAATAAGAAAAATCACATCTTTTGCTTCAAATTGAAGTCACATTTTAAAAATGGTGAATATTGAATTCAGGTGCGCGAAATTAATTTCAAGGCTTAATTTTTATAGACAGCGATGACTAGGCTTACCATACGTCCTCCTTTTGGAGTACATGTCCTCCTTATTAACAAAAAATAATCTGTCCTACGAGGACGTTAAGAAATGCACAAATGTCCTCCTTTTTGGCATTTTAAACAGTGAAAACATGTCAAATCATGCTTACACAAAAATTTAGGGAATTTTCATCACAAACAAGGGCCTTCGAACGTCATGACCTTTTTTTTTTGCTCTTCACTTGATTTTGGGCGGTAAATTGGACATCTGCAGACAGTGGCGGATCCAGGGGGGGGGGGATGTATCCAACCCCACCAGCCATTTTCAACAATGCTTTGGATGAATAAAATTTTTCCATAATTTCGAACCTCTTCATAACAATATGCCTTAGTCGCCTTAAGCACGCATAATCGAAACTGTGCGAACGAAATGCATCATATTTGGTGAAGCATTCAAAATTATGAGCCAAAAATATGAACAAACTTCTGCCTGAAAATGGTTTAAAAAGTACTAAAATGGCCATTGCAGTGGGCAAATTTTCAAAAATTTTCGGGGTGAGCATGCCCCCGGAACCCCAAAGTCGTTATGGCTATTTAAGTTGCTTAAAGTAAACTCCGCCGAAAAAAAACACGCTTGAAAAATTGGCGAAATTTGGTGCCCCCTCTTTGAAAAAAATTCTGAATACGCTCCTGACATGGAACATTTTCAAAGAGCTTATTTACGCTCGTTTCCGGGTCTACACGTCTTTGTATTTCGTTAACATCCAACCTAATTCAAAATTACATCCCCCCACCAAAACTTTCTGGATCCGCTCCTGTCTGCAGACGTAATGACCTTCTAAGAAACCTGTCCTCCTTTTGCGCAATGAAAATATGGTAGCCCAAGCGATGACTGTCTCGAGCAACAACGCAGGAAAAAAATAGTTCGAGCCACAAAAACAAAGTAATAACACTTTTAGCTACTTCAAGGTTTGGCAAAATAATTTATTCGTTCAAGGAGTTAGGGTTTGCAGCAACGCTGTCATAATCGTCAGCAATGATCTTTTAACCAAACTAACAAAAAAAAAAAAATATCTTCACTCTGCAGTGGCACAACAATACGGTAAAGTTACCGAGTTCACAGATTTAAAAACAAGGGAGTTGAACTAATAAACCCTCGCTAAGGTTTTGGCTGAGTAACACTTATGCTGCAGATCAGTTACGGTTCAGCACAAATCGTTTCAAAATTTTTGAGTCGAAGAGTCGTTCAAATTCAAGAAGAAAGGTTCGTGGTTTAAGCTACAGTTCAACGTTGCATTTATGGAATGAAAATTAATTCTATCCCTTACGGGTTCACAAAAACAACAAAAGAAAACAAACAGTTCCTCTATGTGTTCACAGGTCGAGATCGGTATGACAGGCTAGAAACTCATAAAAAAATACAATGATAAATTGAAAAAGATTGATTGTACATCGAAAACTGCAGTGTCAGTTCGTCATGTGTTAATTTCTCCAGTCGTGTACGCAGTATCCCGGATGTAAAGATTCAGCAGGAATACCACGTCTGAAACGATACAATACTTGTGAACTATTTTGAAGACATTAATGGGCCAACAGTATATCAAATTTAAACAAAATTGATTCGGTAATGCTTAGCATTTACTGCGGTACAGAATGATGATACTCTCATCACAAATGGTTATTGGTTACATTATAACATTCCTATTTTTTTTTTTTATCAAACAATAACCCCACAAGATGTGCAATGCAGTATTTCATATCTTGATCATTGTGCATGATTGCATTGAGCATGACTGTGCAATCAACTATCTGCTTGAAAAAAACTGCTTATTGCAGGAAGTTCAACAACGACTACTTTTCCCCGTTAGTTGGAACTGATGCAGCGATTTTCACAAGCTATCACTGTACGACAAGAAACGATTGACACATTGAATTAACGTCCCAGATACAAAATCAGTAAGAACCAATGTCTACTACTGTGACACATATCAACAGCATCAAACATGGAAGAGCAAGTACAGAATAGCAACCAAAAATTTGTCGTCAGCTTAATGACGATTAACACAGGTAAGAGCCACTCACTGTATCATTCTGCATCGGTGTTGATGCAATCTTGGGGTCGCCTTGGTGACGTCATTAACCGTAGAAGCACTCCAGAGTCTCTCCGCAACCGCACTGGCGCGAGGCCTAAAAAACAAATCGAATTTAGAAATAAAATATCTCCAGTGAATTACAAAAAAAAAATAAAACAACGCAAAATGGAGTACACAACAGCAAGTCCATTTGCTTTTTGAAGCACGAAAAACAAGCAGTTCAACGTGAAAAATGAACACAAAACACGTAAGATCTAGAGACGCATTGATATTTGGTAGTAAATCTTATTCCTCGCAAAAATCTAATACAATTAAAGTTTAAGAAAATATGCGCTTCTTCTTAAGCAACTTTTTGTGGTTTGGCAGGTACGGGTTTTTGCAACGGTCATTGGATTAACCTCTTGTGCTCCCAAACTTGACTGCAGCGCCCTCTATGCATAATTTCGACAAGAATGAAGACAAACGTATGAGCCAAAATTCAAACAACCGTTTGTTTTTTTACTGCACTTACCAAAGTCTAGGAGTTACATTTGTCCCGTCCACATACTCGGCCCACAGACACGCTTCTCCTCCCATAAGAAGCGCTTTCTGTTGCGCAGTACCTGGAATTATACTTTCGTTATACAACAGCAGCTTCTTGTCAGCAAAAAGCACATAAAAGGCTGCTGCGATAAAAAATTCAGCGGTATTGACCAATCAAGATATGAAAACCCTTGGCCGAGTGGTTTGTACATTGGACTCCGGAGCTAACTTTGCGGGTTCGATGCACAGATTGGTCGCCTTCCATGATGCATGCACCGTACCCCGTTCCAATATAAAAACCTAAGCTGCAAATAAGTGGCTTGAAAAAAATCGATAAGAGGAAAACGAGGTGCAGCACAATCCAGCAAATTAATACGAAAAACACTCCTCCTAAAGTTGGTTGGTAGGCTTTATATGGTCGTTGCGACTCGACACATCAATACCTCGGATTTGTTTTAATGCGGGTGTAACTCTTATACATATATGTCAAGTTGCGAGGTGCGTTGCAACCACATTTTTATCAAATAAAAGACGAAATCAATCTATCTTGGCGAATTTTTATAAGTTTGCGTATGGAAAGATTTCGTGGCTTTAAAATAAGTAACAGCCGTCTCAATAATTGATGCCGATTCTCTTCTGAAAAACTGCTGAATGCTGATATCTACCGATTTTTGTTACTAGGCAAATCTCTACAGAATATTTAGAGCCAAAATCAATCACCACAGCTGGCAAGATGAAACCTTTAGTAGTAAACTAACCATTAAAATTTTCTGGTTCGTAAGTGTAATACTTGGGCCAATCTTCGCCATAAGAAATGTAATCCAAATACCAGGGAGCAGCGAGGAGCGCACGATAACCTGCCGCGGTAACTTTCGATAAATCCCGGTCAGGATGGTTGTTGATCCACACTTCCACAACTGTATCGTTTTGTATCTGTAGCACAGTAAGTAACCAAACATTTACAAAAGCTAGAACAGTACTTTTCTGGAATTTTGCGTTCCGTCGATCATGCTCTCCTCTGCCCAGACATAAATAATAAATATCCTTTAGCAATTTGTTAAAATCGAAAACTGTAGAACGAAAGTTACGCGAGATTTTACCGATGGCCGAATCAAACTAGAGTTTTCACGCGCAAACTGAAACAATAAACAGTGAGCCACTTATTTTTATAACAACAAATTTTACTTTGTGCTTGAGGTAAAAAACACATTTGAAGTGCATCCAGCAAATTGAAGAATGTCCTTATTTACACAAAGCTCATCTTAATAGTCTTCTGCAACTTTTTTGATTGTCCAGTGTCTACTCACTTTGACGCCATTATCAAAAACTTCTTGCCACACAATGTAACTAAAACCAATCTTGGAACTAATATCAAGAATCTGCTGAATATAAACCTCTTCCAATTTGGCGTAATCACCGGTGATGTTATTTTCCTTCATGTATTGAGTAATATCGGGGTTAGATTGCCTGTAAAATGCTTTCTGTTAAAATGACAAAAATTTTTGAAAAAGATTTCATACTCTGCATAACGGTGCTCTAGAGATAGTAAATGCACTTGCATTTATAATTCGTATAGTGTGCGACAAACTGTTATAACACCTAGTTCTTGTTATAGAAAGCCGGCTAAATAAAGAGCAGCCTTTTTGACTAATTGGTTGAATATGAGAAATATATTGCAAAGATCGAAGAGACAAAAAGATTTTTTGAAGTAAACCCTCTAAAACGAGGATCAATTTTGGGTATAATATCAAAAAAAAGGAATCTTTTTCAGAGAAATCTTGAAAATATTGCTAGTAAACTTCATTTGATCAACTTATTTCCTCCATCACATTAAGAAATTGATTTCTTCCAGATCAGATGAAGTAAAAACACAAATATTTTGTTGGTATAAACATAAAACAGCAAGGTTACTTTCTTCAGCGTTTTCAAGTAACCGATCGTCTGATAATTCTATGATATTTGAATAAGTTTTGTTTTTGTAGTTTAGCATCCCTCTGAAAAGCGTTGCGGCGAAACAACTTGTTGATGACTTTTAAATACACTCTTATGTGGTGATTTACTGTGTATGAGTTTATGCTCTGGCGCATACCATTGAGCTCTCTGTTTGGCGCAACGGCGAAATCTCACCACATGATTGTCAGATAAAATATTTACATTTGCCAACGACAATCAATTATCTTCAACACATGAAGCGAGGTCATAACGATACCACGTCACGCCTTTTTTTCCACCGATCATTGACCAGATGATCACAAGACTTGATTAAGTTGCCAAAAATGACAACTGATTCTCAGCAAGCGCAGAAATCAGAAATGTTAACACGCTGTGCATGTCACAACACTTAAGTATGTAAATGCCTTAGGCGTGACGTGTAATTAATAAATTTTTTCGTTGAACCCAGAGTAACTTATGACAGAAGTAATGTGTAATTATGCATACGAAAACTAAAGACTTTAAACCAAAAGTTTGCCCGAATCGACTAAAATGCAAAATAAGTACAACAGAAATTACAAGATATAAGCCCATAGAAATGTACACAAGAGGAAATTGATTGCTAAATGCAAACAAAGTTTCAAATTAATCAAAATATATTAATCTATCACATACCGCAAAATAACGTTTATAAATTTTCACAATCGTCTTACGTACCAGCAAGCAAAACTAACTTCATCTCCACCCAAATGAATGTATTTCTCCGGAAAGACACTTCGCAATTCGGTGAAGAGCTTGTCAATGAATGCATATGATGAATTAACAATTGGGTTTATTGGTCCGTAAGTTCCGTCTGCTTTTCCATCTAAAAAAATATCGTAGAAAAAAAAATTATACAACCGAAAGAACATTCACTGTCAAGTCTGTCATTTAATTAAAGCTAACAGGCCTACTACCATTTTCACGACCTGACTACGGAGCGTATAAAATAAATTCGCGAAAATACAAACAGATCGTAGCAATAAAGAAGATTTCAGCCATAACTTCGCATGTTTATTGCATATTGCTAGCTCAAACAAACGCTTTGCACACCAATCATCACGATCGAAATAGTGTTTCTGCTTCCTGTCCAACATAACTTTGGTCTTGCAGGCCGCAGAAACAAACCTCATTAGCACAAGGTGCTGTCTATATGAACTAAATAAGTATTAGGCTATCTAATATTGCTCTCAATAAACTCTACGAACAAAGAATACCAGCGAAAGGAAGCGAATTCACAAATCGTTTACACAAAATAATTACCGGCAAAAGTGTAAAACCCATTATTGATAAAGTAATGGATGCTTACAGTAAAAACAAACCAAACGGTAATCGTAATTTTCCGGTTGTTACACTTGCAGTAACATGGCGTGCCACCGCGTGTTAAAATTTAACTGGTGACTAAGCTAGAATTTATGAGTTGGCAGGTGTAACAAAAGCGCATATTCCGGTGCTTCAATATTTGTCTGAGCTGGAAGTCAATTTTTGCGAATTACGTATGACTCATAAATATGATAGTTCTGCTAAACTGAACCAAACTAAATATTATACAGAATATAGTCTTCTCACGCATGATGTGTTTTACAGTATTAAACTGAGAATAAAACACAGATGCATGATTTAACTCTGAAAGTGGTTTATTAAACGTACAGCAGCCGTATCGATTTAGTATTTGCGTCTTAATCTTGTTCCAGCAAAAGGAAGGAAATCTACCACAGTTTTTCTTTCTATTATTCTTTCTTTCTTCTCAACCTTACCATTTTTTTTCCTTATTTCTGTCGAGCTGCTCAGAGGCGAAATAACCATAGTAAACCACCCACTGTTTGTTTCCTACCAAGTTTTGACGACGTTGCCACGATTAAACTAAGATTGTCATATTTTAATTACTCGTACATGTATAGTAGGGTGATGACTAAAAATGTTTTTTGGGAATTTCAAAACTCCTAATCTGGGATGGGATAAAATTTTTTTTTGTGTAAAACAAAAATGGGGTTGATTTTTAATTTTGTTAAAAAAAGGTCCCCCACCAAATGACTTTTTTGCACCTCATTTTTGATTTTTTGGCCATCTTTTCTCAAACTGTAAGTTATTGCAGCAAATTATGTACTGTATGCACTGATAAGTTTATGGGCACGATGCTCCTTGTCATTTGACAGCTTTAAAAAAAAATTGTTAAAAACGAACAATCAGTGCCGGAGATACAAGCAATTTGGTGTTCAAATGTCAAACATCGCACTCTAGTGGAGGAATTGACTGTTTCAGACAGTACTAAAACGATTTAGATAACATACTTTTAATGGTGGTCACCCATTTTTAGCGATGAGGAGGTGATTTCTCAGAAAAGAGATGATTTCTGCCACTAGATGGCAGCAGCATCATTTTTTAGTTTTTAATGAATATGCTTTCTACTGCACATGTGTGACTTTTCAAATGTTTTCATTTCGCCCGCATTAATAGAAACACACGTCACGATAGCGACTACCAAATCTATTGAAAACAGATAACTTGTGCATTCAAAATTTCAGATACCGGTACAAAAACTTGCCCAAAACAGAAACTAAAAACTCTCACAGTTTACTTTCGAAACACTAAATTTTTGCTGTTGAGATAGCTTGCTGCACGATAGAAGTTTAAGTGTGAGATATTTTTGTTTAGTACACTTTTTATGCAGCCCTTCCATTAATTTCACTGCTCTTTTAGCGATCCAATTTTTTCATCAGAAACGCACAATATATGTTACAAATTGGATGGTTCGATTCTTAGTTTTTCACCTACATGGGGGAGTACTATTTTTCATTTCATTAAAAGACAGCACTCCAATATTACATTGAAGAATGAATTCATAGTAGAAAATCCTTCATGCCATCAGGGCTTCTTAACGATGGCTGTCTTAGCAAGTGACCGTAAGAAAACGAAAGTTGGTTCTTCTTTATTATGAACTAATCTATTGTTAAATACACCTATTTTAACCCTACCACGCTGATGGGCTTTGTTGTTGGCTGGCTTTGCAAATGCAAATCAAAGACGTGCAGGATACAAAAATTCCCATTGAACTGTACTGAATAGTGAGGCTACCGGTAACTTAGTTGTGGGTTAGACCTTACAGGCTTTTTCACTGGAAGTTTTTGCTTCCGGCTGGTCGCCTACTTATAGGAGGGAACCCCCTAAAAAAGAAATGAAGTTAAAAAGTTTAGGTCGGCAATGTAACGAAGAGTCCTTACAGTCTGGAATGACTCCAGCCTGGATTGCCTGCGCAAAGTAAGGCTGACGAGATTTTTCAGCTTTTACTTTTTATCTTTCAACAACACTCGCTATCGACTTAAAATTTGATTTGTATGGTAGCCGAACACATTTGCATAAAACTTTTATTGCAGGCAGTGGATGGCATTTGTTAAACTTAGATTTCGGCAAACTTTTGGACCTCTCCGCAGATGCTTCAAATTTATCAAAAGACATCTTTAATCAGAGAATACAGTAGCGATTTAAACAAATAAATAAGCCCAAAAAAATTTGGGCATTTTCAGATTAGTTTCTATTGGAATAAGATACTCCTGACAAACCCTACCGGGTGAAACAGGACGTCGAATTTTTAATTTTTAACTGATGTGCTGAAGTGAATATAATACGCTCTAACTCTGTTATTGAGCCTAAAACCATGTTAAATCACCAGTACGAAGTCATTTTGTTTATCCCATTGGTGTCAGCAACGGTTGAATAATTTTTTTTTAAATTATTAACTCACGCGCATAGCAAGGAGTTAGGAGATCCGGTTGACCTTTTCCCCACGACTGAGAGTGTCCGGGTGTATCAAACTCAGGAATAACTCGAATCCCCCTTAATCTCGCATACTCAATAACCGCTGCTACATCTGTAGGCGTATAGAGGTGATTTTGAGTGTAAGCACCCTGCAAAATGCATCATTGAAAGTGTTTGAATATTTTACCGCAAAAACAATAGTGATTGTTCAATTTACAATAGTTTTGATTACTGAGCAAGAACTATGCGCAGTGAAACCACGAAGTACGCTATTGCTGTAAACATCTATATATTGGCATTGCCATAACGTATTGCGGCATAAACACTTGCACGAAAGAAGTCAGAATGCAACTAAAATACGATGTATAAAAGTTATATGAGTTTTTGCACATGCGGCAATGCGAATTCGCAAACAAGCTTTAATGTACGACGACAGAAACATGATGTATCCTCTTACAAACAAAATCCAAGTCCACACAATAACTGAGTTTAAAGATGTTATCAGCGCTACCGGTACGGCCCATTAAAACTGCTAAGCTCATTTTGTAATGTAAGAACATTGTGACTATTAAAACGCCAAGCAGGTTTTAAAACGTCATCGAGGAAAATGTTAAACGACACAACTATTCTAAAAAAGCAGCTGCACTTTTAAAATTGTTACCTCAGCACTAAGATCAGGATAAGCATTGCTCACAAATGGAAACGATTGATCATCAACAATATGCCAATGAAAAACATTGATTTTGTTGTATGCCATTCCATCCTAGACATAACAAATGGAATAATAGCGCTATTACTTGGTAAAATTATGAAGCATTTCTTTATTTAGTATATATAACGCAATGGTGCCTGGTTCACACCTAGAGGCATTAGAAAGTGAGGAAACAACAAAAATGTAAAAGGCAATAAAAACATGGGATCAGAGTTATCCATGCAAATCAAGTTTAGTGAGGATTTTTTTAAAAATTTCTGAAGGGCACACATTATCATCTGGTAGCTTATTTCAAATGGGCGGAGTGAGATTGACAAAAAGTTTTTCGAACTGACATTTACAAGAAGAGGAACGAGATGGCAATGTTCACCTACGTTAGCGTAACATACTGTATATCTTGACTCATAATAGGTAAAAAATCACTAAAAACAAAATTAGTAATTTCAACATTGTGACAAATTTCATACATCGAAATAAGCTCAATAGAAAGCTGACGATATTCGAAAGATTTAAGATTCAATTTGTTTCAACGCTCAGCAATTGATTCAAAAATATCACAGCGCACACAAATTTGACGGATATGGGTTTCCTCTGTTTAGATTCAGTGATATTGATACAAATTTTTGAGATAAGATGACCAGATGGTCAGAATCTCCATTGATTTACTCGATAATGCTCTTGCAATGCATTTCCTAAAAGTACTTACCAAATTTTCCAAGATCACACCAAGAGGTAAATAGTGACGAGATGTATCAAGCAGAATTCCACGGTGAGCATATCTTGGAAAATCTACTATGCTTGTTTGATTGACGATTATCTAAAAGCAAAAACATTGGAATGCTGATGTAAAGACAAGCATCCACACTCTTCCTACTTGCCCGTCATGTTCCCAAAGCAGCTGAGAAAACGTTTCCAAACCTAAAACAATAAAAATTTTACACTTAAAAAATAAAAAAAAGGAATCTTTTTCACGTACTCGCGGTAGTAAGCCGAAGCGTGTTACGAGTGGCGGAGTTTATCTCCGAAGCTCAGCGTCTGGGCAACACAGAAACGTAGCAGCGGTGGCGAGCCGTTGGCGACACTGCGTCCGATTTCACTCGCTCGGAAATCGAACTACAAACCTTCCGCACCGATAGCGACGTCTTTAACAACCGCGCTAAGCGTCCGGTAATACTATATGCACTTAAGTGATCAAAAACAGGCAATTGAAATACAAGTGCAGCAATGCTGGAACAAAATCATATAACAGTGAATACAAGCGATTAATTCGTTGATAATAGCACAAGAAATAGGCGGACCATACGAAGTTAAATGCAATCACACATTCTGCAACCGATCGCTTCAATTACAATCAGGACTGCGAACTTGATCAATTTTTAACCGAGTTCAAGTTCGTGAGATATCTGCGAGTTCGAGTTCAAAATTAAATTTTTTTTCAGTTCAAGTTCGAATTCGGCAAAAACGATCGAGTTCAAGTTTGAGTTTCGCAGCCCTGCTGCAGAGTACATGGAATCAGCCACTTGTAGTGCAATATCGGTAACAAAACTGCAATTTGCAATCATTAAATCCAAAACAAAAAATTGAAAGTAAAGTTCGTTTTGAGAGATTTAAATGAAGAAATATAAAGCATTCAATTAGTGAACTCGAACTCGATTGTTTTTTTTTTCGAGTTCGAATTCAAAAAATTGTATTTTTTGAGTTCGAGTTTGGCAAAAACGATCGAGTTCAGCGAGTTCAAGTTCGCAGCCCTAATTACAATGAATAAAAAAATGCTTTTTAGCACCAGCTAAGTGGTCGCGCTGAAGCAAGATGCTCTTAATTAAGACCTAAATCGATTATCGCCGACAAATACTGTTACTTCACCATCAGTGAAAACGAATTCAGACAGAAATTGTTACAAACTTAACTGCTTATTAACTATTCTTTTTTTTTTACCTCGCAAGACACCCCAGACTGAATGAGCTGTCAACATATTGGTACTTCCAACGTTTAGGTCATCTGCAGTAAAAAAGCAAAACATTGAGAAACATATCAGTCAACCACAATATGTAAAGCCGTTCTGTCCATCAAGACACAAAAAATTTAGGACTAATTTTAGTGAAATCAAGACAAGCTAATAATTAGCTGATAGGACTCAACAAGTTGATTTTTTGTTCTGAACAAAATTCTGCTTATTTCTTACAAAACCAACTTCAAGAACAAAAATTAAACGAAATATCAGTATTTATTAGGATGTTTCATAATTTCACCTTTTTTGAAATTAATAATGCTTGGGGTCCCATCAGATGGGATTTTGGTCACAATCAAAGAAAAAAAAACTTTTTTTTTGATCGGACGTTGTTTCGAGGGCGTCCCGTCTCCCCAAAGTTTGAAATTTCTTATCGCGAGATAATTTATTGGAAAAGTACGATATCTCTTAAACGAAACGAGATAGAGAGTAGTGCTAGGTATCAAAATTTGCGGAATGGTCGACTTCCTATCAGTAGTCAATACATTTTTAGTCGCTAACTCCAACAGAAACGAGGTTATTCGCAAAAAACTGTTTTTAGCATCAATTAAAGGTGAAAAGAAGCAATATTACAAGGATTTTCAGAGTAAACGCTTAAAGCAACGCTATGCGGTGAAAACCAACTCTTTGCATGCTGCATAAAGTAGCGGTTCACTACTTCACATAAATCCGAATAGACCGCTTCAAATGCCAATGAGAGATCCCGTTGAAACGAAGTCAAAAAAGGACCATCAGATGTAGCTTGAGGTGTATCATATGAAACGACGGCAAATATACAGATACTATAAACGACACAAGCCTTGAAAGTTTTTTCTTCTCCATGTCATCAAGATCGGAAGAGTGAAACAAACGCAATCGCTAATAACCGTCTGCTGTAGTTAACCAGCGGGATGGCAAATTTCTTCTTGTTTACACCAAAGCAAGCTTTTGAGATTGGCTGGGATATCCATAAAAAGCTGACAAGGCAAAACCAGTAACACATTTGGTCGCTCCGAAAGCCTCAATCTGTAGTGTTTCCCATACTTTTCTGTTCAGAACACCAGTTAATTTTGCTTCGAAGATGTAGTTTAGGAATTGGAGTTATGGGCACATCTACAACTTCTCTGGCAATCAGTCTGCGGAAAACCTTTTGTTTAAAAGAGCAACCTCTTCCAAATCATTCGGACCTTTGCTTTTACCTTCAACCTCATCCATGACATGGGATAAATATATTTCATTTATATGATAATGTACGTCGTGTTCAAAATAACAAACATACGCTCCAGAGATTGTAAGTCGTGTTCAAAATATTATCAAGGTAATCTCGTAGGCGTTCGTTGATTCCAGTCTTTTTCCCCGTATTAATTCTGCATGTGTCACTCATGAAAGAATAAATTTTACCCAACATTTCACCACAAACTTCAACAATAATTGTGTGGAACACCGCTTCACTATTCACAGATGTTTTTGATAAATACGACTTTACCTCTACTACCTTATCTACTGTTTTGCTTGAGTCTTTGAGGTAAAATTGTACAAATACATACCTATCCATCCCATTGATTTTCCTGTCGTCAAAATGCAACTGCAGAAACTCTGATTCATTGATCTTGCTTCTTCTCTACGTCTATAAACTGTGGTAAAAGATGCAGCTATACTCTCCCCAACAAACGTTAAAATTTGGTCAGATTGTTGACGCATGGATGTGTGACGTGTATCAGCCAAAGAGCAACTGTTTTTGCTGATAGACGGTTTCCTTTTTTTTGGTGTAGTTCTTTTCTCCTGTGATAAACCGAGGCATGAAACTGGGATCATCAACTTTGAGGTTTGGATTTTCCTCATTGTGCAAAGTTGAATTTCATCCCGCTTTATTTTTGGGTCTTAACCGATTTTCCAGTATAAGGTCTGATGAATGGGTACTCGAGTGGGCAACTGAGTAAGAGCAAGATGGTTCATCCACGTGCATGGGTGATGGAGGATGATGCTTTGGCCTGTTCATAATCTTATTGGCATAAACTTTATTCAACGATGAAGACGTACATTTTTCTGTGGGTTCTTTGATCTTTTAAAAATTCAATTTCTTCTAGTGGAATCCGACTTTCCCATCTACACGAACAAGATAACCTGAGGTATTGCAGGTATTGGACATTTGCTCAAGATTGGAACTGTCAAAAAGTGAACCCCAGCCTTCATCACATACTAGCTGTTCTTTTTCTTTGCTTCTCTCTTTAGCTTTTCTTCTTGCTTTTTCATCTTTGTCTATTAAGTCTTTACATTGAAAAAAGATTTTAACTTCACTTACTACAGGAAGACCAGCTTTCAGCCGCACATCGTTTACAAGCTGCTGTTTTACATCTGCAAAAACTGCCGACTTCTTGAGGAACTTAAGATTTCCTAGGTTTTTGCGCAAATACTGATAGTGGTTGACAACGCTTCTGTTTGTTGGCAATCCATTATCCGCAAATCTTTCAAAACTTATCACAGACGTGGCAATCTTTGATCTAATTGCAGACATTGTCTCAGTCAAAAGGAGTTAACCTAACACGTGGCAATGGATATATACTGAACGAAATTTTATGATATAACTTTTAGTCTCCGCATCACTGCAGTGCGGAAACGTAAAAAAAGTGGCCCAAAAACAGTTTTTCACAATAACTTCGTTTCTGTTGGAGTTAGCGACTAAAAATGTATTGACTACTGATAGGAAGTCGACCATTCCGCAAATTTTGATACCTAGCTCTACTCTCTATCTCGTTTTGTTTAAGAGATATCGTACTTTTCCAATAAATTATCGCGCGATAAGAAATTTCAAACTTTGGGGAGACGAGACGCCCTCGAAACAACGTTCGATCAAAAAAAAGTTTTTTTTCTTTGATTGTGACCAAAATCCCACCTTGTGAGACCCCAAGCAACAAAGCATTATTAATTTCAAAAAAGGTGAAATTATGAAACATCCTAGTATTCATGGTAAAATTGTTGACAATTCTGCCAATATCAAAACAAGTGCAGAATACATAATTTTAGTTTCTTTACACTTCATTAAGATGGTCTTGCTCTGATAAAGCACTACCAATATAACAATCTTCGTCATCTTCTTCTTCGTGTGGAGCAGATGTATCTAAGATGTCCTCAGATGTTGGGGTATTTTTTATTGAGCCATGCCACAGCCACGAACCTTTCTATCATAAAAGGCTATCAATGTCACTTGATGGTAGTTATGTTATGCTGTAAATCATTCATCCTTGAAGCTATCAGATGTTCTAAAAGTTAAGAACATTGATCTCTTTCCGTTTTTTTTTTTTTTTTTTTTTTCGGCCATTTGTCGGTCATTGACCAAATTTTTTTGGCATTGACCTATTTTTTTCAGACCAGTTCGGTCATAGTGACCGAAAAAAACTGTTAATATTTTCAGCATTTTTTTTTTTTGTTTTATATCGTGTTTCAAACTTTTGAATAAACATGACGCAAATGAGGTTACCCAAAATTTCTTAGAATTGTAACACCAAAAATTTAATTTTGATGCAGAAAGCTCTAGCCTATGAAGCCACTTTAACTGGCCATGTGGACAAGATGCTAGATTGTTTCCTCGCAATTATTTCTGGTGGCACTGACGTTGAAAAAAAAAAATAATTCCACTAGCTTAAGAGGAAAAATGTCCTCTTCTTCAGTTGGTAAGAATGATCACCATCAGGGGTGAATCCCGAGGGGAAATTCGGGGGATGCATCCACCCACCAGCCATTTGTAACAATGTTTTTGGTGAATACAATTTTTCCATAATTTTGAACCTCTTTGATAACAATAAGCCTTAAGCACGCATAAATCAAAATGTGTGAACAACATGCATCATATTTGGAGAAGCACATCGGAACTAGGGGCAAAAAAATCAAACAAAATTTGCCAAAAAGTTGTTCAAAAAGCACTAAAATGACCATTACAGTATGTAAATTTTCACAAATTTCCGGGGAAGCATGCCCCCGGACTCCTGTAGAGCCTGTTCCACAATTTGATGTCCCTTCCCTTAACAATTTTTTAAATAAGTTCCTTACCTGAAAGAATTTTAAAGTGCTTATTTACACTCTTTTTCACATCTAAACGTTTAAAGGTCTTTGTATTTACGTAACAAAAAAATATCAAATCTTTGTGACACTCACGGTATTACGCAGAAGCTAGTAACAAGTGCTGTAGCTCATCTCCGCAGTATAGCACCTGGGTAATACAGAAACGTTGCAACAGTGTCGAGCCGTTAGCAACACTGTGTTCGATATGACCAGCATGAAAACCGAACCTCACATCTATCGCGCCAATAGCAATGCCTTTACCTAGGGATCGACGGGCCCCCGGCCGGGGATGCCACTTTTTGCCCCAGTCCGACCTTGTAGGTCATGAAAATTGGCCAGGGCCGAGGTTGAATTTCAAATTTTTTTACCATATATTCCGGCGTATAAGACGACCTTTAAAGTGCAAAAACCCACCCTTAAACATTGGGGTGTTCTCATACAACGAATATGAGTCATATCTCAATTTTTATAAAAAAAATGCGTGGCTGTTTGTGTATGTTTTTGGTGTAATCTTTCGTTTGTAACAACATTCAATACAACTTAACCTAACAATAAGACTGAAAGCATTACGTAACACCATTGAAGGCATTTACATGAGGAGTGAGGATGCAAGCAGCTTACTTAGGTATGTATTCTAGACACAATATAAAGCATTGTATAAACCCCGGTTGGGGCAGGCGCAATTCCTCGACTCCGGCCGAAGCTCTGGCTTCGGCCAAAATTGTTGCCCTGGTCGTTCCCTACCTTTAACCAGAACGCCAATTGGCTGGTCGAACTTAGTTAACATTCAACTAAATGCAAAACTGTATCCCTACCCCATCAACATTTTTTGGATCCACTCTTGGCCATTATTACAGGTAATGACGTAAACTGTCTTTACTACCCAAAGTAATTAATTAATTGTTTTTACCGCACTGAGCACAATTTCAGTAATCGTACATATCTTATTTTTAAACTTTAATGAATTTCAGTGTTTAAGAAAGTGTTGGAAAACATGGTTTATAAACTTTTTAAAATATGACCGAAAAAGAATCAAATTGACCAAAAAAAATTGTTCACGATTTGCTAAAATCGGACAAATAACCGAAACAAAATTTTGAAAAAAATAAGATCTCTTTGATACAGATATATTCCAATAACAAATGCTTACATGCTTCATTCATTTCTAAAGATGGGTAATCTTCACATGGAGACATCAAGTTGACTTGAAGTGAGAGGATAGGTTCAGAGGCTGAGGGTCTGTAAAGAAACAATTCTAGCATCAAACAGTAAAAAATTTCTTTCAAGATTACTATGAAATATGTGTTAACAGTTACATAACAATTTTAAGAAGTCATTTTGTGAACCTCCAACACAGAAAGTTCATCAGTGGTATCGGTAACTGCATTCAAATAAAAGATGAACAGAAAACAATGCTAGTGTGATATATTTCAACTGAATATTGAACAAAATAATATCAATTTTTTACCTACAAAATTAGACCAGAAATTTCAAAAAGTGCCAAGGTTGTATGGTTGTAGAGCACTTAACAAAACATTTTGACTTTTCTTACACTAAACTTCTGAAAAACAAAGCAGGAGAGCAACATATTAAGTTGCCTGCACAGAAAAGCCAGAAGTTATAGAATAAAATATATTAATATACCGATAGCCCAGACCCTCTGTTTCAATATTAATTCACTTAAAATCTTATTCTTGCAGATCCTAAGACACCTTGCTACTTTTTTATAGTGCCAAAAAAATAGCATACCAACATAACCATGATGTTTATTCATATTATTGCATACACAAATCTCATCTTGCGACTTGAATATGACTGCATCATGAGCTTTTCATATCTTTTAAATGCTTCAGCCAGAAGATTGCAAGTATGAGAAGATGCTACGTAAGTGAAGGCGAATTTTTCCACAGCAACATTGTATGTCTGCAAAATAAAAAACAGCTTCTAATAAAATACTGATTTTTATCAAAGATTGTTTAAGCACTTCAACAACTTTGCTTAAGAGAGGTCCATAAGACCAACACTTTCAGCCTTGCAAGTACAAAAACTACTGCAGTTGCATTCTTGAAAACACAGTAAACCTCAATTTTTTCTTACATAGCCAAAACTTGTTTTTTTGCTTGTCCAATCTGGATTTATCAAAAACTAGTTTAGGTCATTTGAACAGTTTTGGGTGGGCATTGGGCAAACACAATTTTTTCAGGGCTCTTTGTTTTTAAGCCGCTTTATATTTCAATTGATGGTTTACTCAAAGCAGACAGGAATCTCCAAAACATCATGCACAATGCAGACACACTCTTATCCCAACCCAATGCATGTTTAGGCCACACGACGATACATCGGGAAATTCCCACTCGCTGCTTTAAAGTAAACCATCCATTGTAATAGAAGTCGGCTTAAGAACAACTAGCCTCTTTTTCTCTACCACTTCATCTGCTTTGAAGTAATTTTCTTTTATCGCAACAACAGTTCCGATTTATAAACAAAAAAAAATAATACTAGTACCAACAAAGCAACCATGATAGCAAAGCTAAAGTTGAAACCTATAGCCACCAACAAAAGATTAATAAGCAGATACTTACAGATACACTATATCATAGTAATAAAAATTCAAAACTGGACTTCAAACAAAAAAAGATATGTAGCATGTAATATACTTGCCATACCAGTACTTTAGTGTTCCAGGCCTACCTGTGAAGTGGAGGTTTGTGACTGTGGTTGAGGCCACACACTTCCAGGACTTGTATCACCCAAACTAGGAACATAACCTAATGAAGGAGATTTGAACTGTGAATTAGCCGAAGTGCGCAGCACAACACAGCTCATTAAAAGAAAAAAAACTTGATTTACAAACATCTTAGTTTTAACAATTAACTAACTGAATCTGCGTAATCAAAGCATATTGGTAGTACGACATCTAACTATAGAGTAGACTATCACTTGATTACACAACTGGTATGCTATATACTGTAATATATGTAGATATACCGGTACTCTATACTGGTACCAGTACAGTATTTCTCAGTTCTTTGAATAAAAACAGTAAACCGCCAATTGTAGTAGCTGCCTTTGAATACAAACCATGCAAAATGCAGCCCTTGCTTACTCTTTAGAAACCACATAAAGAGCTATTTTCCTGTTTCATTTCCAGTCTGACAGTATGATATAATGTAAACAGTCAATATTGGGACACCAGTAAAACAGAAAGTGGTAGGAACGACTGTTCCCTCTAAGGTGCAAAATTTGAGAAAAATGAGAAATTTTGGGCAAAATTTTTCAATTTTTCTTCTAGCTTGCTTACAAGAACAATGATTTTTGGCCAAATTTGAATCCAAGTGTTCAATATTTTGATGCAAAACAAACACTCCATACCAGACCCATATCCTCTGGAAACACAACTTTCAGGCAAAAATTAGATCAACGTTCCTTTACCCCCCAAAATCTTAGGCAGTTAGGTCCACTGTTTCAACAGGTGTCATTTTTCCTTATCAGGAAATGCTTCCAGGGGGGTGATTACAGAATTTTATGCGTTAGCGAGCGATTTCTCTCGCTAATTCTCCTCGGAGGAAAAATTCTCCGAGCGGCAGCCAAGATAACGTGCTCGCAAAGTTGGGATTGCAGGTTGCACTCGCAGAAAGAGCAGTTACTCGGAAAAGTCGAGTGTCTCGCTAACTGCTCGGTATGTATAGGCTTGTTGTGTGGTGCTAGACTGGCAGCTGCTGTTTGCTGACTATAGCGCAATAATTTAGTGCTAAAACTGTGCTAGTATTACAAAGTTGGGATGGTTTTGACTTGGTTATAGGTAAAGAGTGTATGCAGTAATGGTGTCCACTGATGCATAGGCTTGTTGTGAGGTGCTAGACTAGCAGTTGCTGGCCATGGCCTCACACAGTTAATAGTGGAAGATTCCATTACTGCACACTCCCTAAGTAAGTCTGCTGCCAACGCATGTTTGCAATAGGCGTAGTAGCACAGTTTTAGCAGCAGACTAGGTGCCAACCAGCAAAGAGCAGCTGCTAGTCTAACACCTGACAGCAAGCCTATACCGGTACATCTGTAGACACCATTACTACATACACTCTCACTTGTGATCAAGGTAAAACCACCCCAACTTTGTAATAAGTCACTAGCACAGTTTTAGCACTAGACTAGGCGCTAGCTAGTACCGGTGATCAGCAGCTGGCCTACTAATCTTAGTTTGATGTGTATGTATTTGAATGTTGACTATGCTTTGCATTTTTCTTTTTCGTTTTGTTCTTTATTTTTGAAAATCTGATTTTTTCGGTTGACATGTGTCATGTTTGAGATAGAGTGTAGCGACTTGATGAGCCTTAGCCTTTTTCGCTCGAATGAATAAACTTGAACTTGAGTCTATCATTTCACAACAAGCCTGAGAGTTGTGTAAAGCTCTAGTTGTGTCACATACTAGGTACTAGCTAGTGTGCATAAACTATGACCTAAAAAACTGTGCTCTGCCATGGCTAGTTGTGTATGAAATTGTCGCTCGGTAACTTAACGGGCTGATTTTTTTCTCGCTACTTGCCGAGCGAGTTCGCCAGCTCGGAAAATCCTATAATCCCGAAAAGCGCGTTAGCGAGGAAAATTTTTTTACCGAGCAGTTTGCGAGCTCGTAAACCGCTTAACGAGTATCCTGTAATAACCCCCCAGATCGGGAAGCATTTTGCGCGGAAAGTGACGTCATTCACTGAATGTTTCCCGATCTGGGCAACAGAGCTACACAGTGGACTGCTGGTGGTATTTAGTAGGCCTATCAGCCTATAATATCTAGTTTTTTAGTATTTGCAATAGTTGCATATTTATCCTCCAATCACGAGAAAGCGACCAATGCGCTATATGAGCTTGCTTAGGGGTTGCCAGCCATCTGTCCACTCACCAAGTTGGGAGAATCTCGCCAAGTGTTAGTTAGTTAGTTGCATATTTATCCTCCTATGACAAGAAAGCGATCAATGCGCTATACGAGCTCGCTTAGGAGTTGCCAGCCATCTGTCTACCACACCAAGATGGGGGAATCCCGCTAAGTGCCATTCCCAACGGCACAACAAGTAAACTTGCCGGCTTGTTCTCCACACTGTCCCTTCAATGCTGAGCGTCAAGCAGGGAAGTTGTAAATACCAATTTTAAAGTCATTGGTTTGACCCGACTCGGAATCAAACCCGAGTCTACAGCTTAAGAGACAGACGCTCCATACCACTCGGCCATCTGAGCTGTTAAAGTGCGTTTCCCAAAGGCACAAGTAAACTTGCTGGCTTGTTCTTCACACTGTCCCTCTATCCTTTAATGCTGAGCGTCAAGCAGGGAAGCTGTGAATACCAATTTTGAAGTCATTGGTTTGACCCGACTTAAGGAATCAAACCCGAGTCCAGAGGTAGATGTTAGGGAAAGTTTGGAGGGGTGTGGGGAAGTGTGTTGGGGTGTGGGAGGAGGTGAGGAAAATGTAGAGAGAGGTGCGGGGAGATGTGGGGAAGTGTGTTGGGGTGAGGGTGGAGATGAAGAAAGATGTGGGGAAGTGTAGGAGAAGTTGTTGGGAGAGTGTATGGGGTGAATGAGGAGGGTGCGGGGAAGTGTGTGAGAAGGTGTGGAAAAGTGTGGGGGGAGACTTTTTTTAGAAAAATGTCTTGGTCTGCATTGCAATATCAGCATCGTTCTTGCTCTGCAGTTAATTGTTGCAATTCCAAATTAATCACTAATGCTTTCCCACAGCCTCCACACTTTCCCATACCTCTCCCAATACTACGCAACACCTAGCCCCCAACACTTTTTCACACTCATCTGACACCTCCCTCCACGTGGTTAATTGTTCATACAATTCCAAATTAATCACTAATGCTTTCCTACAGCCTCCACACACCTCCCCTAACACTTCTTCACACCACCCACACTCACCTGACACCTCCTCCGCAACAGTCAAACTTCTGCCCATATCTCCCCTCACTTCCCCCACACCCCAACACACTCTCTCACCTTCCCCACACTTTCTCTCACCTTCCCCACACCCCAACACACTTTCCACACTTCCCGCCACACCCAACCACACTTTTCCACACCTCCCCGCACCTCCCCCCACACTTCCCCAAACCTCCTCCCACATCTCCATACACTTTCCCGCACCCTCCACGCTCACCCCATATACTCTCCTACTGTCCCCTCATCTCTCTCTATACCCCAACACATCACTTATTCCATATGCTATTTCACGCAATTCCCTACTATTCCATATACTACTCCATACTACTCAACACCCCCAGCACACCTCTTCCCACACTTCCCCCACCTCCCTCTCACCCCCACACACTATCTCACACCTCTCCTCATCTCCCCCCACACCCCAACACACTTTTCCACTCCTCTCCCCTAACCTCTCTCCCACACACACTTTTCCATTTCTCCCTCCACACTTTCCCATACCTCCATACACCCTCCACACTCACCCCATACACTCTCCTAATACCCCAACACCATTTATTCCATTATTCCCTGCTATTCCATATACCGTACTATTCTATACTACTCCACACCCCCCAGCACACCTCTCCCCACA